>CM020511.1:2337500-2487500 GCA_009823395.1 Thamnaconus septentrionalis | reverse complement strand
ACATACATACATACATATATATATATATACATACATACATACACATATATATATACACATGCCTTGTACACATATATATATACACATATACATACATATATATATATATATATATATATACACACATACATACATACATATATATATATACATACATACATATATACACACATATATATATATACACACATATACATATATAACACATATATATATATATATACACATATATATACACATATCTTATACTTAGATCTTAAAAACTAAATTTAAAGCAGACATTAGGTTCTATATACATATATATATATATATATATATATATATACATATATATATATATATATATACACACATATATATATATATATATATATACACATATATATATATATATATATATATATATCAATAGCAAAAGTAGGACTTTGCAGAGAGGTTGTTTTTTTTTTTTCAACCGTGCGGTGAAACTGACAAAACATGAGCGTGTGGGACCGGACTCATGTTTAGGTTCAATGCGAGATGTTCATGTGACACGAGAGGGGTATGGGTGTGGGGAGGGGGTCATAAGGGGTCATGGTGGGTCACAGAAACCAGAGAAAAACCAAGTGAAGACGGTTCTCCTGGTCTCCTGGTGTGGGGGTGACTGGCCGGCTCTCAGAGCGGCAGGGCTATTGCCAGTGATTTGTGTCTGGGATGGCCGAGCTTTTGTCTGGCAGGAGGGCTTATGTAAGCAGAGCCGCTGACAACACGTGGGTGCTGAGACGAGCGCGCGGGAGGACGGACGGGAGGGATCACAGGCGGGGGTAGGGCGGGTGGAGATAGGGACGCCAGCGGTGGGCCAGGACGCTGGGCGGCGGCCAGTAGCTCGCCACGTTCAGCTCCGAGGTCGAGGGAACGCTAGCTCCATGTTAGCGCCGGTCACCTCGAATAATAGCCACCAACACTGAGGCTGCGGAGCTGAACAGGTGCCGCTTCCTCTGGGAAAAGCGGACCAAGACGTGGCTGAGACGGCGTCCAAGTCCAGCTCTGTCCCATCACGGAGGTTTTATTAGACTCAGGACTCATCGCTGAGGAGGAGCCGAGCGTGAAAATTCGGCCGACCAAATGGCCAAAACAGCCACATTTCGAAGCCGCTCCGATCAGTGAGACATTTTAGAAGAAGAAGCTCTCCATAATACATTTCCAGTTCCAAACATCTGACTCACTGTTCACACATTGAACTTATCCATCTGGCAACAACACAGTCGGTCCAAATTCCTCATCTAAATCTAACGTGTTTTTCAAAGGAAGGTCTTGATTTGTTTAAGCCACATTCTCGGGTCAAAAGAAGTATATTTAAAGAATCTGTAGCTCGATCTCCTTTCTCTGGTCTTCTGTGTCTCTTGCAGGGGACATCTACAGCTGTTTTGTGATGGTTTTTCAGTTTTTTTGGGGCCCAACTGTTCAAAGTGAATCAGCAGAAACAAAGAGTGGTGTGTCAGGGAAAAAAAAAAAAAAAAAAAAAGCTCCGGCAACACAAACCGCACAACAGCGAGGCCTGCAGCTCAGCGCCTGCTGAGGATGCTAGTGCTCTCACAGCTGCTGTGTCATGCTTTGCTGTGTGTGCGGCTACTAATGGAAGGTCACTCAATACAGCGCGACCTAAATTATGAGACAGCCAAGACCCAGATCTCTGAAGCACAGCTTTGCCGGTAAGATGAAGGCTGAGTAAAACTGCTGAATAAAACATGTCCGAAAAAACAGAGCAGAGAAAGTTAGGCTGTTTCTGCTCGAACTGTAGTCAATGTATTCAATAAATTCTCTTCAGATATACTGAAGACAGGAAGGTGTGAGGCTGGAAGGTCTCAGTGGACCAGGGGGAAACAGGTCACTGTTGGTTCCCTGAGGTTGGATTCAATGAGTGAAACAAGGATTGTCATAAAACTGATCTGTAGTCCCTTTGTTATTTGTACAGCTGGGTTTTGTAGCATGAGGATCAAGGATTTTTTTTTTCCCTGAGGAAAGGTGCAAATATGTCTTCACAGAAACATTTTGTCTCTGTTCAAACAATGCATGCAGACGTAAACTTATTGAACTATTCCTCCCCCTCGGAGTGTTTTCATGGAGTGGTGACGAGTGTGTTGGATTCAGAGGCGGGAGGCGGCCGGGCTCGCTCTGAATAATCTATCAGTGCAGCAGACAAACAAAGGCTGCAAAGGAGACAAAAGCGAGGAAGTAAAAACAAAGGTGTGGCGAGATGGCTCTGCTTTAGCCGCGTTTATCAGCCGAGTGGCGTAATCTGGTTAGTGGCTGAGCCCAGGCAGCCTACACTCAGCGTTACGTAACGGGAGCGCAGCGGCTGCCGAGGGAGGCTAAGGGGGAGGTGGTGGAGCGAGAGGAGGAGAGGGAGAGGGAAGGGAGGGAGGATGCTGCTACTGCTGCTGCTGGACGAAGCCTTTGCGCAGTCACACTGATGCTCACCTCCTAAAGAAAACGGGTGTCTGCTGCAGGATCTGGAGGACGGGAAGTGTGTCCAACACAAAGTGGAGCCTTGCAGAGGAGGCACCAGGCCCTGCTCAGCTGCTGTCTGCGTCCTACCGAGGGAGTTTGACCACGCATGTAATTGTGTTTACAAAATCAACACAGGCCGATGCATCCACACAAACACAATTAAACCCTGAAATTCGGTTTTCTTTTTTTTTTTTCTCTGCCCCAAACTCCAATTAATTTTCAACACATCTCGCTTTCATCGAAAGTGGAATTGCACCGTCTTTTCCTTTGATCTTCACACTTTAGAAGCTGTTTGGAACCTGACTGGCTGTTTGGGGCAGACGTGAGGGTGTTGAGCAAAACTTATTTGAAGAAAAAGAAAAGTCCAGTTCAATGTCATCTTGTGTTTAACGGCTGATTTATTAGTTATTAGCCAATGCCACTGTCCTGTCCACGATTCTATTCTGGCCTCAATGTGGCTGCGGAAAGAGGAAATAATGCAGAAAATATCCAAACCAGTCTTCAAAAAGTTCCACAGTGTCAGTTCTTCTGTAAGGGCAGGCAAGTGGGTCAGTGCAACACTCACAACGACAATGCCTGGCAAGGGTTTGCATAATGCTACAGCACATAATGCACCGCGACATATGCTTGGGTGTGTGATCGCTTGCTGCTACAGCACAGTAACTCTATATCTTCTACGTCAATGAGGAAAAAAGTGCTGAACTCTCATTTTAAAAGGAAAATAAATAAATTAAGGCAAACTAAACTAAAAAAACAAAAACATTTAAATTCTGTCTGTTCGCCACTTCTGGCCGCCGACATTCTGTCGAGCTTGCAGACGTGTGGGACCATTAGTGAGGGTTGGAGACCAACGCCTTTTGCGCCTATTGGCTAAAATATAAAGAAATCAATAAAGTAAATTGGAGAGCCAACATTTCCCCTGGACAAAATGAAGTCTAGCACTAAAATGGTCATTGCAGAATAATCAATAGGCCCCAAAGGGCGGCAGTGAAAGCACAACGTCCGCAGGAGGCGGGCCGGGCGCCCTCATTAGCGAGAGCGGGCAGAGGGTTTCCGCCAATCAGAAATCTAGTGAGTGTGAATCATAACGATTTTTGGTGGTGAATAACAGCAAAATACTGATCTTACAACATGAATCGCTGGCTACCTTAGTCCAAGTAAAGAGGAAGAGTTTAGCTATGTTTATATTGCCGACACTGTTAAATCATACGAAGACTCTGAAGGACAGCGGATTTAAAGTTCACAGCAGGAAAGGTTTTCGCCACCCTCAAGGAGAAACTCTAACAACCCTGGAAACTTGTGAAGTATTGCAAAAAAAAAAAAAACTTTTTTCCCCACAGTTGTGAAACCCCTAATTAGGACTTGACCGCCAGCTGCAGCTGTGCATGCGGCGTGACGCGCAACACAAAACCATATCCGAGGGAGCGCGCGCCGCCACACGCCGCTGGCTGATGAAAGGGATTCCACGGCAGTGTTGCCCTCTGGGAGGCTGTGCCACTCAAGCCGCCACCTCCCAAAGCTGTCCAGTCATCACACAAAAAATCTGCCGAGTCCAGCTTCTCTCCCATGGCCTCCCTTCTCCCTCATGCTGGCTGAGAAACACCCAAACCCGATTCACGTGAACCCGCTTCTCATTTCTCCGCCGAGGCAGAATCGGGTCCGTGGGGACGACACGTCCGCCAGCTGCTCCCGAGGCGGCTTTTTGAACGTCCTCGCTGCAGCCGCTGCGGCTAAATAAAGCTGGATCCGAGTTCCGAGTTTGTTGCTTATCAGATCCGAATAATTCAATCAAACACCAGCGCTGTGTGTGCGGAGCATAATCCCAGCGCATACAGCCAGAATCATGACCTAATCTCGGAGATGCCACAATCAGAGCAACCTCCTGTTACGGCTGGTCTAAAATAATACGCTGGTAATCACAGAGTCAACACAGCCACTCTGCGCCGCGCCGGGTGGGTTAGGCGCGAGGCAACAATGTTTCTGCTCCACTGGGAACAAAACAAGCTGGAAAAATATCTCCGTTTGTGATATATCGTCAAAAAATTCACCACAGTAAGAATTTGTCATCTGGCGGTAATAACGACCAGTCGCCTGTTGATGACGCAGTGCGCGCGCAAAGTTAACTTGCTGCTGGCAGCTCATGTGTAGCACAACAAGCACAGGGCTGATAGCGCATCTACCATGATCGTGCAAAATCGAGAGTGGATTCTGTACAAAGTGAAAATAAAAACCACGAAAACGATTTGCAAACATCCTGTTTTACTTTTTATTTACTTTCTTTGGGTCATGGACCGGGAAAGTTGAGGCAGAAAACGCTTAATCACGTCAATCTTAGCATGGACCTTTTCAGGCTTTGTGTTCTACAGTAACCTCGAAACAGACGCTCAATTCTGCTGCTTATCCACACACTCGCCTTTTTCAATATGCCATCTTTTCTGTTCTCTGTGGCGCTTTGTTATAGCGAGCTACCGCTATTTAAACGGGCGTGTTTCAGGCGTTTCTTCTTCGCTGCTTCTTCTTCTTCCGCCTTTCAGAGTAAACTTGCGGTGCCACAATAGGCCGGCATAGTGACTACATCGCTTCCAGTCGCTTCCAGCGCCTCCGCGTAAACGCGGTGATGGACTTAAATTGTTTTATATTTTTTTATCGCCACTTTTATCGCTATCGTAATAAAATGCCAGAAATTATTGTGATAAATTTTAGCCCATATCGCCTCATCCCTAATAGCTACTCAAAGCAGTGGAAAGGCCTTCCTCGTCCACACCCTCAGGTGTGACTTTCCACAAAGGACAATGTCTCGCTTTGAGGCGGAGTCTTGTGCACTGCACGCCTCCCTTCAAACAGGCAATCGAATGGCTTTTTGACGCTATTAATAAACACGAGGCGGCCGGGCTCGCTCTGAATAATCTATCAGTGCAGCAGACAAACAAAGGCTGCAAAGGAGACAAAAGCGAGGAAGTAAAAACAAAGGTGTGGCGAGATGGCTCTGCTTTAGCCGCGTTTATCAGCCGAGTGGCGTAATCTGGTTAGTGGCTGAGCCCAGGCAGCCTACACTCAGCGTTACGTAACAGGGGCGCAGCGGCTGCCGAGGAGAGCTAAGGGGAGGTGGTGGAGCGAGAGGAGGAGAGGGAGAGGGAAGGGAGGGAGGATGCTGCTACTGCTGCTGCTGGACGAAGCCTTTGCGCAGTCACACTGATGCTCACCTCCTAAAGAAAACGGGTGTCTGCTGCAGGATCTGGAGGACGGGAAGTGTGTCCAACACAAAGTGGAGCCTTGCAGAGGAGGCACCAGGCCCTGCTCAGCTGCTGTCTGCGTCCTACCGAGGGAGTTTGACCACGCATGTAATTGTGTTTACAAAATCAACACAGGCCGATGCATCCACACAAACACAATTAAACCCTGAAATTCGGTTTTTCTTTTTTTTTTTTTCTCTGCCCCAAACTCCAATTAATTTTCAACACATCTCGTTTCGTCGAGTGGAATTGCACCGTCTTTTCCTTTGATCTTCACACTTTAGAAGCTGTTTGGAACCTGACTGGCTGTTTGGGGGAGACGTGAGGGTGTTGAGCAAAACTTATTTGAAGAAAAAGAAAAGTCCAGTTCAATGTCATCTTGTGTTTAACGGCTGATTTATTAGTTATTAGCCAATGCCACTGTCCTGTCCACGATTCTATTCTGGCCTCAATGTGGCTGCGGAAAGAGGAAATAATGCAGAAAATATCCAAACCAGTCTTCAAAAGTTCCACAGTGTCAGTTCTTCTGTAAGGGCAGGCAAGTGGGTCAGTGCAACACTCACAACGACAATGCCCAAGGGTTTGCATAATGCTACAGCACATAATGCACTGCGCATATATGCTTGGGTGTGTGATCGCTTGCTGCTACAGCACAGTAACTCTATATCTTCTACGTCAATGAGGAAAAAAGTGCTGAACTCTCATTTTAAAAGGAAAATAAATAAATTAAGGCAAACTAAACTAAAAAAAAAAAAAATTTAAATTCTGTCTGTTCGCCACTTCTGGCCGCCGACATTCTGTCGAGCTTGCAGACGTGTGGGACCATTAGTGAGGGTTGGAGACCAACGCCTTTTGCGCCTATTGGCTAAAATATAAAGAAATCAATAAAGTAAATTGGAGAGCCAACATTTCCCCTGGACAAAATGAAGTCTAGCACTAAAATGGTCATTGCAGAATAATCAATAGGCCCCAAAGGGCGGCAGTGAAAGCACAACGTCCGCAAGGAGGCGGGGCCGGCGCCCTCATTAGCGAGCCGGCAGAGGGTTTCCGCCAATCAGAAATCTAGTGAGTGTGAATCATAACGATTTTTTGGTGGGTGAATAACAGCAAAATACTGATCTTACAACATGAATCGCTGGCTACCTTAGTCCAAGTAAAGAGGAAGAGTTTAGCTATGTTTATATTGCCGACACTGTTAAATCATACGAAGACTCTGAAGGACAGCGGATTTAAAGTTCACAGCAGGAAAGGTTTTCGCCACCCCGCAAGGAGAAACTCTAACAACCCTGGAAACTTGTGAAGTATTGCAAAAAAAAAAAAAAAAAACTTTTTTCCCCCACAGTTGTGAAACCCCCTAATTAGGACTTGACCGCCAGCTGCAGCTGTGCATGCGAGCGTGACGTGCAACACAAAACCATATCCGAGGGAGCGCACGCGCACACGCCCGGCTGATGAAAGGGATTCCACGGCGAGTGTTGCCCTCTGGGAGGCTGTGCCACTCAAGCCGCCGCGCTCCCAAAGCTGTCCAGTCATCACACAAAAATCTGCCGAGTCCAGCTTCTCTCCCATGGCCTCCCTTCTCCCTCATGCTGGCTGAGAAACACCCAAACCCGGATTCACGTGAACCCGCTTCTCATTTCTCCGCCGAGGCAGAATCGGGTCGGGTGGGGACGACACGTCCGCTAGCTGCTCCCGAGGCGGCTTTGGCACGTCCTCGCTGCAGCCGCTGCGGCTAAATAAAGCTGGATCCGAGTTCCGAGTTTGTTGCTTATCAGATCCGAATAATTCAATCAAACACCAGCGGCTGTGTAAGCGGAACATAATCCCAGCGCATACAGCCAGAATCATGACCTAATCTCGGAGATGCCACAATCAGAGCAACCTCCTGTTACGGCTGGTCTAAAAATAATACGCTGGTAATCACAGAGTCAACACAGCCACTCTGCGCCGCGCCGGGTGGGTTAGGCGCGAGGCAACAATGTTTCTGCTCCACTGGGAACAAAACAAGCTGGAAAATATCTCCGTTTGTGATATATCGTCAAAAAATTCACCACAGTAAGAATTTGTCATCTGGCGGTAATAACGACAGTCGCCTGTTGATGACGCAATTACGTGCGCAAAGCACTTGCTGCTGGCAGCTCATGTGTAGCACAACAAGCACAGGGCTGATAGCGTACCCACCATGATCGAAAATCGAGAGTGGATTCTGTACAAAGTGAAAATAAAAACCACGAAAACGATTTGCGAACATCCTGTTTTACTTTTTATTTACTTTCTTTTGGGTCGGCGGACCGGGATGTTGAGGCAGAAAACGCTAATCACGTTTATCCACACCGTCTTTTCACGAGCGATCTTTCTGTTCTCTGTGGCGCTTGTTATAGCGAGCTACCGCTTATTTAAACGGCGTGCTTCAGGCGTTCTTCTTCTGCTTCTTCTTCTTCCGTCTTCAGGGAGTAAACTTGCGGTGCCACAATAGGCCGGGCATAGGTACTACATCGTTTCCAGTCGTTTCCAGCGTCTCCGTGTAAACGGTGATGGACTTAAATTGTTTTATATTTTTTATCGTCACTTTTATCGTTATCGTAATAAATGCCAGAAATTATTGTGATAAATTTTTTAGCCCATATCGCCTATCCCTAATAGCTACTCAAAAGAAAAAAAGGCCTTCCTCGTCCACACCCCTCAGGTGACTTTCCACAAAGGGACAATGTCTCGCTTTGAGGCGGAGTCTGTGCACTGCACGCTCCCTTCAAACAGGCACCGAATGGCTTTTGACGCGACACAAACACAGCGAAACAAGGTGCGAGTTGAGCACGCAGAGTGGCACTCGGCGGTTGGACAAACGTCGCCTTTCTTTAAAAGACCCATTAAAATGCTTCACGGCAGTTAGTTTTGGCCTGATGTGGACTCCTGCTGAAACGCACTGGAGCAAAGGAGCGACTGTCCAACCGAGTGGAAGGCGGGAGTATTAGCTTCCAGGGGGCGGGGGGGTAGTGTTTATCAGAGTGCCTGAGGACTGACGTCATGCCGGAGTGGGTCACGCAGCACGGAGGCATAACACACAAACACCAGAGAGTTATTGTGCAGCGTTGACCGTGTGAAACTCAGCAATCGCGGCAACTTCAGACGACAACTCAAAAGCAAATTGTGAAAAACAGAGTTGAATGTGGGTCAGGTGACGGTCGCCTCTTCTCAAATGGAGGAGGCAAAAACAAAAAGAGAAGCATCAGCTACTTAGGAGATACTCTCAGGTATGAGCGGGAGTGTTTGTACAGGGGGAAAAAAAACTGGATTTTTAACGAGTTGGTGAAGTGTGACAGCGACTAGCTTGAGGAAAGAGAGAGTAGCAAATTGTCAGAGGCGTCAGAACGTGCACAGCAGGTTCGCAGCCAGTCCAGAAATGCAGCAAAACGCTCTTGTATGCAGTGTACCAAGTGCTGGAAATGTGAAAACAATAATGTGTCTTCGGTCCGGGACCTTCAAGGTGTTGGCTTGTTGTGCCGAGTTCTCCACTGTGACACAAATGCCTTAATTACGTCCAATTTGACACCGAAGCCTTAAAAAAGGAAGCGTTGAGTAACCGGGGCAGTGGCGCTCCAAAAACAGGGACGGGCTGATGACCACATCTTTAAAAAACCTGTTTGTTACTGTACCACAAACGGGTCTGATGCTTGCAGGAAGTCATCCGCACGGGATTAGAGACAAAAACACACTTACGACACTCGGAAAAACCTCGTGTTGCTACTTCTCATGCAAAAAACAGTCGGGTTAAGCTCCAACGGCAAAGAGAATCCACATTTGAACCCCTCCCAAGATTTCACAAATACAGTATATTCTTGTACAACTATACCACGCAGTGACAAAACCACATTTCTGAATTACTCTTAAAAGAACAAAACATAAAAACAAAACTGTCCTCATTTTTAATGTTTTGCAGCACTTAAATACAAAATAGAACTTCAAGTTACTATAATTAAAATTAAAAACTTACAATGAAAATGACTGGATGATGATGTTCTTTAGAAAAAATGTTTATATGTTCGAACCTACACTGGAATTATTTTCCTCCTTACAAGTTCAATTCAGTTGCTTCATCAGGCAGCCAATCAGAAGCGGCTTCAGAGGGAGGGGGGGCGTCATGCCACTCCACTCCGCTCGGGGCCAGTAATGGCCAGTCAAGGGGCGCTAATTAACCACAGCATGGTGCAGGCGACTGTGGAGCGGGCTGCGGGGGACATCGGTGGCATTCCTGCATTCCACATGGAGAGCAGCCGTTGCACTGGGCTCGGTGGTCAGCCAGCAGCCAGCAGCCAGCAGCCAGCAGCCAGCAGCCAGCAGCCAGCGCTGTGAACAACTGAAACAGCAGAAAACCGGGGGGCAGGGGGTGGGGTCTCTGATCCGGGGAGGCTGTGGTCTGTCCACTGCCACTGCCTCACCACTGGCCACGCAGCACCAACCGACGGCTCAAACAACTGCTTCACTTATTCTTCCTTTATCGTCTTACTGTTTACTCGTGGCATTTATTCATGGCCAAAGCATGAGGATGAGTAATCGCAATCTCAAAAGGTCAACATAATTAGGCAGGCATGCCTCACTGCTCCAGAACAAGTCGACCTGACATCAGGTTAGAAAGCAAAGTGGAGAAAGACACAGAAAGAAGGCGAGCTGGCACTCTGGTGTGCTGGGTGGTTCTATGAGGGGGGCTGGGAGGGCATTGGACAGCAGGAACCTCATAATTCACCCTCCAATGTGTGTGTTTTCTTTCCTGTTTAGCTTTGCTGAGAGAAAAGTGGAGATGGGCGAGGCAACAGGAGGCGGGCCAACACGGTGTCAGTGTGGATGAGGCCCGGGCCAGAAGGGACAACACCTAAAGAGACCGGCTAGACAACAACACTCACACTTCACAGGAGGTTTTCTGCAGCCTGCTCCTGCTGGCACGACCGACTCATGACAACAGGGAGGGCGGGCGGGCGGGCGAGCGGGAGAGGCATGAACACACAGGAAAGGTCACCTAGTGGCAACTCACACAACACTCAGCGGCCAACACCTAAAGTCCCAGCAGGGTTGTGGTGTTGGGTTAGCGTCCAAACTCAAACAAAATCAGAAAAATGTACCACTGCACACGGCTTTGCATCACTCAGGTGATTAATGACGCGTCTGCACTGAACACAGCGGGGAAATACACCCTGGTTTCTCGGGGCCCAGTAGGTTCTTCTTCTTTTTTTTATGGCAATAGCCACCTTAATTTGGCGGGGAGTGGGGGTTGGTGGGGAAACGAACAAACGCTTTCATTTGCATTTCAACCCTGGAGGAAGACGAGGCATTTCTTCCACGCTCATTTAAACTTTATGCTATTCTGCTTTTGAATTAATTAAATTTGTTCCGCTCTCGAAAAAAACAAAACAAGATGAGAAGCGGTGCTGCACCACGTAAAGTTTAAGAAAAAGAGAGCGAAAGAAAGAAAAAAGGTTTTAATATTAGACACAATACAGAGCTGCTGCTGCTGCTGCTGCTGCTGCTGCTAGCTATGGCCAATGGATCAGAGTAGGGCTGCAACGATTAGTCGACGCAATCGATTATGTCGACAACATAAATCCGGCAATGTGAAAATTTAAGCGCGACACGTGTTATTGTTGTAAACTGCTGAATTGTAAAATCAAACTTTGCCCGCTCCATGCTCATTTGTACCCGCAGTGCAGTACTGAGCGCTGAGGGCGGCAGTGTCGCCCGATGTTTACATCCTGCGCAAAAAGCAGAGAAAAAGAACTGCTTCTTCTCTGAAAAGGCTCAAAAACTCAGATCCAAAGTTTCTAAAGTTTAGGAATATGTCATAGAAAAGGAAGCAGCGATAGACGTTAGGTGCAAACTCTGAAGCTCACCTAGCGTTCCAGGGTAGCACTGCGGCGATACACGAACACCTTGAACGCCGACACCCCGGAGTGGCTGTATCGTCACGCACCGCAGAGAGGAGTTCACAAATAACGTCGAGGATAGATACTTAGTAGATATTTTTTAAATGACATGCTTATTTGTTCATTAATCATCTGCCTATGACGCATGTTTTTTTGCACATTAGAAAATCATGGAACAAGCTTGCGAACGATGGTAGTGAACTATCACATACTTAGGTGAAGTGCCGCATATTCTATTTAAGTTGTTAGAAATCTGTTTAAGAACTGTGATAAACACTGCATATAAACTTTAAATTGTGAATTAATATATCTGATATTTTACTTTGACAAATATAACAACTATGTTGCAGATAAACGCTTTGTGTGTCATTATTTTTTATATAATTTGTTTGAAAACGTATGCTGTCAGAGTACAACAGTATAACACATGTGTGAAGATTTAAGCAAGTTAGGTTAAACAGAAGTCCAAAATAGGTTGGCGGTGAACATAAAGAAAATAATCGTGACTAATAGAGAAAAATAATTGCATGATTTCAAACAAGAGAAATAACTAACTTCCGACAGATTAGTCGACAACAAAGATAATCCTTAGTTGCAGCTCTCGATCAGAGGGCCGGACTGATTCAAATGTCCGAGACCTTCCAGAGTGGAATCAGCCTGAATGTGAAGCCAAGCGAGTTGTGCCCAATGTGAAGCCGGTGGCTTAACGAGCAGCCGCCGCCGCCACCAACACCGCGGGCGGGCGGGCAGGCCGTCCCGCTAATGCTCATGTGAATCCCCACGTGCTGCGGGCCGGTCGCCGCGCACAAGAGGGACAAGCCGACGTCACCGCCTGCATGATGTCATCGCGGGTGACAGGCCGCTCGTCAGGGCTGCGTGGGCGTGTCCCTGCACTCCTGGATCAGCGGGACAGTGGAGGGGGGGAGGGGGCGTGGGCACCAGCGAGTGAGCGACTGACTGACTGACGGCATCTCGGCGTCACATAACAAACTGCGCTGTTTGATAAAGTCGTCACTCGACCGGCTCCAGGAATTTTTGCTCCGGATAAAAAAATAAAAATAAATAAAAAAATAAAAAAATAAAAGTCACACGCAACACACACAGCGTATCGCCGCTGATGAAGGTTATCGTGCTGCCAAGGCAGATAAAAGGCTATGAGGGATCTAATCGCTGTATGTATATTTTTAACCTTCTGACTTGAAACAGAAAGGGTCACTCGAAGGTCACAGCGTGTTTGCTACATGTTGAAAATGCAACTGGAACGATCAAAGAGGAAAACTGTATCATGCAGTCAACGTCGGTGAACTAGTCAATAAAAACAGAATCTAGTTTTAAAAGACTATATAAAAAAAAATCACGGTATTTAGTTGTTTGACAGAATTTTTTTTTCAGCAGAGACAGAACAGTCGCTTTGACCAAGATACAGAGTTAAGCAGTTTCTGAGCGACCTCCAAAATAACAAAGCAATACACAAAATTCCTTGATCAATCAACTGTAAGTTACACACAAAGGCATCTCGAAGCGCTTTGCACAGAGCAAGCACTGACCCCGATTCAAGATGGTGATTTGGAACGTGCGCAATTTCCTCAGATCAAAACAGAAATGAAACGAGAATGAAATGGAGTAGAAGGAAATGCATGCGTTTCAGCAGGGGCCCAGCGGTCTGTTTCAATCTACAACAACGGTGCAAGGGCGAGCATCCCGGACGCCGCTGTTGTCAAAATAGCGCGCGGCACCCAGGAGGGACGCCTCCGTCCGAGGTCGGAGCTCCACCCCGACGACACCGGCAGCCTCGGGCCACGAGACTGGCCACGTACCAGTCACCCGAGGGCGGACCAGGAGCCCAGGAGTTTTTACGAGCGACCGTCTGGACGAGAAGGCCACTCGCAGACAAGCCACCTATTGATCACCGTCTCACTGTGACGGCAAGGGTTCCAGGCAGTGTTCCTCACACATCTGCTCCTGTCTTTTCCGGACGGCGCCACGTTCGAGAGCGAGCACAGATGCACGGCTGTGAGATTTACGACGTAATAATTTCATTCAGAGTGCCACACTGCTCTGAACACAACTGAGGCGCTGGGCTCGGAACGCTGTCGCGCTCTTGCTAGCTCGCTGCCGAGCGGCCCCAGTTGCATATGTTGAAACATGCAAACGAGTGTTTCTGAGCCATTGGCCAAGTGCTTGTCCTACTAACCTGAAGACACGTGCATCCGTTAACTTATTAATCTGACCCTGTTTGCGAGACCCCGTGGAAGTCCCTCCATCAGAAAATGGGCCGAACTCTGTAACTGACACTGGATCCCTGCTAGACACAGACACGCACACCAAGCAGCTGTTTGGGAGAATCCACTGAGGGACCTTTTAAAATTTTCATGGCCTCTGCGTAGCTGAAGCAGCATGTTTGCCCAACGGTACACGATACCCACAACATAGACGGCTGTTCGGTCACAAAAACTGCAAAATCAATTAAATATTTAGCTGTGCCATAGCATTCACTTTACTAATACTTTAATTGTATGTTTCAATCTGTAAATTAAGGCCTTAGAAATCAGAAAAGATAATTCTTCACTTTGTTTTTTTTAGTAGTGTGTTAAATTGTACAGTACTCAGTGCTCTGCCTGTCATGAGCTCACAGAGGGCGAGGCTTTGTCGCAAAGATCTGCAGCAATATTCAGCGTAAATGTTTATTAAAAAAAATGAAAATTGTGCCACAGGATTATAATCATCAAAGATAACAGAACATCTTCTCATCATCGGTCTCGATTCGTCCGTATCGCTTTCCAAGGCGACTTCAGGAAAATGCTGAGCACAGAAAGTCTGCAGCTCAGCCACAGATCGACGCTCGATGGGCGCTGAGCGCCGAGGCAGGACGAGCGTTTCCACTGGAGTTGTCAAAATCACAACGTTTTGAAGATAAATTGGATTTTTTTTTTCATTTATTTAGTGACTATGGAGTGCAGCATAAAGCCAGGTGTGTGTGCACCACAAACCTGCCTGTTTTCACTCACCCACTGACAGTTTCATATGTGAAATGCAGGGGGAGGAATGCGGCGCTGCTTCAAATATGTTGCTTGTCTGGGATGCCAAACGTGCCGCTGGATGCACCTCGACTTGCACAGTGAACCGCAGATCAACATCATCAACTTGCACGGCAACCGCAATGGAAGGGCGAGCTGATAATACACAAAGGGAAGCGCACTGCATTGAGGTTGGTACCGGCAAACTTTCCGCTCAGCATTAAAAGTCCTCTACAATGCAAAATTCAATATCCTGTCTCGAGGCTGTCGCTGAACTCTGCTGAAACGTCTCACTTCTTTTGCTTGCTCCACTTTCCACAAAGCGTGTGTGCCACGGCACCGTGACTGAAACCATGTCTTTGTGATGTCACAAAGCCCACTGGTGCCTCTGAAGGTCCAATAACACAACAGTTTTTTTTGTTTTGTTTTGTTTTAAGCGGGTAGCTGTAAACCGACGGCTAAATATGCTATTTTCCAGAGCTCTACAGAGTATCTGGTGGACTCATCATGCGAAATTGCTGCACTGGATTCAGGGATGAAAAATATAGATCTGCAAATTGGAATTAAACAGGAGCTTGAACAGAGGTCGTTCTTCACCCATCTGTTATTTGTGTACCACAAAGCAGACGTCACGCCGTATGCACAGGTATTTAAGGCCTTTAGGGCTGGATTAAAAAGGTGCACGCTGGTGCACCAGAGAATGAGACACCACAAACATAAGAAAGAAGCTGAATTATTCAGGGCAAGGTGTAATGCAACCCTCTCTCATCCAGGAGATGGTGCAATAGACTGCATCTTTTTTTTTTGTTGTGGTGGTGGTTCTTTTCCACTGCCAGGAACAAAGCAGGAATGCAGAAGCAATACTTCACTTCCCGGTGCCTGTACAAAAGGTGCAAACACAGACCAAGAGGTCATTGTTGTTCCGCATTAAAAAGGCCAGAAAAGAACCAGTGAACCCAATGACCAAACAGCTCAGGCTGGGAGTTTCACATATCCGGCAAAGTGACGCTCGGAGTGGAGCAGGAATTCTGACTCAGTCGCTCACATCACCCATTAACCGTCAATGCTGGTCGGTGGGAAACTAGTGACTAGAAGTCGGCATACACATTTATCCTCGCCGGAGCGTTAAGCCAACGTTACATCACACGCACCTTACAACTCGGCTCACATAATCGGTTCGTGACTGCCCCGCTATCCCTCAAGTGCTGGATGCAGGAAACTGTGCGCGCCGACGCAAATGCAAATGCAAAAACGTTTAGTTGTTTAGTGTTGTTTTTAAAACGTCAATAAAATGACAACTGTGACGGGCAACTTTTGCAGTACAATGCTCCCCATACAGCTACAGCCCGCAGCTGACAGCTCGCAGAGCTAACGCGTCGTTAAGTTTCGGCGTGCACGCCTCTGATTAAAATAGCCTGCCTTGTGTATTTTGCGGCACACGCACGAAGAACAACATTGGGAATTTCGTTTCTCCCAACGCTGAGTGCTGACTCCGTGTCGCCTCTAATGGCTGCGGCTATTATTCTAGACAAAAAAAAAAAAGAAATATCAGCGAACAATACACATGCTTACATAAACGCATTTTGAGACGTATAGAGGGACGGACTTGGTGCATCGTTCTCACACTCGCCGCTGTAACTTTATTCCGACGTCCTATACAACTTAGTTCACGCATTGGAAGTCTCACGCGTGTGTGGGATGCTAGTCACACGGAGGCGGCTTTGTATATATATATTTTTTAATTATTTTACAAAAAATGCAGTTCGAGAGGCAAGGCTGGGCTAGCAAGTAAGCTACTCCAAGCCTGGCTAATCAGGGGCTAGCGTTAGCTAACGGAGGAGCTACAAGCTACCCTACTTACCCTTAGCGACCTCGCAGATGTCTTTTTCCGGCGTCCCATTTAGTTTTCCAACGAGTACCAACCTACGAACAATGCGTATAATCCCAGTGGAGGTGATTTCTAACTTTTTAGCATTTTTCGTGGCTGGAGGTGAACGTGATACCCCAAACCTCACCGCCAGCGACAAAGTAATTTCTCCACCACTTACAACAACAACGTCAACGGGGCGATTGAGCCCGCCTCCTAGTAAAAAGGCGGCCAATCCAAGAGGGGAATTCGCCTAATGGACATCGTCTTCCGCCAATTGAGTTTGCTCTGGCTCGAGACTGATGTTCACCGATTGAGTAAACACCAAATGAGGACGGCAGAGTGCGAGACGTTCGCCTGCCAATTGGCTGTGGAAGAATACAGGGCAAAAAGGGTCCGAGAACAAGTGGCCTATGAATGGCCCAAAGAGCCCAGAGTGACAGGTGCTCTGGAGTTGACAAAATAGCTGGGACAGCATCTGTCTGAGTGAGGTCATCCGTTATGATGTAAACCCTACGTCACTAGCGGTGCTAAATAAAACACACAAAAAGGGGCACACGTTGTCCTTTTAAAAAGTTTAATGTTCCCCAATTGTTATAAAAGAAAACACTCCAGCACAATTAAACCAACAAACTATTGAGCAAAACTGAAAAGAACATACCACGAAAAAAAAATCAGAAATCAATGACTCAAAACCAAAAACTTACACAACCCAAGAGTGGTGGTTTTTTAAAGTATAAAGCTAATTTCACTGACACAGCTGAGAGGAAGTCGACTGATGCAATTACAAAAAATATGAAATTCGGCACATGGCCAATTTTTTTTATTTTTTTTTATTAACTCCTGATCTTTACAGTGAAGCCTAATATCTCTCACAGCAACTATAATGCTGATATCTGAACATGAAATGAACTGTTTATGAAAGGATGAGAGATTTATAAACTGCCTGTGAACAAGATGAAAGCCTTGTAGTCAGTGGAACTGCCAACTTTAACGTCGCCTCCTGTCCGGGCTCCTACTGCGTCTTCGTCCTCCAGTCCTGTAAAGACGTGAACAGGTGGAGCAAGTCAATGACAGACAAGGGAATATTTGTTTGAAGAGCGATAAAAGATGTTGTGGATAATAATTGATTTCACTGTTGAATCATTATTTTAGGACATTGAGCACAGTTAAAACATTCCCATGGACTGTAATGCAACCACCCTCACCTCCTCTTGTTCTTGGGGGGTCCTCTGACAAATCCCCAGTCAACATTGATGGGCTGGCCCATCAAGTCCTGACTGTTGAGTCCTTCCATGGCTGCCTGGGCCTCTTTGTATGTCTCATACTCCACCAGTGCGTATCCCTGAGTACAGTTATCAATATGTTAGTAATTGTAATGTGTTGCTGCACTTTTTAAGTGATACTGTTCGGACACTTTTGTATCTATACAACTGGACTCGTGCTGCAATGTGGGTGGAATGCATGTGTTTTGAATGCAATGCTGCCACCTTGTGTTTAAATAGGAAGGTAGTGCAAATAGTACACACTACTATATACACCTTTAAAATCCTCATTAAAAAAAACATAATGTAATTCTCAATCTTTGTAGTATCGAGTTTTTGCTGCTGTAATTATGCAAATGTCCCCACTGTGGGATCAATAAAGGTTGTCTTCTTATTATTATTATTTATTGGCAGCAGAAATTTTGCACACTCAAGAGGTCTTTAACACTCTCACAACTGGATGAACATGAGATATACTTATATGTATCAGAGACATTAAAATTCCAGTATTCAAAAGATTAGAGGTATGACATGATTTGGAGAACATAAATGACAAATTTTTTGTCAAGCACCTTGTGTTGAATCTTTTGTGTATGAAATGTGCTTTGTAAATAAAGTTTGATTGATTGAAAAACAACACAAAAATGAATGTACAAAGGTTCATAATCTTAACCTTGAGGTAGCCAGTCCTGCGATCCAGATTCAGATGCAGGTTCTTAATTTCTCCAAATTCAGAGAACTTGTCGTGGATGTTTTCCTCTGTGGCTTCTTCATGTACACCCGTCACAAACAGGATCCAGCCTTCAACAGCTATAACCAAGAAAACACACAATCAAAAATCATGAAAATTGTTTAAAAGACAGAGGCACTTCATTCTAAACATCAATATGTCAGGCCATTGAAATAGCTTTTACTATTTTATGTGCCTTCAAATTATTTTCTTGCCTAGATAAGAGACAAAGACTGTGATGGCCTTCACTGCTGGCATATAATTCTAGCATATAGTTGCTGCATGACTTTTTTTTTTTTTTTTTACTGTGCAATCCAGACACAGCAGACTTTTACAAACAGCACAGAGAGCAGAATCATTATACTGTGAATCTTTGGGAAGATCTACACTTACATCTCTGTGGGCCTGGCTCATCTCCATCTTGCTCAACAGTGTCATAATCCTCTTTGATCCTGGACCTGGTTCCGTCCTCTGTAAACAGCACAAAACATTTGAGTAAGCGCCATCAAAAGCGGCACATAAAATATAGATTAAAAATTCTGGGTGATTTTTTTGTTTTGTTTTACCGTGTCCAAAACCTCGTCCTTTCCTCTTCTTGGCCTTCTCCTTTAATTTGTGGATGCTTTCTGAGGAGGTAAAAGTTCAGAAAAAGTCAAATGTTTAGATGTTCTCGATGTGAACCTTGTGCCTTGCAGGGAATTTTATGACTACCTAGAATCTTTAATGATCTGATTTCGCGAAAGACGAATTAAAAATGATTAGATATAACAGTGTACACTACGCGAGACAAGCATCTAACTTCTAAAAAAAACCACTGCCGGCTAGTTGAACTATCGGCTTCTTTATTCAGGTATAGGTCTGAAGCGCTAACCGCGGCTATCAACATGCTAAGTCAAATCTGAATTTAAGAAAAAAAAAAAACTTGAGACAGCTTTTTGCTTCAGTTACAACAATGTTCCGTTTAGGCGTTCTACGCGAGAAACGAGTTATCCGCCGAACATGTGCAGTAACTACAACATTGTAGGCTCAGAAGACGTTTGAATGAGCCGCCGGTGCGTTGTTAGCTTAAAATTAGCCTGCTAGCATTTCCTGGGCCTGCTAGGTTAGCACGCAGCGTGGTTCGGTCCAACTCTAGCGCCGTTAAAACGCCCGGGAGAGTTTTTGGGCGCTACTTTAAAGTAGATCTCGTGAAATAAATGACACCATCGAACAAATGTGCGACTGGTTACCATCACCATCTTCATCCATAGGAAAGTCTTCGCCTCCCGCCTCATGAAGATCCAGTACGTCCGCCATGATGCCTGTGTGTGTTTGCGACTGACCAACATAACGCGCATGCGCACAGACAAACCGTTGTCACACGTTAGTTGCCAGTCCGCATATCACAAACCCTGAAAATACGGACGAACTGCTCCGTCTTCTGTTTTCAAAATCATGGCTAAATGTCTTTCGTGATTTTTTTTTTTTTTTTTTTTAAATATACATATTAAAATACAGCATGTAGTCCAGCAAAGCATGGCACTTTAGGTTTTGGCTTTCTGCGAATTTAGATATCAAAACTTTATCGGCTATATTTTGGCACCAGCAGTTTGACAACGTACGTATGAATGAGTGAATTATACATGCATGCACAGCCGTTAATATATTATTATTATTATTATTATTATTATTATTATTATTATTATTATTATTATTATTATTATTATTATTATTATTATTAGCCACTGTTACAGTGGCAACATTTGCAATAATTCTAATGTCCAGCAGAGGGATCTAAAGTATCAGGCTAAGGTTGAAAACGGAACCCAGCGGGTTGCGTCAGAGCTCAGGTGCAAAGTGTTAATTGGTCCCCATCTGGTGGTAAATTGACTGAATTGACAAGTTGAAATAGAAGTCCTGAGAAATCTACTGCATACTGCAACCCAGCAGGCTTTTGTACTGTCGACAAGAGCACTTTGCAACCACGTTGGAAATCAAACATATGCGATTGCATTCTCACTTTAACACGCGCCAACACATTTTTGAAGTGTTTTGTTTGCAGCCTTCTTGTCACGGAGATAAAATGAAGGGGGAAAAAAGACAATTAATCAATCTTTAAGTTTTGGAGGGGAATAACCTGGTAGACAAAAGCAGGGTTGTTCACTGCACATTTAACAGAGAATAAAATATCTATGTGCGCAGGCTTCATTTTCAGTTTCGGAGTAATATTTTCAGAAGAAAATTAGTCCAACCCTGGAATACATAATGCCCTTTTAACATATTAGGAATGGACCAGTGTCCTCACACAGTGTCCCTTCAGCTTTCACGTTGTTAATGTAGTGTATGTAGTGAGTCGCCCCCTAGTGTCCGACCAGAAAAGACTTGTGATTGATAAATAAATTGAAGAAAAGTCTATCAAGAGGTGGTCAGGGTGAGACAGTACTTACTATACTGTTTGTACTTTGTACATTGTAATTACAGTACAGTAGTGGGACCAGCAGTCTAACTCACTGTGTGGATTCACTGAACTCTGTGTTGATAACCATAGTGAATGATGTAAGCCAATCAACGATGATAGCCATGACAAAGATCTGTCTTAAGTCTCAACAACAGAGTATAGAACATAAGAGAAGAAGAAAAGAAATTAGCATGTTTCATCAACAGAATTTACAGTGCGCAAATGATCATCAACTAAAAAGGCAGCAAACGCTGTATGTTGCTTCATTGGCTTCCTGGTTTGACATCCATGACATGAAGGCTGAGGTCAGATGTCATCTTCTGTTCTGATTGGTGTGACTTGCATATGAGAACCACCCATTCATTATTTTATTTTATTTTTTTTTTTATCACAGCTTATCCTGCACTCAGGGTTGCAGGGGCGCTGCAGCCTATCTCCGCTGCGCCCGGGTGAGGGCAGGCTGCGTTTCTTGGCACTGCATCCCTGAGCCATAATTTCAACAATTCATATTAAACAAATACAGAGTGTCAAATGCCAATGTGTAAGGGGGGGGAGTGACTGCCTCTGCTGCATTTTCTGTATATCCATTAATATGCGCTGCTTTTCATTGCACTTCTTTATAGATATGACATTTGTGCACTTAATGCTCCCTCTTTGTGAGCGGCAAAATTAATTTTGCTCAGTTCCCTGATAAAAATAAAATAAGTGGATCTTATATCTCAGGTTGATATGATAAAAGCGTGCCGCGTTACAGTCACACACGTGTGCACTTTAAAACCACCATCTCACAGTCACTTATTTATTTCCAGGGTTTTCTTCAAATGAAGGTAAAGTGGTTTCAGTCATTTTGCAGATGCATGCGTGCATCTCAACGTGCCGTGCGAGATTAAAATCCAAGCTGGCAAACAAAGATTTCATCACTACCCGGAGAGAGAGCAAAGACTGAGATTTTCTAAACAGCGCTAATTTAATGGACATTAGTTGTTGTTGTCGTCGTTTTTTTTCCCATTTAGGATTTTTGCTCAAGCCACAAGAACACAAGAACCTCTTTGCAATCACTTTATTACTGCTCCAGTGAAAAGCGAGGGGTGCAAAAACAAGAGGTGCAAGAGCAACTGGATGACTGGCTCTTTCATTTTGGTTACTGGAGACGCACAATGTCCAAGCTCATTTTCAGTTGTTGAAAGGAAGAAAAGAACAGACACAGAAAAACAGAGAAGAATAGAGTTTTTAAAAGGGGGGGGGGGGTGGTTGAAAATAAAATGCACACCGACCAGGGTGGCAGAGATATCACTGTAAGGAAATCTTGATGGAGTTGGAGTGTCGTTGCTATGCAGCCTGAGTGGAATTTATGGAATTTGTTTCAAGGAGAGTTGATATGATAACAACTGGCTCTGTGTTCTCGTCTAGGGACCCTCTGATAAGGCGGTGGAAGAATTACTTCCTAGTATCGCAAAGGAAGTGGTGCAATAATAAAACAGTCAGCCAAAAATATGCATTTATATATATACATATATGTACAACACTTCCCAAAAATACACCCTGAACTCCTCTTGTGATTGTGGAAGTGAAATTTAACTCGTACTAATCTTGTCGTGTCTGACAAAAGTAGCATTTGAAATATTAGTAGAATTATTTTCTATTTTCCTGAAGTGTGTACACATTTTTGCCAAACGGCTGCAAAATGTGGAATATGGATTCAACTGGACTTTTATTGAAATGTATTATTTTTTTATTTGGACTTTTTGTCCGTTTAGTTCAGTTAAGGTTTTTCATCTTTTTAATCCCTGCGTATCACCATGTTGAGTTTTGTTTTTTTTTGCCTGTCAATACATTTCAAAGTCAATTGCAAAACGTCTTTGACACAAACACTGCGGTGAAAGAAACTGCAGCTTCACTTAAAATGAAAGAGATGAATGAATGAATGACTTTCTCATCCATCATTTCGTGATGCTTTGTGCTTGACACGCAGAGAAGTAAAGAAGTCTAAATTTTTTTTATTTTATTTTTTGGCACAGTGAACCTTCACTGAATTTCCCAAAAACATGTTTTTAACCGCTCAAGTATTTCAGGAGCAGAGTTTGAACACAGAGTAGCCAAAAAAAAGTGCTACGGCAGCCAAGATGTAAGAATTCTAGCAGACAACCAACAGCCAAAGTCTCATGATTGATGTAACACACACACACACACACACACACACACTCGACTGGTGGACTTTGTCTTTTTCTTGTGACGACTATCAAGCTTCAAGGTCCAGCCAACACGAGTCTTGCTGTCCTGCCAGGTCACCACTTTGTGTCGTGGGTGATGAAATCACGATTAGTGGTGATTAGCTCACCGTCCGGTGCTATAAAAGGCCTGCTACTCCCCCACTGAAGACACCGCTCAGAACCCTCCTCAAGGAAAGGTGAGTCCCGGCCTGCTCTGCTCTCTTTACGTCCAGACGCTCACAGAAAACTGACCAAACACGGCCAACTGACTCATCTGTTGTTCCTCAGGTCGGCTTTGCTCAACCGCAGCCATGAAATTCTCCGTCGCCGCCGCTCTCCTCGTCCTGCTGGCTGTTGCCAATGGTGAGGCCATAGATTTACATTTGCTAAAAAAAAATAATTATGTGAACAGATTTGCAGCTTTTGGAATGTTCCCCCAGCTAAAAAATAATGTCCCCTCCCCCCGATCCAGGCTCTGAGGCCATGTCGCTGAACCACGACGTCCAGGCTGATGTGGACAGGATCACACAGCTCATCAAGGACATGTCCGCCAGCATCAGTGTCGCAACCCAGGACATGGTGGAGAAGGTGAAGACCATGGAGGTGGCCAACACTGCCCAGTAAGTTAAAAACTCGTACTCGAGGCATGATTTTCAATGTTTTTTATTTGTTTTGTTTTTTTTTATTATGTTAGAAAGAGAAATATTTGTTCACATGTTTCGTTTTTTAATTGGACACAGCAACTCTAGAGTTGC
Organism: Thamnaconus septentrionalis; assembly: GCA_009823395.1. NCBI lineage: Eukaryota > Metazoa > Chordata > Actinopteri > Tetraodontiformes > Monacanthidae > Thamnaconus > Thamnaconus septentrionalis. The sequence goes on along the minus strand of CM020511.1, from coordinate 2,463,584 downwards.
ATTTTGACACCGGTTTTGACTCGCTGAGGTGACTCCATCTGGGGCGCCAGGCCTCAGACTTAATCCTTAAAATTAAATGTGGTGTAACATTTACAATGAACATATTTTTTATTCATTTTTATAATTTTATTTCACTTTTTAGACAATGCTAGTTTCAGTTGTTACTGTTTTTTGACACTGCTACATGTGAATTTAGACGTGCAGAAAAAAAGCATTAATGTGGATATATGTGTTTTAAGATTTTCAAAATGATTCACAGTGCTCAGTTAGCACGCTAAACATCATCTGCTTGAGGTTTGAGATTATAAATGCAGATTAAACAAGATGTTGTTTATCCATCATTCTATTTTCTCAGTCCAAACACTCTGACTTGATGTTTGACTTGTTAAAATGACACCCAGAGTCAAGGCTTCCGCTTCCCCCGCTCCCCAACAGGAACTACATGGCAGACAGCCGAGCCCAGATCCAGCCCCTGGTGGAGAAGGTCCAGGCTGAGGCCACCAAGCTGCAGAAGCAGGTCAAGCCCTTCATCGCCAACATCGAGGTCCAGATGAGGCCCATCACCGAAAACTTCAAGACTCAGGTGCTGCCCCTGACCGACAACGTCCACGCCCAGGTGAAGCCTCTGGCCGACTTGATGGAGAAGTTCTTCACGCAGGTGCTGGACCAGACCAAAGCCCTGCTGCCCCCCCAGTAGAGCCCATCTGCCTGCAGGTTCTGATGTCGGTGTGCCTCACTCCCCCGACGGGAAGCCGTTTGCAATTGAATGACATCATTAAAGGGGTTTTGAAAGGCCCGGAGTTGTTGTTGTTGTTGTTTTTATCTCGTGCGTTCTTCACTCTGGCTTCTATGACTTTGAATAATTGGATACATTTACGGAGTGTCAAAGGGCAAAGGCATAAAAATGGAAATGAGTCATGCCTGAGCAGAGCGCGACGTGCGTCGCTCATTGAACCGTAAGGGTCGATATCAGTGTTGCCCCCTGCCCTCCCCCCAGCCTACGGGTCATTGCCTCTCCATCGTTTATGGCTCAACAATCTGAAATATAGGCTGTCAGATAGGTCAGCGCCTGTGAGTACATTTCATGGATGTATTGATTCAAAGGCCTCATAATATGAAAAACTCACTCTACCAGTGTGTTGTTTTTTTCTTCACAACAATCAGTTTCTTTACTCTTTCAGTTGAATTCCCAGGAATTTGAAAAATCCATCCTTCACTCCCTCTGATCTTTGGCAGTCAGCCCTATGTGATGTCACAAGGGGCACTAATATGTCTCATATGTTAATGACCACACCCCCAGACAGGGTTGGCTCCGCCCTCTGAGACCACCACGTTTTTGTTGTCGCTTTCCAAACGTGTGTAAGATCCCTACGGAGCAGCAATTTTAGCAGGAGGCTGAAAACAGGGGGCTAAATGTACTGGAGGCAGGATGACCGGCGGTGTGAAGCGCAGAAAATAATGAGGGACCTTTAAAACACCAATCCCACACTAACACGCTGGCTATGCTTTGTTTATTGTCGTCAGTCTGAAACAACATCACGCATGTAAAAGGAAAAAAAACAGATTCAATCTTTAATCAGAAAAACGACCAAATTTTAGCTTTGTTAAAATCACCTTTCATTAAAAAAAAAAAAAACAAAAAAAAAAAAACAGAACTGTCACAATTAATCAAAACTAAAAATATTTTTCAAAATAAGAATTAAATTAAATTAAATTAAGAAAAGAAAAAAAATGTTTTCTGAGCCGGAGAGGTTTGACATTCCTCAATAAAAGTTCAGCTGCGAAAAAACATCCAGTATGAAAAAAAAAGTCCGGGCTTAAATGGTGCAACCTCTCCATGGAAATAAATCTCAGTTTGATCCAGTTGAGTCTGTTGCACACAAGAGTGGGACATCAGGGTGTAATTACTGCCACTCACCTTTCTTACAAGGCTACAGCCAAAAAAAACGTTTTTTGTTTTTTTTGTTTTTTTTTTCCAATTTATTTCTCTCCTGCCCCTCTTTTATTTTTACCACAGGGGACTGAAGAGCTTGGCAGCACATTTATTTATGCCTTTCTTTTTTTTTTTTTTTATTACACACTGTTGGCTTTCAAACAGGCTTGTATCTCAGAGCAGGGAGGGAGACAGTGACTTGTTGTTAGCTCAGCCACAGAACAACAAAATCACTAGTCTTCCAGCCTGCAGTGGACATGGAACTAGCATCGACGGCGACCTCGCCCCGCAAAATTGTTTTTTTGTTAAATGTTGCAGGACGGAGAGAATGATCTCCCCTGACAGAATTACAAAAAATAAATCAACCAATAGTAAACAAGTGACTCCTCACACTCTCCTGCTGCGACACTCACGGTGGCCTCCTCAAGGTTGTGCCCTGATTCAGGTCCTTCCTGCGGAGGTGAGGGACGGCTGCCGGAGCCTTGGGGTGGAGGTGGGGAGGCAGGGGGTGGAGGTGTGGGGGCGGGAGAAAAAAATATCAACAAGCTTCCCTCCACAGCCCTCTTTGAAGAGCGAACTCTGCAAGGCAATCAGGTGTCCCGGGTGAAGGCCGCAGGGTCTTTGTTGCGGCAGAAGTGGCGGTGGCGAGCGGCCCCCGGCCTCCTCTGCGTGCGTCACTCGGCCTCCAGTGCGCGACCTCCCGCTGAGAGCTCTCTGAAAAGAAACACACCGGCGTGTATGTTTTCCTCAGAAGGTCGGGGGATGAGGGGCTTTTTTAGTTGCTTCCACATCCGGCTCTTCGTTTTGCACATTTGGCACGACGGACTTCATCTGCCTTCACACATGGAACCAGCGCAGCCTTGATGGCCATGGATGGATGGATGGATGGACGGATAGATGAATGGTCGGATGGACAAACAGACGGATGGATGGATTTGATCAGGATGAAGGCGAGGCTGCAGCAGGGCTGGTGGTCTTCCAGGGTTTATCTATAAGAAAACAAACTGTGAGATCCAGCCAGTGGAGGCCTGCACAGTGGCGCAAGAAAAGAATAATTATAATAGTAGTAATACTAATGATAATAATTGTACTCAGCTGCAGCTGAGAGGAAGTCTGTTTGAAACACAATAGACGCTCACTCAGAGTGACGCTGAGACGGTGATTAAGGCTTTTCCTTAAGGCTGATTCTGTGATAACGAAAAGCTGAACACTCACTAGCCGCTCAACTGGGTTCACCAACTGAATCAAGACAAAAAGAAAAGAAAAAAAATGAAAGCAATTGACCGAGGTAGGAGAGAATTTCACACGTTTCTCAAGCACAACATCAAATATTTTAGACGAAAAACGCTGTTTTCCTGATCAGAGACAAAATGAAAATACGGTTGGTTCCACTTTTTGAGATATCTGTATTAAAATAGAAATAAAAGAGACGATTGAGAGTGAAAACACTTGCACTAGATGGGACATCAGATTGATTTCTTCCCCAGTTTAACAATTGTTAGCGTGTTGAAGGGAGGGGAGACAGGCTTGCAGGGGTTTGGTTTGCAGCTGAGAGCCGGCGGCGTGTGAATCCAGCACTGATGCTGCGGTTCTGGGAGGCAGCGGCTGACTGGAAGCAAAATTGTGCTGCCGCTTTCACATCTTGTGGCAGAATTTTTTTGTCAAGAATTCTTTTCCCCCCGCCTGTTATCCAGCCTTTTGTACGGCTGCTTTGGGAAATTGTGGGCTTCCAATTACTGCAGTCACAGCCGCGAATTCAACGTTTACACCTTGATTGACTTAAGAAGCATATTGTCCAACATCGCATTCCACCATCTGCGCGTACAACAATGTGTGTGTGTGTGTGTGTGTGTGTGTGAGGTGTGTGTGAGGTGTGTGTGAGGTGGGCAGTTAATGCAAAAACCGGACCTGCAAGCTAACGTGTGCGTGTGTGCATGTAATATCTGGAGCGTGTTAGTGTCCCAGTGTGAAGTGTGTGTTGGTGCACAGCTGCATGCCATTTGACTTTTAGTGTGTGTGTGTGTGTGTGTGTGTGTGTGTGTGTGTGTGTGTGTGTGTGTGTGTGTGTGTGTGTTTAATGACAGTGACCAGAAATCTCTGGATGTCACATCTCCATGCAGCCAACTGCTGTTTGCAGGAATGTCTGGACACACACATACACACACTCACACACACACACACACACTGGAAACTGGAAAAATCGATAAAAGAAAGCGGTCGACATTGACAGACAACAAGACGGACAAGAAATGGGAATTAAATGATTTTCTTTTTTCGGTCTCAGGAGCAAAATTGTTGCAAAAAAAAAATAGATATTGGTGATACAAATGTCATGTTGATTGGTCTGAATGGATTTTTAAAAAATTAAGCATATAACATAACAAGAGATAGACAGGCAGATTTTTTGTGTCAAAACAAAATTGTTGCCACTTACCATCTCTGGATTCGGCACGTGCGGGTCATCCACAATGGCGCTGATTGCGAGCGCACAAAAACAGCAATTTTCAGGGCGCACAAGGAGGAAATAAAAAGCATGGAGGGAGATATAAAAGAATCGGGAATTCACAAAAAGAGGAATTTTGTTTGGGGGGAGGGGAAAAAAAAAAAAAGAACGAGGACGGGCCGAGGAGAAGATGGCAGAACGACTCGGGGTCGAAGGGTCTGACACCTGGCGCTGGAGAGTCGGCGGCCGTCAGCCTCGGAGAAAAAACACAAGCCAAAAAAGAGCCAAGTGCGCCTTCGCCGGACCGCTGGAGGAAAAACTGACAGATGTGTTTTTGCTGGCACAGGTTTATATTTTTACTGGGAGCTGACAGCACACAGGTGCTATTCAAGGAAACTGTGTAAACGTGACGTCACCGAGGAGGGGGGCAAAAAGGAAAAAAAAAACCTAGCCCACAAACCTTTTTTGCCACTTAAGTCCCGCCCAATACATGTTGCTCTTTTCAGATATTTTTTTTCTCCCCTTCCCTTTTTTTCCCTGCTTCCACACTTCCATCTCTTCTCGCTCGCTCTCCTTGGCCACTCAGTTCATATTAGCTGATCTCTCTCACTCTCTCTCTCTCTCTCTCTCTCTCTCTCTCTCTCTCTCTCTCTCTTTCTCTCTCTCTCCACCTCTTTCCTCAATGCATGAAGTGCCTATGAGGCCATGAACACACGTCTCCTCACTGCTTACAAAAGCCTGAATGGCATCCTGGGTTTTTTTTTTTTTTCTTCATTCTGTTATATTTATTTAAATAAAAATCTGTCTCTTGATCTCGGATTCAGTTTGGCTCCCTGTCGCCGTTCCCTGCTCTCTTTCTCTCTGTCTCTCTCACACGCACACACACACGAACACAAGCTGTAGGTCAAACGCACAACAGTGACGAGCGAGTCGTCGAGAGTTGGGTTTGTTTTCGTTCGGCCGCCGGCTGAACGCTAAAATATGGCCTGAATGTATGTTTTTTCTTTTTTTTTTTGCCTCTGCGCTGTTTGTGTGCGAGTATTTTTTTTTCATTATTGTAAATGCACGTAGCTCCTGATGTGAAACCCACCAAATGAAGCCCCCCATCCTCCTCCCCTTCACCCACCACCACCAACCAACCAACCAACCAACCAACCCCACTTCCCCTCCACCTCCCTTTTTTTCATAGCCGTCCAATTTAGGAGTGCGGTGGTCTCTCTCTCTTTCTCTCCCTCACTCTCTCCTTCCCTCCCTCTCTCCCTCTAATGCTGAAACACCACTTTGTAAAATTACAGTACAATTTTGAAAAGTAGAAACAGGCGGCAGGCAATTCAGGTGCTCAGCCCCGGCAACAATGGAGCGCTGGCCTTGGTGATGGTTGCTAGGCGATGGAGGAAATACAATGGCCTCCTCTGAAACCAAAGGCCTTTTAAGTGGACTGAAACACGCACGCAAAAACGCGCGCGCGCGCACACACACACACACACACACACACACACACACACACACACACACACACACACACCAATGCACGAAAACGCACGTATACGTACATTCAGAAAACGAAGCAAGGAAAATGGAGAGCCAAGCTGTGCACCTCCGTGAGTTATTAGCTCAACCGCGGTTGCTTTTTGAAACATAAAGAGGTGACTGGACTGAATAGGAGAAGGTTTTTCTTATTGTTGTTGTTGTTTTTTGTAAATTCTTTTTTCTTAAGGAAGTAGGAAAATCCACCCAAAAAAACTGCACGCAATGATTGGATTGAGAGCCAGTGGGAGAAAAAACAAAACAAGCGTAGAAGTCTTGGGACAACCTGATAGCGGCAGATAGTGTTTCAGACAGAGCGATGTATTGACCAATCACATGGTCAATAGAACAGCAATCAGTGGCTGCTCACGTCTGGCCGCCTGTCTGCTTTGCCATCTGTCCCTTCATTCCTTCATCCGTCGCTCCAAGCATCTGTCCATCGGCTGCTGCGGCTGTGGAGGTGTGTGGGCTCAGGGTGTCACACAGGGAGATGACGAGGTTGAAATTTGGAGCTCTAAGCAACATTGTTTTTCATTTCTTAAAATGAAAATGTTTGGTTTTGTTTTCCAGGTAAGGTTTTTGCAGGTTGGGCATGATCAGATAAGGCAATAAAGATAAATCAATCTTAAAGAATTGCATTGTTTAAATTTGGGAACTAGCGACCTCTGGTGGAGTAATCAAAAAGAAATTGGAGTTTGTGTTGTACTGCCCTGGGAGGTCGAACGCATTTCCACTTTCCAGACGCTGAGATGCCTTCATCTACACTGGCCTCCAGCTGAGCTCTGCATCACCTCTACTGACTCTCCTCCTGCTGGTCAACAGGTGGCTCCACAACCAGGACCTTCCTGCCGCCAGCAGAACCATCGCACAACCTGAGCTCCTCCCTCTGCTTCCTCTCCGTCCCCTGCACCAGAAGGCAGCTTAGAGAAAGAACCCTGTGAGGAGGTGATCTCCAGCTCCTCGCTCAAAGTCGCCACGATACGACACTCAGACACTCAGACCTTTGTTTAGTTGTCTGTTTTGTCAATGCGATGTGTCCTTGGGATTCCTCAGAGGAGCTATAAAATAAAAATACTACTGCTGCTATCATCATTTCACTATTAGGCACTGCACAAAACATGCACAGGATCGATTGGTGCTGGCTGTGTTGCGTCCCTGAGCACAGCTCTGCTCGCCTCAAACACCTTTATTATTCCTTTACATTAGCCAGAAAGCTAATCAGGAAAAATATTTTAAGTTCGACCCCTCTTCTGTTTCAGTGAAATTAAAGAAACAGGGACATGGGAGACATGCGAGGATCAAAATTTTCACATAGTTCTTGATCTGAGCAGAAGAAGACGTCGAGAAGAGGCTCCTCCTTGGAGACAGAAATGCTTGTTTTTAATCAAGGAAACATCTCACATCACTGTCCCTGTTTCCAAAGTTATGAGACAGCTGCGCAACAGTTTGCTGGCCAGTGTGTGTGTGTGTGTGTGTGTGTGCAAGTGCCGACCTGCAGGTGTGCTGGAATCAGGTTGGAGCCACCAGCTGCACCTCATCAGCGTAATCAAGACCTCTTCAGGCTCCCAGCGTCACCTTGTCCACCCTGCCAGGTTTGTTTTTGCAGCTAGCGGTGAGCGCCGCTGACTTTCCTCTCTGCTCTCGTCTTCCAGCCAATTCTTTCCAACTTCTTCCACAACGTTAATCTTGACCCCGTTGACCTGATGGGGTCAACGCTTCAAACCCCATTCAGTTGTGCTCTTCTCTGTTTCTGTCTGATTTGCAATTTTTTTCATGTTTGTATCGTGATTTTTTTTTTCCACGTAGAAAAAAAACCCACTAAACAACTGGAGGTGGATGAATAGGGATGAAAACATGAAGTGGTCCTGCAGCTCCTCAGCTGGGGTCCACTGGTCTCCTGGTCTGTTAAACCTTGAGGCTTTCCGTTGAGGGTCAAACTTGAGTGCATCATCGAAAAATAACCTCATTATAACCGACTCCTGTTTGGGCCGCAGCTCGGAGGTATTTTAAAGGCAAATCAGCCGCGTTTTACAGGAAATAAAGGCTGTTCGTTGTCGTGTGCGGCAAACGCAACAGGACCTATTAGTAGGTGCAGGCTGGGTAATTACGGTCCAGCGGCAGGCCGGGCTTCCTGCTCGGCGGCCTTTAAAAAAAAAAAAAAAAAAAAGGGTCGCCAGGCACACGGCGACCTTTGCAGATATTACTAATAACCCTGGAAATACTAAGGAGGCCAGTATCTCTCTGAAGTGCCCCCACCCCCCACCCTCCATCTCATCCTGCCGCCCCTCCGCACATCTCCCTCGTCTGCCGGAGAGAGAAATTGAAGCACCACTTCAAGCTGCCGCTATTATTTGCTCCTTTCGGGCCCCCGGGCCCCTGAAGTACTGCACCCAGTTAGGACCTGTAATGTAGATTCCATTTCAGCTGCTATTAGGCGTCATCAGTTACAGCCGACCTGCCTGTTCGTTATTCCTCCTCTCTCTCTCTCTCTCTCTCTCTCTCCATCATCCCCACACTCACCCTCTCCCGCCCATCTGCCCCCCACCCCCAGACCATCCCCCACCGACCACTCTGGAACTCATCTGGCCACCCCAGCCGCCCCTCCCTTTGCCCCCCCCCCCACTCCACTCCACTCCCCCGGCCCTGCCCCCAGGGGAGCCCTGCAAACTGCTTATTCAACAATCGGCCGCCATAAAGATATGTAATGACATTTTCGGAGGCAAAGAGGCCTGTGTGGTTTTTAATTCATATTTAATGGTCGTCAGGGTAAATAGCCCACTATCCTAAATGGGAGGCCGGCTGCTGCTCTTCCACTTAAGACTGAGAGCCGTCTGCGGATATCTGCTGGCCTCCCGAAGCCGCCGCTGCCGCCACTTTTTCCTCTTCTGCTGCTGCTGCTACTCAATTTTTGGGAAAATTACAAGCATCACAAGTGCGGCGCGGCAGAATGAAGCTTTGGTCTGGGTTATTATGGCAAGTAAATGGGAAAGAAGTGACTTAAAAAAAAAGTACTCAAAATAATAACCCAAATCAGGAGATGTTGACTTGTTCTATGCAGTGGTCATCCTTCAACTATCTACCAAAAGAATTTGTCTCCCCTTTTGCTCCTCTATTAAAACACAAAATCTTTCACGCTGTCAAGATGGGAAACAGTTTCTAAATAAAATATTTTCCCCAATTAGTCGCCAAATGAGGATACGGGTGAGGATGAAGGTGATGATGATAATTATGATAATGAGGGAAGGAGGAGGAGGAGGGTGAGAATGTGGATGAGGATGAAGATGAGGGTGAGGATGAGAATGCTGATGATGACGTGAGGAGGGTGGTGGGGGGGTGGTGGTGGAGAAGGAGGAGGAGGAGGAGGAGGAGGAGGAGGAGGAGGAGGATGAAGATGGCCACACCATGGATGAACACAGAGATGGAGTCGCTGAGTGGATCAGCACTGCTGGCTGTCTGTCTGTCTGTCTGTCTGGCGTCCGAGGCTGGACACAGGGTGTAGGGGTCAGACGGCGTGAGGAGTCTTTTTCCTCCCGGTCGCTGTCTGGAAAATGTGAGTAAGAATTGATCTTCCAGCCACTTTAAAAGGTCCCGGCGCTGCTCAGCCGAGCAGCGGTGGAGCCTGTCGAGGTCTAAATCTGGACGATAGATCCAGATGATGACTAAGAAAACTTGTTGCTATGGAGGTGCATTACAAACCAACCAACAAACAAACAAACAAACAAACCCTTGTTTAACTCCCCAAATCCAGAACCATTGTGAAGGCTGAGTGGGAGAGGTGACATTCGGCTGCCACTCTCTTCTTCATCCTAAATACTTACCGACAAAATTGAAACCTTGAGGGGGATTTTTCTTTTTTTTTTTCTGTCTCTCTCTTTTTTTTTTTCCATTGCACATTTTTGGTGCAATATTTGCGGCACAAAAACTTGATTAGCGGTCGACTGGAGTGATCAAACGGCTGAGAAGTCAATCATGTATTGTAATAGTAATAATGATGATTATCACATTAATAAAAAAGACAATCAATAACGCACTGGAAACACAGTCAACATCGTGGCCGCTTGTGCATCAGGTCAGGAAACAAAAACTCAGCCACGCAGGACCGCCGCTGCTAATATTGATACCCCGGCTGCTGCCTTGTATCCATCTATCTATTTATTCCCCTCGTCCTCCCTCGTCCCCCGACCCCTCCCCTCTCCTCTCCTCTGTGTTCTCCCTGCGAGTGGGGTCCAAGCGCTGAAATGTAAATAAATCTATCAGGGCAAGAAACTGGGAGCTCCAGTTACCACTCCGAACAATCAAGAGGCTTTTCATGCTGCCCTGGAGGGCCATTCCTGTAACGCTAGCACACTGGAGAGAGCCACAAATCATCAGCTCCCCTTCACTCTGCCTCCCTCCGGCTCACTCGCCTCCTCCTGGCTTTCCGTCCTCCTGTGCTCCTGGTCTTTTTTTTTTTTTCCTTTTCACAGTTTTATGTTTTTCTCTCTCCCTCCCTCGCTCCACACACAGCCGAACCTGCGCCGCGACTATTTTTTTTTTTTTTTCGATTTCTCTCTTTCTTACCTTTCTTTCACTCCTAATGCTCTTCATCATAATCCTGTCATGCTTTCTGCTCTACCTCGGCTCCGTCTTTATATTCCCACACCCACTCGTGCCTTTCAGTCGAGTTCGCCTCACCCTCCAGCGCCCTCCAAAAAAAGAAGAAAAAAAAAGAAAGACTTTTAGACCGTATTTATTTTAAAATTTCAAATGTCGTGTCATTCTGAGAACTTTTCACTGCCAGAAAAAAAAACAACAACCTATTGACGCATCATGTTGGCTCCACGCGGCTTCATTGCGGAGACCGAAGGGAAAAAGCTAAAAAAAAAAACAAAATCAACCCAAAAAAGCGTGTTGTCACACCTCGTCGTACTTCCATCCACACACTAGCATTGTTTGCTCTTTCTGCAATTGTTGACTGTTCCTGTGATACATTTTGGGAGTTTTTTTCCGCGTGAGATTTTGCAGTTAAGGCTGTGCTTTGGCCGCAACAATCAGAATAAAGGGGCCCTGTTTATCCAGAGTAATACTGGGGAGAACAAAGACGGAGGGAACAGATGCATGCTGGTCTTCTGAAAGTGGGAATTGAGTTATTGTAGCCCCACCGATGATTGGTAGAAGGCTCAGTGTGAGTCCTGGAAAGGGGAACAGCTCGCTTATGTCAGGCATAACCCACCAAAGAGAAAAAGAAAAATTGCCGTACCTTTTTTGCAACGTGAGGGCTTGATTAAAGTAATTTATCTTGCTTTATCCTGATCTTCACTATTTATTTTTTTGGGGTAGATCTGGGTCGGTGGTAATTGAAGGAGTTTAATTTGAATGCTGGCAGACAACAGGGTGCATCTAGAACAACAATAACAATACATAGCAGCAGCAGCACTGAAGATTTGGATAGTGGAAATTTAGGATGGCCAACAGGGGGCATTTTATTGAGGCTGAATTGTGGAAAATGTCAAACATTCTGTGCAAACAAAGATTCAACTATATGTACAAATAGAGTAGATACTGTTGAAAGTCTTAAAAAACCTTGTATGAGTCATTCCGGAAAAAAATCTCAGATTTCAGAAAACAGCATATTTAGCTCTCTGTTTACAGCCTCCTGCTTGGAAAAAAAAATATGCACAGGTTAGCTTCCTGCTAAAACCGAGGCTTAGTTGGACCCTCTGCACCTTTGGAAGGGGACCGAATAAAGGCGACCTCAGGGGGCAAACCTAACACCTGACCGGGGTGTGGCCACTCACCGAAAGGTATCAGCACCCTTTGTGACATCACAAAAAGCAGAGCAAGCACAAGGTGTGACTTACCAGAATACAAAACAAAACATGGAGCAGTTTTGGTTTGCGTGCTCTCACCGACACTTGTAGAACATTTCGCGGTTCCACGCCGTCGTCTAGTGCTCTGCTGTTTACTCGGCACCTTTGTTGGGGAAAAATGGATTTGCTCTCACAGGCGAGGCGGCACGCTCTTTGGAGGAAAATTCAGGAGGCCGGGCTGAAAAGGAACACGTGAGGTCAGGAGGACGAGGAGGTTTTGTTTATGAAAAAAGGTTTTATGTTTTTTCACCGGAGCTGAGACACTTTTATCGATCGAAGCCCTGCGCACATCTTGTCATCAATTAGGGCCGTCCGAGGCTTTACTTACTGCACACTTTGGTCTCATGAAGGCCGGCAGGCGCGTTGGTGGTGGACGCCGACCTATTTTCAGACCTCCGTCTAAATCTGCTGCGCGTCAAGCTGTGACATTTTCTCCTCCTCCTGATCAATGATGAGTCCGCCATTGATCCGTCTGACTGAAGGTCTGGGACCCGAGCAGACCCGAGGTGGCCGGCGGGTCACAAGAGATCACGGCCACAGTTTGGGCTGCTGTGACCAGAGGTTAATGCAGACACTGTAAATATGAGCAGGAGACACCAGGGGATTAAAAAAAAAAAAAAAGCAACAACAACAACAACAACAACATCCTGCACTGTGCAGGGTTCCTGTTCACTAGTGGCTCCTTTATACAGACATTTTTTCATTCTGTCCTCTGAATGAAATGAAATAATAAAATGGAAAAATTGATAAAATTGAAGCATCAATTAAATATCATTTATTCATTTATTGTTTGTTTTCTATGCACATGTTCCATTTGGCATGCGAGGTTGAAAACAAACAATAAAATGGGAATAACAATCATATTTGTAATAATGATGGTAATAATAATGAGGAGAAGAAGAAGAGGAGGGGGAGGAAGAAGAATTACAATAACAGCTTGAATTATTACAGTGCCCTTCAAGACACTCTAGAAGACTTTAGAGAAAAAAACAAAAGCCAAAAAATATGAGCCAGGCAAAACTGAATTTGTTTCGAATTCATATTAATTCCATAACATTATTCCTTCCCCAACCATCATTGTTATTCACATGAGCTCATTCTTCAAGTCGCCAACTTTTGCTTGAGCGAGCAGGTCTTTTCATTAGCCTCCACCCGTGGAGCCATCAGGAGCATTAATGAAGAAGGAAAACAAAAAGGGCTGCGGAAGGCCGGGCAACACTTTATCAGATTACTGCAGCCTCCCGCCTGCCTTCCCTCTCTTTTAAAGGGCTTAAATCTCATCTGTGATTCCGAAGTGTGATTTCCCTGAGTGCCCACTTGGATATCAAACGGCCGAGGAGATCAGAAGGTGGCAGTCGTCACTGGGGGAGAGGGGCGGAGCTTATAGTGGAGGTCTTTGCTGAAGTAACGGTAACAGATTGTGCAGTTTTTGTTCTGTTTCGAAGATTAAAAACCATCCAACAGAGTCCACGGCTAGACTGAATATGAAAATAACTTGCTCTACTGACACCTGTACAGAGTCCAAGACCCTCCATATTCTATTGCTTAACATGTAGCAGTTTTGATTTGGAGTTTATCAGGAACGGTTGTTGTGTAACTTATTACAATTATTTTTTTCATTTATTCATCACACTGCGATGCAATGCAACCATGCCAAAGGCAGACCTACTGCACCAGCAGCTTCCCGGACTGAATCTGAACCAACTGACAACATCTTGGACATGCTGCCGCCAAACCCATTACCAGCTGCTTTGTCCAGTAAGTCTTTATATTTATAGGTGGAGGCTCACCAACCTAGACGACCCCCCCCCCCCCCCTTCCAACCATCCCCGTGGTCCAAAGCCTCTGTGGAACTTTGACACAAGAGGAACCACTCGCCGTCAATTTACTGTCATTACTGCAGGGCCCCAGTGGGGCCACCTCTCCAGAGCCCACCCAGCGCTTCCCATCCATCCTGCCAAACTGGCAGCTTTATAGCCTCCACCCAGGGACCGGCCTCACTGCACCAATGGGACAGGGGTCTCCTTCCTGCCAGCACCTGGGGGGCAAACACGGGGGATACGTCTGGCTTCTGATAAATGAAGACGTTGGCCCAGGGCTTCGTCTTCTTGGTCGGTGCACGCTCGCTAATTAGATCTTTTCCGCCCGGCCGTCATTCTTGCTGCCTGATGTCCGTCTCTCCCTCCTCCATGCTGTCAGGATGCTGCTAATTAATGAGCTGATAAGGACATTTCAAAGGCCCCCTGTGCCACACAAAACGTATGTATGAGGATGTTTACCGGTGGAGGATGGTTATGATGCAAACTTTGGCTAACTTGTATACTTTGTGCGGTCAAGCCAGTACATGATACTTGTATTATTTGGATGAACTGTCTGTATTATTTGAAGAGGATCAATCCCATTTCTTTACCGCCACTTAAGCAGGTTGTCAACAGCACAAGGTTTCCTGTTGGTGCAAACACTTATAGCTTGTACATGGAGAGACCTTCGTCCCTCCATGTATAAAGAAAGGGCAAAAGAAGACAGACGTTTTCCTTTTTGTTTCTTTTTCCTTTTTGGAGACCTCAAGTGTTTTTCACACCACACTGATTTTGTTGTCTTTGCTTTCTAATGGGACGTTGGGAGGGTCAGAGAGCCATGTTTTGTTTTTAAGTGTGGTCTTAAGGAGCCAATTAAATAACTAATTTGTGGTCTTTACTAAATTAACAGTTTTTCGCACATCCGTGTTATCTCATATTTTCTTTGAGGGCTATAAGCGAACCTGCCACTGTGTGTGATGCCACCGGTCCTGACCAGCAGTCAACAGTTGATCACGTCACTCGCGGAAGGAACAAAAAAAACAACGTGTCTTCCAGCTTAATTCTGTCCTTTAAGAGTGCCTGAGAGTGCACAGCGAGCCGTCTTTAAGTCATGCCCTCACATATGCAAAGCAGGTGTGGAAATCCACCTTTTGTTGCACCAACCTGTCGTACGTACCCCACCTTCTCTGGGGCAAAATGCAGGAGAAAAATAACATGAAAAAAGGTAAATGCTGGCTGGCCCTCAGGTTATTGGCACCCTTTTTTACATTCCACTCAGCCACTCTCTCTCTCACTCTCTCTCTCTCTCTCTCACACACACACACATTATACAACTCTCTTTTTTAAATCAAGTTTTTTTTAATTTGAAGGGCAGAAAGTATACAAAGTGCTGGAATAGCAATACTTGTGGACATACAGATATACACACACACACACACACACACATATATATATATATTTCAAAGACAGTACAGCATAGTAATATTTACACTTTCAGGCATCACTTTGATTGTATTTCTGCATTTTTCTTTCATCAATTTTAAAAGTAAAAGCAACATCCTAGCTTAATTACCTTTTGCTAATTAGAAAGTGATTTAAAAACAACAACAAATGTGATGTTTTATTTTTCTTTACCTTAAAGTGGACATGGAACACAAAACATAGTTATAATTTTAAAAAGGTCTCCCACCCTGAAAAGATTTCACATGTTTTAACACTGATGGCAAAAGGTTTTCAAAATACAGCCGTTTCGGTGTAGCTTTTTGAAATACCTTTTGCCATTAGTGTTAAAACATATGAAATCTTTTGAGGGTGGGAGACCTTTTAAAATTATATTATATTATTAGTTATATATACTGTATTATAACTATGTTTTGTTTTTCATGTCTGCTTCAATTGTCATGTCCAACATGTCCATATCAATTCTTATGCTTCACTGACTTATTAAAAGGATAGAGGCACTCCCGTCATAACCACAATGCCCCCAGCTGGCCTTGCATAAGATCTTAAAACTTTGCTTGCCTGCCCAGCACCGTTTTATGAGAAGACAACATCCTTTATGGCAACACGTCAAACACAGACTTTGCTGTCTGAGGAGGAAAGAAGGAAAGCGACAGAGAGTATCCAGGTGTGACAGACGGTTGTATTCTGCTGTAGTGATGCCGGGCAGGCAACCAAACATACACAGTCCAACACCGGGCCAGCAGGGGGAGCTGTGTAAACAAAACGCCTGACATTCTCTTTATAATGAGCCAAATAACTAAGGCTCGTTAGAGCAGAAATAACACACAGTGCCGCTTTAATTTTGCAACATATCAGATTCAAAATCTGAATTTCAGATTTCAGGGTGAACTTTCCATTTAGAGTTTTGTTTTCTCACCTCTCTTCACTTTCAGTCTCAGTTTCAGTGCCATCTGTGGATTCACACCATTCCATCTGTCACCTCCGAACCCACCTCGGCGCTGCTCCTCCCCGCCAGCCTGTCCTCCAGACTGAATTTCACAACAGTGCTTTCATCTTTTTTCTACAACTTATTTTTTTTATGTAACTTTTTTACGTGTTTACAGTCAGCAGGTCAACACCAGTGCTCGCTGGGAGTATTTCTGACCACATTTGCCAGTCATCGTACAATGAAAACGCACACATTCACAACTATGATACCACATTTTGCTCTCGTCTCTCTCTCTCTCTCTCTCTCTCTCTCTCTCTCTCTCTCTCTCTCTCTCTTTAAAAAATACTTGCTATGATACACTGGACATCTCACCTCAGCAACAGAAAAAGCAGTTTGATATCTTATGTACATTGATCGAAAGCCATTAGTTAAAGTCTTACGATATCAAAACATCTCCAAAAATCCGTGGCTGTTCTCTACAAATGACTGCCGCGAATCCAAAATACCCAAATCTGCAAAAAAAGATTTTCTTCTATTTTCTTCTTCTTCTTCCTCTTCTTCTTCGTCTGACGGTGAAGTGCTCTCCCTTTCTCTCGCAATCATGCGTTTCATCGTGTAATCGTGTCTTGTCGAGTTGTACGAAAATGCACCGCGGCTCACCTCCAGAGGGGGCTAATGAGACGGTGCATTTTGTGTGTATACATATATATATACATATATATATATATATATATATATATATATATATATATATATATATATATATATATATATATATATATATATATATATATATATATATATATATATATATATGTATATATATACATATATACACATGTATATATATATATATACACAAATATATACACATATATACATACATATATGTATATCTATACGTATATATATATATACATATACACAGTATATATATTACTTTTAAACATAATCATGCATCATGTCCCTCCATCAGTCTTCACTTCAGATAAACAGCAAACACTTTGGTAAACATTTGACAGGTTTCCGGGGCAACGGAAGGAAGGGAGGTGGGGGAGGGGAGCAGGGAGGCGGGGGAGGGGGGGAGGTGGTGCACAGGCTGCACGCTGTTTGTCCGTCAAGCATTGAGGCCGGCTAAGCAGCAGCAGCAGCTGAACAAGCTGTAATATTATTTCAAAGCGTGTTCAAAGTGATTGACCACTCCACAGGTGAAGCGTCTCTCTCTCTTTCTCCGCTCTGGCGCCTCCTTCAGCCCAGGATGTCCAAGTAGACCGGCGGGTTCTTGACCAGGGTCAGCAGGCGGCTGTGGATCTCCTTGATGACCATCCTCTGCTGCGGCTCCCGCTGCCAGCAGCCCTGCATCAGCAGGTAAACCTCCTTGGGGCAGGTGCGCGGCCGCTCCAGTTCGCGTCCCTGTGTGATGCATTCAATGGCCTGTGGGAGAGGGCAGACATTGTCTTTGAGTCAAGGTGTCGGGAAGTTTTCAGTCTCGTGTGTTTCGCCTCAGCCTTCAGTCGAGCAGCACATTGTTACCCAAACAAATCTTCCATTCACTAGAAAACAGCTTTTTCTTTTTTAACCCTTTGTTTACAGCCTCCTGCTCAACTGACGCTTTGCTGGACATATTTAGAATGAGGAAGCAAGGGTTAAGTTCTCTTGTTGATGAGGAATTCCTTAAGTGAACTTTGTAAAATTTTATGTTACAAAGTTCATTAACATGTTCTTACCAAAAAAAAACATTTTTGCTAACTTTTTCCTCAGCACAATTAGACTATTTCTTTTTGACTGGCTTATTAATAATCACACACTGAAATTCTGCTCAGTTGCGTGCCACTTCTCTGAGGCAGTTCTACACCTTGGCTGGACTCCACCTGTTCACACCTGACACCACCTCTACTTCTGCTTTGCTCTTGCTTTATTTTCCCTTTGTCTTCCTCCAGTGGACTTTGTTGTGAGGACGGACGAGCGATCAGCGTGTTGGGAAAACAGTGTCAAAAGTGTGAGAAGGCACCGAGTAGCTTGGAGGAACCTGGCAGGGTGCGACTGGGGGAGCTGATGATCATTGCGCTGGTTCTGGTTGCTCTCGTGATCTGCTTCTAAACCCAATCCAGCTGACTTGACCCACAGTCACTGCTGAGCCCTCATGGTTGAGAAAGTTCCAAATTAAAGAGCATTGAAAGTGGAATAAAGCAAGGGGCTTTGAGGGAACTTCACATATTAAGACTGTTGGTATACCAGCAGGAAAGACTGAAGATTGTGGCTAAACTAATGCAGCATCATGTAGCAACAAAACATTCAAGAAGGTCTAAATTTCTTTATGAATCCACTTTGTACGAATTAGTCACCAAATTAATTTTCTGCAAATGTCTTTTGCGCTTCAGACTAATGCTTGGGAATTGAAATGAAGCCCACAGGGATTTTCAGGGTTTTTTTTTTTTTTTTATTATTATTATTATTATTATTATTGCATTTTTCTCCTTCGGCTCACTGACAGAATGAGATCAATTATCGGGATATTTTGCGAGTGAAGAGCCATTTGGGCTAATGCAGGAGATTTCCTGGCACGCCCTTGCAGCTGCACAAACAGGCCCTGGGGTCCGGGAGCCTCTGTTTGGGACTCCACTGATGGATCACATATTGCTGCAGAGAGACGCCGCTGAATTTTTAATGGACAAAGCGCCACAAATGGCAAACTGGCTGCATCCATCCTGTCGAGGTGGCGGCGGCAATTTCAAGCGCCCCTCCTCCCCAAATCCACCTCCTTTATTATTAAAAAATAAACAAACTTTTTTTGGGACACATCAGGCGTCCATCCGCAGATCTACAGACGTGCGTCCATTAGCCAAAAACCACCAGGAGCCTCCAGGATCAGACGCTAATGGCTCGGCGTGACGGATGGAGTTCACACGCTCCTGCCGCCGCTCGCTGAATAAATCACTGTCAAGGATGAGAAGAGGGCGTTTCACCACGCTCTTTATCTCGAGTGCCGCCGACTCCGTCATTAACCTTCAGCCACCATACAATGAACACAAGAGGCCCGGCGGCGTTCGGCGAGCAACTTGAGGGCAAAGTGGCCCGTCAGCGTTCAAACTGCACTGCTGTACGAAAGAGAGAGAGAGAGAGAGAGAGAGAGAGAGAGAGAGAGAGAGAGAGAGAGAGAGAGAGAGAGAGAGAGAGAGAGAGAGAGAGAGAGAGAGAAACTTGCGCTGCCGCCACGGTGCCGATGTTTCGGGGACGATCGATCTCCTCCACTGTGTGTTTAGGCAACAGAGTAATTTCGCCCGTCCCTTCGCTGGCCCGGGACAGATTGGGCTAACCAGGTTAAAGCTCATTGGCCCCGGGGCTAAAATGAGAGCCAATGAGATTAGGATCGAGTGGCTGCGAAAAGTGATCTACCCTCCTCTTGAAAGGAGAGAGGCTGCGGCGGCGACGGGGTCCCACCTCTCGGTGCGCCGGCTGCAGAGGGCCAGACGGGACTGCGCTTCCCTACCGCCGCTTTATCGACTGGCGGCTGCGTCGGAGTGGCGAGCGCCGGGAGAAGTTCAGACAACAGAAAATCCTGCTGTGTCGCTCAATTGGCAAAAGAGTTTTTGTAATCCTCTGAAAATTATGGAAAAGGGGGGAAAAGAGTTGATACGGAACATAAATAAAAACATCTTAAAATAAGTCTCGAAAACCTTTGTCAGTCGATGGAAAAAAATCTTTTTCTTTCTCATCTAATAAGGTGACGCATGCTAAAACATACAGTAAAGGGAATGACCGTGTCGTGATGTCACAAAGGGCAGGTTGATGAGGGACCAAGCCACTAGCCAGCTGCCCTCTGAGACCGCCTTGTTTCTTGTCTGTGACCAAAGGTGCAGAAGGTCCAACAAAGAATTCAGGTACTGCATTTAGCGGGAAGCTAAAGCAGCATTTTAGCAGGAGGCTTTAAACGAGGGGCTAAGTTTTGGAGATCTAAAGAGTTTGAAGTTTTAAAGCCGCGTTCAGACTGCCAGTCAAAATCTCATTTTGAGCCCATCCAGATTGAAACTGGATGGTTCTCGTGTAGTCTGAACAGTCACAAATCACATGCAATCTGATTTTTGCAAAATGGATCGGAACCATCTTCAGGAGGTAGTTTCAAATGGCAGCATTTGAATCACAGCACATGGGGTTTTGACTGTCTGTGGCGTCACTCTATGCAGTCCCTGGAGGCCAGCGAGAGCAGAGGAAAACAGCAGCAGTCCCTGGACAGAGGAGGAACCTCATTGGCTCATCAGTGTGTGGGGAGATACTGTAGCTCCATTCAAGCCAAGCTCCAGGCCATGCATGGCAACAAGTGCCGCTGTTGCAATTATATGACGTCACACACTACACGCTACGCTGGACGTACCACTCCACTCCAACGTCGTTGCTACAGCGACCTGTCAATAATGTGGGCCAGTCTGAACAGAGCCAGATCCCATTTGGACAGTCAGCCCTAAAAGTTGGATTTGAGAAGGAATCTGATTGGAATCGGATTCGCCTGCAGTCTGAACGCAGCCTAGGAGTGACGGTCAAAGCTCATCCAAACGCGGGCACATGATCACATGATCGGCAGGGTGCGCACCTCACTGTTGGACAGCTGGTACCAGGGCTGCTTGCCGTAGGTGAAGATCTCCCACAGGACCACGCCGAAGCTCCAGATGTCGCTCTCAGTGGTGAACTTCCGGTACATGATGCTCTCCGGAGGCATCCAGCGGATCGGCAGCATGGTGCGTCCGCCCACCTGCGGAGGGAAGACGGTGCAATGCATCATGGGTGTGCTTCAGGCTGTCTGTGTGTCTCTGGAAATTAGCAGGTTCAGCTGATAAACAGAGCGCCCGACTTTAAAAATTAAAAAAACAAAAAACAATTTATTTTTCTTTGGATGAGAGCTGCCATGTACGGGACACCGCCCAGCTACTCTTCTTTTTCTTTGGTAGAACTGCAGACTTTGACATGATGGAGGAGCTGGCGGCCATGCAGTCAATGACAGGGACAACCACTACACCACTAGCATCGCCGCTACTACATGTTGGGACAAGTTAGGACTGTAATGGGACAAGCAGGGAGGTCAGTTGTCCAAATGTGACGAGGAAAAATGATTTCATTTAAGGTGATTGGGTTTTTCAGTGTTTGTTGAGATTAACAAGTTTAAAATGATTTGCACTGATGCAATGATTGCTTTTTATTTACATATTTTCTTGTCTGATCTCCATGTATATATATATATATATATATATATATATATATATATATATATATATATATATATATATATTTATATACAAAAAAAGAAAAAACTTCTATAAAGTGATTCATTACAGTTAAAGGGCCAGAACGTAGAACACTCGGTCAAACCCTCCACCTCCTCCTCCTCCTCCTCCTCCTCCTCCACCTCCTCCTCCTCCTCCTCCTCCTCCACCCACATCCTCCCTCGACCTCCTTCCACTCTTCCGCCTACTCCGCCTCCTCCCCCACCTCGCTCACCCGGTAGTAATCCGTGCTGTAGATGTCCCGCGACATTCCGAAGTCTCCGATCTTCACCACCAGCCCCTCCCCCACCAGGCAGTTGCGCGTGGCCAGGTCGCGGTGGACGAAGTGCAGCGAGGCCAGGTAGACCATGCCCGATGCAATCTGGGCGGCGATGTGCAGCATCTGCGGCAGCGTCAGCTGACCCAGCGGCGGCACCTTGTTCTCCTCCAGGATCCGAGCGTCGGGGCCGTGAGCTCTGCACGGGAGACACGCACACGCGTTTGCTTTTAAGTTATTGTTTGGATGATTCATTGAGTCGCCGACTCTCATTGGCACATCTCCCTTTTCTGAAATTAAACTAACAATTAAAAAAAAAGTATTTGGCTGAGAGGCGAATCTGATCAGACTTTACATTCCTTTTGCGATTGTAACACAGCTTCACCATCATGAACACTTCAGCCTTTCTTTGAAAATTGAACTATTATTACCAAAAGCAAAAAACAGTGTTTAAATGGTGCTTCCAAACGTGTTAAAAGGTGCCAAAGCTCTATGCAGATGACTAAATAGAGATTTTGGATGATTTAGTGGCACAAATAGTTTCCAGGACCTCTTAATATTTCCCTGTCCAGTGGCCACTTGCTGATTGCTGTGGAGCTGAACTGTGCAGTGCGACGGCCACTGCACAGTTCGCACGCACACATTTCACATTTGTCCAGCACAGAACATGACGCCTCTCCTCCAACTGGCCGTTAAAGTTAATGAGAGGCTGAGATCGGACTCCGAGCGGGTCGCTAACTATGGCACCAACCTTGGCTGACCTGAAGGACAATGACCTCCACATGCAATCTGCAGATTGCACATCTCCAGCATGCAAAAAACACTTGGCTATAATAGGACTCCATAATAAGGACTCTTCTTTTTTTTTTTGCAAGGGGTTAATAGAAAACATAAGGCTCGTAATACGTCTCCAATTGATTAGCAATAATGCGATTCAGCCCGTCGGCTCCCAGTCGATCATAAACACCCACTCTCACGTCGGGACGGCGGCCCCAGCTGACGCGTCTTCATCCATCCTCGCAGAAAGGAAGTTGCCTCCGCGCTCACTATTAGTTTAGCGGGCAGGTGGCAGGGTGGGAAGGCAGCTGCGCTACGGGGGCCCCGCCGACGTCTCTGCGCGTTCTGTCTGCCGGGAAATGCGATTTTCCACCTTCTGGCGGGCCGCGCATGTGCACGCGCACGTTTGGTTCCCACCGTGGCGGGACGACACCTGGCGGATGGAATCAACGGCGTCTGCTTGGCGGGTGGTGCGGGAGGGGGGTGGGGCGTCCTGTCAGATGGTGCCCCCCCCCCCCAAACCACACCCCACCCATCCGTCCCCCAACACCGAACCCCCCAGGTGGCCCCCCGATTGGTTCAGTTCCCAGGGCCTCGGCGGTCACCCCCTCGCTGGTTCCCCCAAATCTGTAGTTTGTTGTACTGCACAACCAACGACTTCATTACTATTTTTGTAACGCAATTTCAGAAAACACCAGAGAGCGAGCCCCAACTCGGAGCGCCGAATCTGTTTGCTTGCATGATTTTTCTAAGGCGCGAGAGTGGATTCTCTGAATGCGTGTTTGGCCCCTGTGAGTGCACAACGTGGTTCCCGCGATTGGAGAAAAGCATTTTCTTTGTCCTTCTCAGACAAACGACGAGTTCCTCCCTCGGCCCCCGAGCCACTGTGGACGGCGGGAAAATCGTGTGATATTTGTTTGCGATGAGCCACAGCAGCAGCGGCGGCACAATGCTTTCATTTTCATGTCCGCGGACGACGTGAAGAAAGAGGCGAACGTGTGGAGATTTCAACGACAAGAATCTCAGGAGCACATCTATGAAGTCGGGGACGATCATGAAATGTTGCCTTTAAGAGCTAAAGACACTGTTTTGTTTTCATGTTGTTCAATTGTGAAATGAAAATTGTTTTTAAAATTCATTTTTCTTGGCAATTAAGCACTTGGAGAAAAGCAAAAGAAGTATTCATGGCCCATATGGAAGGTTGACGTCTTTGAATGGCTAAATATCTATAGCTGCATTTGCATGACAGTTTTTCGCAAAAAAAAACAACGATATTTCTGAAATTTCGACGAAGCACAATTGTGATTTGCAGGTGTTTCCATTGAATGGCATGAAGCGCATAAACCGTAATTCTCGTAAAGTCTCGACCCGCGAGAAATACGTTTGCTTTTTACGTTTGTTTGCTGTCAAGAATGGTTGTTATATTTTTCTCTTCGTCCAAACATAGCACGCCATTTTCATTTGAAGTGAACTGGTCACATGACCCCGTGTGTCACATGCAAATGCGATAAAAGTGTTCCCGTGACACTTTTTCGATATGCCTCGATACATCTGAAAAAACACCTCATGAGCATGAAGAGCTTAAAAGCCTTTTAGCAAAATTTGAGGGGTTTCAAAGTTGAGGCGTTTCCATTAGCGTTTTTTATTGCGATATTTAGGTCTTGCGCAATTCTAGGGGTGACACAGCTTATATCAGAGGTTCTCTACTGGTCCTCTCAGAGTCTCACCCACATTTTTTTTCTTATCATGAAGTCGCAGCCCAAATTTATTTCATTGGCATGGCATTAACCTACTTTGTATCATGTCACATAAAAATAAATCATTGAATTGAATCATGTGCCCTGCAAAGGAAATGCTCAACTTATTTCTCTATAAATATATGTATATGTTAAAAAACCCTTTTTAAAAATAGAAACTGGCCTCAAAGCCGCGACCCAATCAAAACAGCCTGCGACCAACACACAGGTCGCGAACCAACCAGTTGAGAAACGCTGCTCTGTATTTTTCAGTATTAAAAAAAAGTGTTGACAAGCTGCTACTAGCAAAGATGTGAGGAAAAAGTATTTGTTGAGAGTTCTGACAAAACGTCTCGTGTTTCTGATTCATGGGGCCGGTTGAGGCTGGGAGGACTGGGGGACTGTGGGGACTGTGGGGAGACTGTGGGTCAAACCAAGAAGTCGACTGCTGCGTCTCGGGGCGCCATACGCACCGCAGGAAGCGGTTGAGGTCGCCGTGCCTCATGTACTCGAACACCATGGCCAGCGGCTCGCCGTCGGTGCACACGCCGTAGAAGCGGACGATGTGCTGGTGCTGCAGCACCGTCAGAAGCTCCGCCTCCCTCTGGAAGTCCTGCCGGGTTGACTCGTTGGCGTCCTTCAGGGTCTGTGGACACACACACACACACACACACACACACACAGGGCTTTTTTTAGGCCAGACGTGGATGGACGTTGCAGGGCATAGACTCGCTGGCGTAGCTCAGTTTGTTTCTCTCTCTCTCTCTCTCTCTCTCTCTCTCTCTCTCTCTCTCTCTCTCTCTCTCTCTCTCTCTCTCTCTCTCTCTCTCTCTCTCTCTCTCTCTCTCTCTCTCTCTCTCTCTCTCTCTCTCTCTCTCTCTCTCTCTCTCTCTCTCTCTCTCTCTCTCTCTCTCTCTCTCTCTCTCTCTCTCTCTCTCTCTCTCTCTCTCTCGCATGACGCACCACAATAAAAGCATATGTCTGATTAATGGGCTGATAAATGCACGGCTGCGGTTTTGCATTAACCTGCTGCAACGTGAGCTGCATATTAAACCACAGCAACAGCGGCGAGGAGTCGCTCTGAAGCTGTGGAGCGTTGTGTTAAGTGGAAGTGCGTCCGGTAAGTTGCTGTGAAAACAGTGAAAAGGAGCCGAAAAGAGAAGCTTTTGAATGAAAACAAACTGATTTGGCCAGAATCACTCAGACAATGACTCGCTGATTCACTGAGTCCTGTTTACATTAAGTGAACGGCCTGCAATACCTCAATCAAATCCCAAAAGTTGGCCGTAAGCCCCCGGGATCCAAAATGGCGGCCCGTTTATATCAATGCAGTTGCTCAGCTCGCAAACGGCGAGACACATCAGGACGCATTAGCCAATCAGAACGAGCCAAGACACAGTACATACGATGCTGTGACGTCACGCTGGGAATAAACTTTTTTCTGGTCTTTAAAATCTTTTTGAAAGACTGAAAGAGCTCGACTGAAAAATCTGCAATAGAAAGATTTGCTATGAAATGCATTTCAGTCAATGGGGAAAATGCTTTTCAGGGGTGGGATTTTTTGTTGCAGTACCTCAAGTGGCCACTGAAAAGAAAAGGGCACACCGCCATATTGCCAATCTGGCATCCGGGTCTTATGGTACATCCATGTTCGTAATCTTTTACGACTTTTGGCTGTTGGCCACAAAGATGTTCAAGGCCAAATTTCAAGGTCAAGGTTGAATGCGAATGCAAACGTCACCAGAAGGAGAAAATTCCGTCTGTCACTTTATGCATTTGCTCCTCTGTTTCGGAAGCGTGCGCTAGTAGAGCGTGAAGTTCAAGTGGAAATAGACCCTTCGTGATGTCACAAAAGGTGACGACCCTTCCCAAAACACGTGAAGACGCGCGGAGGGTCTGACAAAACATCCTTTATTTAAGCAGTGAGGCTATCAACAGAGGGCTAATCGCGCCGTTTTCCGATGTTGTGGAAAATGAATGTGGTGCTACCACCATGTGACCGTCAAAGACCAATCAGACTCGCCCGCTCCTCCCTCCTGTCATCAGTCGTAAAGACCTGGCTCGGCCGAGTCTTCGAAACACGGCCGCCTCACCTTGATGGCGACCAGCATCTTGTCGCTGTCGGGGCTGAGGTTGGCGCACTCGGCCAGGTAGACTTTGCCGAACGCCCCCTCGCCGAGCTCCCACTTCAGCACGATGTCCTGCCGCTTGATGTGCTGGACGCCTGACCGCAGACGAGACGAGACGGCACACACGGAGAAAGACGCACGTGAACAGAAAGAAACCTGGAGCTCTGCTGCTTCGGTGCGGCGGCGTGATTGCGGCGCGCGCCACTTACACATGTCCTTCTCCTTGATGATGCCGCAGAAGTACTGCGGGTTCTCCACGAAGCTGGACAGGCCCGAGTCGTCGTCCGAGGAGGGCGGGCTGCTCCCGAAGTTCATGAACCGCAGTGACACGGCCAGCTCGTCCTCGGTGCCCAACACCGATGAGCCTGATGAGAGAGGGAGGGGTGGGGATAGGAAAGGGGTGCAGACAAGCGCAAAAGTGAGCCCCCCTGTTTATAGGAAGATGAAAAAAAAAAAACCCTAATCAGCCCGCAACTATTTGTGATTGCCGTCAAAATGAGCTATTCACGATCTGCTCCCCCCCCACCGCCGCCGCCGCCAACAACAACAAGCCTCGCTCGGGGACGTTCAGCCGCCGCCAACCTGGTTGCACATTTGTTGGTGCCATGGTGACAGATAATGGTTACGCTCTAATAATCACCATCATCAAACACGCGGCAATCAGTCGCCGCACAGAAAGTAGGAAGAAGATGAAGGAGAAGGAGGAGAAGAAAAAAAAAAAAGGAATATGTAACGCATCGGGAAACACGAACGACGCCATGTATTAAAAGTGGAATAAGAAGTGTGTGTGTGGAGGGGGTCTGAATTTTCCAAACCGCCAAGGCCCCCAAGAGACGAACCGGCTACAAAATGGAACAAAAAAAAGGAACAGAGGCAAAAGAAAGAGAGAGAGAGAGGAAGAGAGGGGGAGAGAGAGAGAGAGAGAGAGAGAGAGAGAGAGAGAGAGCAGGTCCACTTAGGCAATCAGGCCCACTTAGGAGCTTTGAGAGTGAGAAGGGCAAGTGCGTGTGTGTGTGTGTGTGTGTGTGTGTGTGTGTGTGTGTGCGGCCGGGCTACATCATGTCTAGCTGTTCCTCCATCCACCCATCCATCTTCTTTAATGGCCCTCAGCACGTGGCGGTGGCCAGGGGAGCGCTCGGCTGCCACTCTCCTGCAGTAATTAAGGCACTTTAGCTCGCCGGACGCAGCGGCCACGAGTTAGCCGCCCAGTGGAAGTCCAGTATTAGCCAGGTCTCTCCCGCCACCGCCACTGCTTTCCAGAGAGAGAGAGGCCCGACGGAGCCGTCGCCGCTTGAAGCAATAATTTTCCTCGTTTGGGTGGTAGAGGAAGGGGGAGGAGGAGGGGGGGGAGGGGGGGGGGAAAGGGCAGGAGTGAAATGTGGAAATTTCACGAGAGGCAGTGCAGAAGGCCACCTTTCTGCTTCAAAGTTTCGTTTAATAACCCAAAAGTTGCCTATTCAAACGCGTCTTTGACGCACAGCTTACACACAAAGCCCCCCCCCCCCAAAAAAAAAAAAAAATCGACTCGAAACTGGAAAGATTTGTTGCTGCTGTGAGAGAGTTATGCGAAGGCCGCTGCGAAAAAGCATCCGCGGAATCATTCCAAACTCGGAACGACGCCGCCTTCAACGCCTCTTCAGGTTCCTGGTTTTGTGAGGAGTCAACGGAAAAAAAACCTGCTCGACACAAAAGCGGGTGAGTCGCTGCTGCGAGGCTCGGCAGCACTGTGTTGCTCGCCGTTCCAGCCCTGTAGTTGGTCTTGGTGCGATGCTAATTGAGGCGCGCGCGACGTATATTTAGCGCACAGACACCAAAGTAGTATTGATATTTATAAATAAAGCCCCCGGCAGGCGCTGAATAATTCAAGGGCTCGTTAATGTTGCGATAACTCACGGTGGATGCCAAACTTGGAGTGCTGCCCGCACTTGTTGACGATCACGACCATGACCAGGAGGAACGTGCAGGCGAATATGGCCAGACCCACGGCGACTGACATCTGTACACACACACACACACACACACACACATGCAAGGAGGCGGGGTCAGAGTCACTGACAGGAAGTGACGACGGGAAACGCTTGAGGTCGGGACGGTGACGCACCACAGACATGCCACTCTCCTGGTTCTCTGTGATGTTGACGACTGACCTGTTGGTCGGAACTGAAGAGGCAGAGGAGGAGGAAGAGGAGGAGGAGGCAGAGGAGGAGGAAGAGGAGAGGGAGACAGGAAGGAAGGACATTAAGGCCCGATACCCTTTAGACAGACTGCGTTGAAAAGCATTTAGAAAAATAGAAAAAAGAACAAGTCTTACTTGGATTCACATCAAGGACTGGCACAACGGAAGCAAGAACAGAGACATGAGTTAAACAAAGCAACAATAGGCTGTGTGGCGTGCTAGACAGTTCACAGACACACACTCTCTTTTTATGCGGCACCTTAATTCAAGAGAGTCGCACGCATTCATCTTGGTTTGCCACCGCCCCAGCAGCAGCGTTGGGATCAGTGCTGCCAACTCCCCAGTAAGAAAAGTAAAGCAGCTATTGGCTAGAAGTCGCCTTATTGATTATGTAAAATCATTTTATTTATTTATTTATTATTATTATTATTATTATTATTATTATTATTATTATTATTATTATTGTTGTTGTTGTTATTATGTCTTTCCGCTACTATGAGATTATTTTTTTCATTTTTCTTTTTCTTCTTCATACATCCTATTTGCATAATTGGTCAGACATATGTATTTGTCATGAATGAGAGGTTGTCGCTGGGGAGACAAATAAAGGTTTCATATGTTTAGAACTACAAATTAACTTCCTCCTGAGAGAAAAGAGACACTATGGCAGAGACTTTTTTCTGAAATTTGGTTTGGTCTTTAACCTCACTTGATGGTCCATGTAGGAGCATGTAAATGTACCATATGAGTAACCAAAGCCATGGTAAATGGGAATGAAAAACAAAAAACAAAAACCATTGCAGCCACAACATTTGAAAAATAAAACCAGTCCGCATGAACATTTTTTGCATCTTTTTTCCCAGCTTGGCACACGACGCGCTAAATATAGCCACAAAGCTGCTAACGGCAGTCGGGATCTCACCGGGAAACACCCACTCGGGGTTGTGCGGTCCGAAGGGGTTGTCCATGAAGGTTCCGGTGGCGGTAGCGTTGTCGCTGCCGAGCTTGTTCTCGGCGACCAGCGTGTAGAGGCCGTTGTTGAGGTGCGTGGGCTTGTTGAGCGAGAGGCAGCCGTGCTTGACCGAGCCGTCGCCGGCGTCGGGCAGTAAGTTGGTGTAGGTGTAGGGCGACTGCTTGAGCTCATTGCCGTTGTACAGCCAGGTGATGCTGGGCTCCGGGTTCCCGTCCACGCTGAATGGGAAGCACCAGTGGTGGTGCTGCTCGGCGTCCTGCAGGAAGATGATCCTGGCCGGGACTGTCGGCAGGAGGAGACGACGAGAGAAGAAGTTTACGGGAGATCATCGGTGGTCGCTGCACAGAAGACGATTCAACTTTTCCTCCAGAATAAGAGCTGGAAGCATCAAAGCTTTTTTTTTTTTTGGATCCAATTTTCCCATTTCTGTTTTGAATGGTACTGGATTCCTTTAGTTCTAAAATTCAAAGATTAACTGTCCAAAAATCCCTATCAATCAGCATCTTTACTTTACCTGCTGTTTGCAGGGAAAGCAGTCACAAACTAGGAGTGAAGAAGCACCAAATGGACTGTAGTTACTGAGTCAAATTTGCAGACACACAATTTAGTTTGAAAACAGTCTAGCAAACTGAATTTTGGATGGTGTGGAACCACTTCAAATGGAACATATTTTTTTCCAGTTTTGGAATTATTGCTGAATGAAATTGGACAGGAAGGAGGAAAAAAAAAAATCAACCTATGTTTAAAAGCATGAAATGTGTGGGTCCAGTTGCACTCTCAGATTTATAAATGATTAATAATCCAGTCGGGAATAAAATGATAAAAAAAACAAAAAAAAAACAGTAATACTTCAGAAGAAGTCTCTCTAAAGCACAAGGCTGCATTCCAACAATATGATTATATGCTGAATCTACACCTTGATCACCTGACAGCAAACCAATGTGGGTCAGAGGTTCTCACCCAGTTTCCACGAATCAATGCTGACCCACTATGAATTATGAATCCCGGTCGTTGTTTCCCCGCCCCCCCCTCGACCGCAGCAGCTACCTGGAAGCGTCTCCGGATGTGAAGTTACAGGAAAGCGGCCTTGCTCAGACGGAAAAGTGCAGCCTGAGACCCCCCTGCTGCCGTTCCGCTGCTCTTAACCTGCGACCCCGGCCTCAAAAAGTGCTGCCTCGCAAATTCCTCTCACTTTGGCCTGTTGCAACGAGTGGCAATTAGCGCATTTAGCTAATCATCCATTAAATGGCCTCTATTAACCGTTTATACAAGCTGGACCCGCAGCAGGGAGGCTAGAACAACCTTTAATGAGCAGCCAGTTCTTAAACCTCTGTGGAAATTAGAGCAAAATGTGGTAAATTAAAAGAAAAAAATTTAAAAGTCCTCAAGATATTTCCCTTTTCACAATCACAGTGCATGTGTAATTAAGACGAGCCTCCGTCGTGAAAGGAAAGCCGCTCGAGGACCGTGAGCCATCATCAACCCACTGTTCTGGGAGGTCATTAAGAGTAATTAAAGTGCTGGCGGTGAACGAGTGTCCGTCCACCGGGGTGTGGGGGGGCTCTGATGCTGATAGATTAGCTACGCTAACGCATTTAGCGGCTGCCAATCAGCGCGGACGAAACGCTTTTCCGGAGTGGGAGGAAAAAAAGTCCATTAGCGGCGGCTCAAATCGGATCTCGGCGCGGGTTATCGAGGGTTATTTATTTATTTGTTGTTTTTTTTTCCCTGACGTTCATTATCTGTCCCCTGATGCTCGTACATTTGCCTTCAGCTGATTGGCGCCCCTTTTTTTTTTTTTTTTTTTTTTTTGGGGGGGGGGGCTTTATGCTCTAATGAGTGTCACTGCCTCGCTGATATTTGATACCGTTCTGGGGGCTTGGTCCTTTAGTTGTTGTTTTTTATTCTTTTTAACTAATGCACTGGGACCGCTAGCTCAGACTCATACAACTCAAACTTTCCCTCCGATGCACTAATGCTAAAAAAGAAAATCCAAAATTTTTTTTGTTGCTAGCGGTGGGGTGGGGACAGAACCGCTCTCTCGGATCAAGCTACCGCTGTGGGTTGCCAGGAGGCGTGCGGCGCCCGGGAGTCCTCGGAGAGCAGGACTCTATTTTGTCCCCGCGCCCGCATCCTGAAATGAAATGTACCTGCAGCCTTTCACTCGCATTACTTCATCACTTCTCACCAGTGGCCCGAGTGAGTGGCACATGACAAAGAGCTCCATTAAAAGCCCGGCGCCGCACGCTCCTATTTGTCGAGGAGGCGTTTAGAAGAAATCAGCGGAGACCTTTTTTTTTCTATTGTAGCCGGCGTCTACCCTGCCTGCACCAGAAACGCAGCCCCAGTGTGCTCTCAGCCCAACCTCCATTAAGCCCGACAACTTTGTACCGAGCTCGCAAGCTTTCAAGAGTCTGTGTTTTTTTTCTTCTTCTTCTTCTTCTTCTTCTTCTTCCTCCTCCCCCTCCCTCGGCCCTTCCACTTACACTCGATGTCCAGCGGCACCATCTCCTTGCCGGGCCCAGCTTGGTTCTCTGCCTCGCAGGTCAGGTTGTGCAGGTTGTCTTTGCTCGAAACGTTGGACAGATGCAGGACCATCTCCAGCGTGGGGCCCCAGATGATCTGATGCAGCAGGGAGGGTGGGGCGAGTGGACACGCACACACACACACACACACACATACTTTTAGAAGGGACAGCTCAAGCCAAGATTGAAAGTTCAAGCCGTTACTACTCCAAAGTACATCTTCAAACCCTCAAGACCGTTCTGGAGTTTAACAGAGGGAAATAATTTCACCCACTGTTTCAAGACAAGATTGAATCTGTTTGGCACAGAGATGCGTCATGCTGGTGTGTGTTTTCTTGTATCTTTGTGTTTGATTACAGGGGCTTTCCCTCTGTGAAACTCCAGGATGGCTACCTCGATCTAAACAACATCAGCAGAGCCACAATAAACCGTCCAATCCAGCATCCGGTTGACACAAAGTAAACAGGATGGATTGACCAATGAGAGACTGATGCAGGTCAACAGTCTCTCATTGGTCAATCCATCGTTTCTGGGTCTGTTTCAGTGGTGGAATATGTTTAAATGGTTACTCACTACCTGCGTGGAGTAGTTAGAGCTGAGCTTCTCAGTTCGCCACTGCACTTTCGGGGTGGGGCTTCCTGTCACATGACAGGCAAACGTCAGGTTGCCTCCTTCTTGGATCTTAGACTGGGAGGGGACGATGGAGACCACGGGCAGACCTGAAAATAGTAGCAGTGTTTAGAGAAGGAGAAGAAGAAGCACAACCCCCCCAAACCCAAAGTAACAACACCTGCTCACGTCTCCTGGCAACACACTATTTATGATTAAGGCAACAAAGCCGGGTTCTGTTCACTGCACCAGCTTTTCAAAGAGCCCAAATGAAACCGGACTAAAGCTCAGTGAATAAAGACGCATCAGAATCAGGATAAGAAAGGTAAGTTTGACACTAAAAACATTCAAATAGAAACATTATTTTCAGTCTGTGGAAATCTGTCTGAAATTCATTGGAGCAGTTATTTGGACCAATATTTTTCTGTTTCATAAGAATTGACATTGAAAGCAGTGGTGGGGAGTTTCAAGAAGAGTTTGATCCGATGTGAATGTTTCAAGAAAACCAAAATTAATTCCTTTTTTTTTTTTTTTTCAAATCAAGTCACAAAAATGGAATTCTGTCTTTCAACAGAGATCCCACTGGTGACATTTTGGAGAATGTTGCTATGTGCCAAACAAGCCTTTTGTGAAGTAGTTAAAACACGCACTTGCTGAGTGACTTCATCATCCTATATCCAATTTTGACACTCGTGCTCACACATCACTGAAAAGGACGAGTCCCATCGGTCGCGCTATGCACCATCAACCTGCCGCAGTAGTAAAATCCAAACTCACTGCAGTTTTCCAGCTGCAGCGAGCCGAGGGGAACCTCCACGTCGCCGGAGAAGCACGACATCATCTGGCTGTCCACGTCTCCGCGGCCGCTGAGGTGCCACTGCTGGAGCCAGTGGAGGTCGCAGGAGCAGGCCAGGGGGTTGTCCCTCAGGACGCTGTGGGAAGAAAGAAGGGAAACGGAAGAGCGCATTTAGCCCTATGTTTATGAAAAGGTGAATAAAAAAGTGTGGCTTTGTCCAGTCACCTGAGTTTTTTTTTTTTTTTTTTTCAAATGTTTTCTAAGGGCTCTTTCTTAGGTGGATATGAGAAATATTTTTGGGGGATTTTAGGAAACATTCCTTCATTTTTTTTTTTTCAAAAAAAGCTTCAATCAGTGGGATTATGCTGGGAATGATTTATTTGAGTGGCGAGGAACTCGACGGGAACTCACAGGTTGAGCAGCGGCAGCCAATTGAAAACCTTCCAGGAGATGTGTTCGAGGTAATTGGACGTCAGGTTCCTGTAAAAGAGTGAGAACAACCGATGTGACTTTATTCGCACGTTGACCCAGTTTGAATCTCTGCTCTGCCGGGCCTGCACGCACAGCCTTTTTTTTAACACAAGAACATCTGAACAAATCGTCGGCGATCGATGATAAACGCTACGTTAAAAGACACCTGAAATCAAAAGAAAACTTCTATACACTGAAATACATTTTTTTTCTTGTCATTTAGTCGTACTCCACGGCGGTTGAGCTGCACTGTGATTTGATTGCTCACTTTCCCGGCGATGCCTACCTGCTCTGAATTACCCTCGGTGGAAAACGTTAATGCACCCAAATGGCTTCTGATCAATTACTGTGGCGAGTGTTTCACAGCAGTGACGCTCGCAAACACCTCCAGCGGCAGCAGCTGCCGGTGTTTTCTTAGCGTTCAGTACATTAGGTGATTAGTCTGGACTCATAAACACCTGCAGGAGGGAGGACGAGGCAGACCACAATGAACATGGACAGTTTGAGGAGTGCGTTAGAAGGGTTTTAGTGCTTTTCTTTTCCTTTCTTTTCTCTCTTCCTTTTTGGGGGATGGGGGTGTGAAATATTCTGGGATTTGTTACTGGCAGCTGCTTGAATTGACGCCTGTTTTCGATAAAAGACCTTTTCACAAACGCCGCCAGAGCTGTCTCGGCAAAACGCTTCGTATTTACTGCCATTATACACAGTTCTCAGAGACAGTTTCCTCGTGACGTTGATGTTTCCGAGACTAAAAACACATTTTCTACCCTTTTCATATTTTCCCTTCCTGTCTGTCTTTTTTAATGGGAAAAAAGGCCACAAATTCTGTGCTTCCATGCAAAAATGATAAACAGAGATGAACTACCTTGTGACAACTCCATCTTTTTTTTTCTTGCACAACTTAAAAAAACAAAATAAATACACGTCGATAAGGTCCGTGATTGTCGGGTTTTCAGTTTTCTGTGACGCCTGAAGTCAATAGGCCGTGCCGTCAATCATCCACGGGAGTGCCTGTCACATGATCGGCAGGCGAGCCGATGGGAGGCGGGCTGTAAATAAGCCTCCCTCTGGAGACGACAGGGAGTCACGCTGGGGAGCGGCGGAAAAAAAAAAAAAAAGAAAACAACAACTAAACATCGAAGCCAATATGCGTTTGGTGTGGCAGGGCCAAGGGTTCAATTATTTGTTTTGCTTGCTCCCGAAAGTTCACGTCAGATGGTTTGGCCATGGGGACTTATCCATTACCGGCTCGATTACCAGCCGCGGCTGAAGAGCCTGGAGGAGGCAGGAAGAGTAAGGAGGAACCTGGAAGAACCAGGAAGAACCAGGCAGGGCCTTGAAGAGCCAGGAAGAGCTGAAAGGCTCAAATCACTGTGACTATGGCTGGTCTGTGGAAGATGAGAGGGTCAAAAACAAAAAACAACAAAAAACGCTATCATGTCCCCTCGCTTGATTGGCTCATGGTCAGTCCCGCTCAATCTCAGCACAACATCTGCCACTCGGGGAGCCCCGTCCTCCCCGTCCACAGTGAAATATTGATTAAGCGATAATGGACCCTCAGTGCAGTGTATTTATTATGCATCAGTTGTCGATAATCCGGCAAAGTGAGCGAGTAAAAGGTGACTGGTGGACGTCTTCTCCAATTTCTCGAGGATATACCCACCCCACACCCCCACCGCCACCGCTGCCACCCACCCCTGGGCCTCTGGACGGTTCGGATCAACAACATTGGACATGTGGCACAAAGCGATGAGGACAAGATGTCTGAGATAAGGGGGGGGGTCGGGCTGCCGATGAATAGGCAGATCAGATGGTTGCGGTCGATAACTCCTGGCCGTATTATTTATCGACCGGCCCAAGAAATTAAGCAGCAATATGTGAAAATAAGCAGGCGGCTTGATTAATGTTGCTCTTTAAATGATTGCTGGGGAAAGAAGGAGGCGATTGCTGATGAGAGGAGATTACGGTTGTGCAGAATATTGCAATGATTTTAATCACAGGAAAGAGCAGGTCGGTCGATCCGAGGCAGTAATCAGGAGGAGTTTTAATGCCGTCTGCCATCTTCCACCGGCACTTTGCTTTTCGTTCAAAGGCCACTTTTAGTCAGACGGGTCTAAACCTAAAGGTGTGTTCCGCCAAAATGAAAGCGTTTCCTTTGTTTGCCAAAATGTCACAGGAGGCTCTAGTGACATTTTTGCACTCCACATACAAAGTTCTGGATTATTGAGGATGGAGGAAATTCCAACCAATGGAAGCAATGCAAAAAAAAAAAAAAAAAAAAGGAACAGACAGGAAACCATAAGGTGCCTCCATGCTTCTTGTACAGCGACATCCAAGTACGTCAAAGGGGAATGGAATTGAAACTGAAGGCTGTAGCAGATATAAAGGCCAAAAAAAACCACCACTGCTACTGTCATCCTATTTTCCCTTTCTTCTTCTTCCCCTTTCACTTTGAGTACTTGGCCACAAAAGGTGTCCATTTGATGAGAACTCACCCAGTGAGTGCCAAGGACTTCAAAATGTGTGTCCTTGTGGAGCCCTGTGCAACTCTATGGACCACCAAATATACAGTAAATGACGTTGGCTGGGCAACCCGATGACTGTAAATGCAATTTGTGGTCTGCCGCCGCCGCCGCCGCCGCCATCATTTGCCCGGATGATCTTGGTTTTGTTTTTTTGTCTTTTCCCAGATCTGCGATGAGTAACAGAAGTGTCAGAGCCATCAATTCCCCGGCACTAACGCAGCTCTTATTTCACCAAACCTGCTCTGGGGCGGCTGGAGGGGATGGTGGAGTGCCGGCTGACTGGCTGAATGACAACGACAAATAGGCCAATCAGCACACGGGTCACAACACGGTGGGTGCCGGGTGAAGGCGGGTGTGAGGGGGGCGGGGGGAGAGGCCGCGGCTTTTGTCCACACAAGGACACTTACACAAACTGGAGCTTGAGGTTGTACTGGAAGGCGTTGGCAGCAATGAAGCGCAGTTTGCATGACGTGATGGTGCTGGAGAGGAGGAGGAGGAGGAGGGAGGGGAAGAGGGAAGCGAAGGAGGAGGTGGAAGAAACGGAGGAGGGAAGAGAAGAGGAAGAGCATTAAAGCAACACTCGGTTCGTTTTTTTCTAGATGAAATGAGACAAATGAGACTCAGACACTGAAGAGTGGAGATAAAATGAACCCAGGGTGTCATCCAATTTTTTGGTTTGATAAAAAAAAAAAAAAATATATATATTTATTTTTCACCTTCACTTTTGTCTGCATGAGGCAGTGACAGATGCAGCATCTGTTTTCATTTATAATGATAATTAAAAGAGATTCTTAAAATATACTTACAGGTTCTTCAGCTCTCTGTAGTTAACAAGATCAGTCTCTGTTATGTTCTCCAGGCCTGTTTGGTTCTCGATGTAACTGAGGAATGACAAGACAAGAAAGGGGGGGTTTGCGAGAATGAGAGCTGCGGTCCAAATGCATCAAGTGCATTCTGTCCTTCAACCGTGCATTCTGTTGGAAAATTCTTATAGTTGAAGTTGAGCCCGTAATGAATGGAGCGACAGAGAGACGAAACTCGATAAAACAACACGGTTTGAGTTCAAGACGGGCACAAAACAAAGGAACAAATAAAATAGAGAGAGAGGAAAAAGTACAAAGAAAAACTTAACAAAGGTCTTGTCCGATATGTACTTGTATCCACTTGTATTTTTTTCCAGCCTCTTGTCTAAATTTTTTTTTTTTTTTAAATTCAAGGGAATGAAACACCAATAATGTCTTATTTTTTAAAAAAAATAAAAAAATAATAATAATAATTTCTGAACGTAAGGACACACTGGCCAATCAGAAGCCTGAAGACAGACAGTGAAGTTAAGCTTCCTCTGAAAAACTGCAATTGTAATTTGAAATCAACGAAATGCCACCAGACGTTTCTCGACCACATTTCAGTCGGTGATAAAAGCTAACGCCTATGCTAATAGCAGCTAATCGCTCGGTTATTAACCTTATTTTAAATTGAAAACTTCGGAATCAGTCAAAAACAAAGCCACCGGCTGAGCCCATTAACATACAAGTGGAGCGTCAGCAAACCACACACAGTTTCCTCGTAGGGGAGAAAAACAACAACAACAACAACAACAGCAACAATGACAAAACGGCCATTTGAGACACATGTGGAGATGAGGCTGATGGGTAATTCTGCTCCATACGGACTCCCCACCAGAATGACTGCCTCCCGCGCTGCGCGCTCACACCGGCCACTTGGCCCAGTGGGTGGGTGGGTGGGAGGGGGTGGGGGTTTGGAGTAGTTTGTCAATAGCGCACTACATCTTCAGCCCTGCATCATAATGGCCTTCAGCCTTGGGAGAGCCTTCCTTCAGCTGGAACAGCGGGGGAGGGGAAAAAAAAAAAAATAACACCATAATGACGAGATCGCCTTGAAGCGGCCACAATGACAGATGATGCATCTAGCATAAGTGGGCCGTTTCCATTTTTTACATTTTATTAACTTTCAAAACTTTCCTTTTCGTTCTGTTGTGAGAAGCAGAGGCAGCACGTGCATCCAACTCCCTCATTCATTCAGGAATTCAATGACGGAAAGAAGGCGAAAAAAGTAGATATTAAATAAATGAGTTAACGTGATAATAACGCGTTAACTTGCCCAGCCCTATATATATATATATATATATATATATATATATATATATATATATATATATATATATATATATATATATATATATACACACACACATATATAAAATAGATGATGAAAAAGTAAGAAAAAACCTCTACAGCCAGAAAGCAGCATTTTTAGCCGTCTGTTTTTCAGCCACCTGCCAAAACTGATGCTTTGTTGGACCCTCCACATGTTTGGAAGGAGACAAAATCAAGGCGGTCTCTGTTGGGACGTCATTGTGTGTCTTCTCGCGCCCCCTGAGAAGTTACACACGCTGAAGAAGTAAAGAAAAGGAACACGTCTAATACCTGGCGAGTTCGCTGGCCGGATGGAGCAACAGATAAGAACAGGTTTTGTCCTGTTTTATTTTGACAGCCTAACTCAGCTTCCTCTCGTTTCAGATCACGCCCCCCTCCTCATGTGCCACCTGTGCGTCTGACCCAATTACCCATTGTTTCCACCTGTGCCTCGTTACCCTGTGTGTTTAAAAATTATTATTTTTTTGTTAATGATAAGTTTTGTTATTAGAAGATAGATATTGTCCGTTGATTTATGTTCTGAGGTCCTTCCTCTTCTGTAGAGTAGATTATTTGTAGTTTAGCCTTTTGCCTTTTCCTCCTTGCGAGTGATTTTGATTTTGTGAACTTCTCAGACTAGGTTTTGGTTTTGATTATATGGACTCTAGTCCTTTGGCCGCCTCAGGAGCGATTTTCTGTTCTCTTAATTATCTCTCCCCGATAGCTTAGAAATCATAGGAGTTTCATAGCCTAACTGTTTGATCTCTCTGAACTGAGTTTCAGTTTGCGAGTGTAATAAATTTACTTTTGGCCTCAATCCTCTGCGTCTGAGTCCTGCCTCTAGTCCCAGCCTGACAGATCACTGCTGGAAAACGGTGGGAAAAATGACTTTTGAACCAAAGGGTCGGATCTATAGAAAGAAATATGACTTTTTGAGGCTTTTTTTTCCAGGACAACAACAAACGGATGAAGGGATGGGATAGATAGATAGATAGATAGATAGATAGATAGATATCCCTGTGCTGCAGCACCTGCACTACTTTCTCTCTCTCTCTCTCTCTCTCTCCACTCTCTCTCTCTTCCTCTCCACTTCTTCAGTTTGTCAGCCGGAGCTGCACAAACCCCTGCTTTTGTTTTTTTAAATTCATTCACGTCTGATTGACCCACGCAGCAATAATGTGATTACGGGGCAGGTGGGCCCGGGATTGCCCGCCGCCTTGACTTATTGGATTGAGCCAAGTGGGCTGTATATCTTGCATTGTTCCCGGGGTGGAGGGCATTGACTGGCAATTCACCAAATTGAATTTATAACTCGGCGGATGATGAATTTTCGGGGCTGCCGCTCCTCCTCTGTTAATGGCCCCTTGTTTGTTCCCTTTGGCTGCCGCCAGGCCAGGCGTGGCTGCTGTTTGCTGGCATGTAAACCGGGGGCAGGAGGCTGATCGATGGAGCTCCTCGGAGGAGAATGTCACACCTCAGCTTGGGCCGAGCGTGTTGATCGGCCGGTACAAGGAAATGCCTCTGATGTAAGGTGCGGAGGGAGGAGAGTGGAGTTTGGAAGGTTGGCGAAGGAAAAAGCAGTTGCACAGAACGGCGGAGCGTTACGCCGGCAAATTGGCTCGCCCGCACGCCCGCACGCCCGCTCACGGCGACAAAGAGTGTTTCAAGAATCGCTGCTCCGTCTTAACAAGTGCTAATTGCTCCGTTCCGGCCGCAGGAACAAAACGGCAGCAGCGTGGCGCCGCCGAGAGTGACATTTACTTTTCCATCCCGGAGCTGATGGTGGGTTGCATAATAATACAGCAGCCCTCTTTGAATCACAGGTGGTCACTCTCCGCTTCTCCTCTTCCCGTCCAAAGTTTCAGCTCGGCAACTTTGAATAGCTGCTGCTGCTGCTGCTGCTGCTGCTGGAACAGACTGTCAATTCATCCCAGCAGCAACCAGCGAGCCCCCAAAAAAAAAAAAAATAAAATAAAATAAAATAAATGAATAAATACATACATACATAAATTGCATCAACACGAAGTAAAAATGATCAAACGTCCATTGTGTTTTATCTCCTAGGGAGGAGACACAAGGCCGGAACAACCCCACCGTCGGTACAGAGAGTCAGTTTCATCAGAGATGGAATTTTGAATTGGAGAATTGAAAGAAATTGAAAAATTCTTCCCCAAGTTGTCTCTGATTACAGCACAAGGAAACCAGCGCGCGCGCGTGCGTGCGTGTGATAGACGAGTGAACCGTGTTTGTGGCTGGGGGCAGAAACCGATTGAGCTGAACTCTAAACTCTGTCTGTCTACTCAGTGTTTGGATGGAAACAGTGGGCTGAAATATCTCAGAAAGAGGAATCAGATTGGACGAAAAAATACATAGGAAGCACATTTTTCAGATGGCCACAAACCAACGCAACAGAGCTCATGCTCAGTGAAAAGTCCAGTTCAAATGCAGTTTTTTCTGTCACAGAGGATCACTGAGTTCCCTCAAAGATCCTGTCTGTGTGTGTGTGTGTGTGTGTGTGTGTGTGTGGGCAGGAGGTCAAGCTGGGGTACAAAGGACAACAGTTCCTGTCGCTCTTCATCGTTTATCATCTGGCAAAAAAGAAAAAAAAAAATCCATAATTGATTTTCAATGATCAAGAGCGACTGAGCGCTGGCGCCTCCGTCCATACTTTTAGATTGAAACCGTGACACACACACACACACATGCAGAGGTCCATCTCCCTGAAAAGTCCCTGCGACCATGCAAACACAACACAACAAACCCGTCACCCTACTCGCAACTTGCGAGTGCCAGTATTTTGGACCTTGCCCCTCCAGTGTACCGAATCCAGCAACTCAAACCAAAACAAAACTTTGCGCCCTTTGCGACGCTTTAAGCCGAGCCGAGCGAGTTGAACAGCAAGGCGGCGTGCGGCTGGTACTCACATCTCCGTCACGTTCTCGCTCTCCGCGGGCGCCAACGTCGGCACGCTGGCGATGCCGTCGGACTCCAGGCACAGCAGCATGAAGAAGGAGCACCTGCACGTCTGCGGGCAGCCGGCCCACGCAGGTGGCAGGGGGCCCAGCAGGGCCAGAACCAGGGCCAGAGGCAGGAGGAGCGGCAGGGCCCGAGGTGCCACAGCCATGCTGGAGGAGACGGGAGGAGAATCTTCTCAGGTCTGGAAGTCGAGGATGGAGTCGGTCAGGCTGGAAGGGATGAACTCCGTGCGTGTGCTGCTGCTGCTGCTGCTGCTGCTGGTGGTGGTGGTGGTGGTGGTGGTGGGCGAGGATCCCAGCTGCTGCTGCTCCGTCACAGTGGGGGTCTGGTGCCGAGCCACGGCTCAGACTGAGCAGCAGGAGGGGCCGGCAGGCAGGCTGAGAGGCAGGGAGGCCTCTGGGGACACAGAGGAGGAGGAGGAGGTTGATGATGATGGTGGTGGTGGTGGTGGTGGTGGTGGTGGTGCAGGCTCTCTCTTTCTTTTCCCACTCTCTCACTTCTCCTCTCCTCGGGACGGATGGGCGGGGCCACATAACAGGGGTGGGTGGGGGGAGGAAGCGCCGAGGGGGAGGCAGAGTCACCAGACACCTTGGAAAGTGAGAGGGAGGGGGTGGGGGGGCCGTGTGTGGTGGTGGTGGTGAAGGATTGGGGGACCACGAAGAGAAGATGCTGGGCTCGCCGTCCGTCCGTCCGTCCATCCCAACAACAGCTGGAGGAGCAAACAGAGTCAAGAAGTCACAACTCTTGGGTGTGAGCAGCGGCAACATTGGTGCGTCTGTTGGTTTGCTTCACGGCTTTGTGGGGGGTCAGTAATCAATCTGACGTGAGCCGTCGAGGATGCAACACAGGAAGTAGGAGCAGGAGGACTCGGAGGTCCCACGGTTAGTTTCTCATGCCCGCAAAATGAGAGAAACTGCATGTTCCACCTTCAACCGGAATCCAATTTTCATATATTAACGCACCAGTCAGCGCTGACAGGGGAGGGGGGTTGAATTCGAGAGGCGATTGGCCGGATTCCCACTGGCTGGGTCAGGTGGACGTGCACGAGGCTCGTCAGGCACGATTCAACAGATATGAATCCAGTCAGCTGTCTGGCTAGATCTGATACATACATACATACATGTATGTATGTATCTATAGTAACTCTTTATAATAATGTTCGTTAACAAGACATTTATAAGCTATTAGTAGATATCAGTGAATTGTTAACTAATCATGAAGAAATTGCTGATATACAGATGTCAATGTTTATTAGATATTTAATAACTTACTTTACAAGACATCTATAAGCTATCGGTAGACATTGAACAAATCATTCACAAACCATTTATAAACATTTGTAAATGGTTATTCAACCATTTCTAACAGAAATTGTACAACATTTATATATGATTAATCCGCTATACGCTGTATCAATATTGTTTGAAAATGATGTATTCCTCATCAACTAATGTTATTTAATGTGTGAAAACATTTTGAATGATGTAAGAACAATTTCTTTCATCAACCACATGTATTAACTGTTCATGGTTAATAACTTATTTATTATAAAACACTATTTAAAAAAAAATGATTAACCTTAGTGAAATAGTGTAGTTGTGTTAAAACCTCTGCATCACCATCTGTTTGTTCATGTTTAAAAAAAAAAAAAGAAGAGAGATTTGTTAAGGCATTCATAAAAATCTATAAATCATTTACAGATGTTTACAGAAGTAAACCCTATTCATTATTTCCAAATGTCTGTTAATGTTTGAAAGGGATTTGTGGAGCTTTTACTCACCTGTTGCTTTTATGAACAGATACAAATTGTTAGTGAAATAGTGTGTTGTTTTTTGAATAGCTTTTGTTA
Source organism: Thamnaconus septentrionalis (assembly GCA_009823395.1). Taxonomy (NCBI): domain Eukaryota; kingdom Metazoa; phylum Chordata; class Actinopteri; order Tetraodontiformes; family Monacanthidae; genus Thamnaconus; species Thamnaconus septentrionalis. The sequence continues at coordinate 2,420,411 of CM020511.1, read as the reverse complement.
ATTCTGTCAGGGTTTTCAGTTGGTCTTTCATTTGGGGAGTTCCCTGTTGTCCACTTTAGTCTTCTATTCTGGTAGTTACCTGCTGTCCACCTTTGTCACGGATTTTCCTCAGGACACTCAAGGACTCAAACACTTCTTCTTTTTGTCAGACCTTCGCTCTCCTTGTGCAGACTTCCCGCTCCCTTGTGACTCCCTGATTCCGGTGTTTTACTAGTACCAGTATGTTCTGGTCACTACTGTAGTTGTTGCTTTGCCACTTTGTTAAGTAAACTCTATTAATTATCTTTTGAGTCTACTGTGTCCGCTTCTGGGTCGCAACTCGGGTCCTCACGTAACAAATTCCTGCTTAAAAATTCAACTTAAAACGGTACACTTTTTTTTTTTTTTTTTTGTCTGTAATGTCATTATTTCCTCTTCAGGAAAGGGGGAAGTTTCCCTGCTTTTTTAAGGTCTCCCACCTTTGCCGATAGAGCAGGGTCAACATTTATTGTGTTTGCACACTGCAATGCAAATGTTTGCAGCTTTAGCTGCCTTAAATACCCCTTCAGAAGCTTCGGATGAGGCAATGGCCAGCTCTGCAATGGGTGCGCTTGCTGTGATGGTGTTCCTATCCACTCCAACAGCCTTGTAAGAATCAGTGACATTCTTCCCTCTTTGGAATAGCTGCAGGACTTTCTTGTACCTCTTTATCACCTGATTTGGATTTTCTGCTATAATAGAAAAGACAAAACAAAGTGAAAAAATGAAATGTATACATGGCTATTTTTAACCATGCATTGATACATTCTAAGCTGTGTCAACATGATTAAATAAACGATAAGAGATACAAAAAGAAATGATTGGTTGCACTCCTGTCTTCTGGAATTACCTGAACTGTTGGGAACACAGCGAACTCATCCGAAAAGGTCAAATGTGGGTTCATTTGGGCTCACTTACTCCACATGTGCACGATCCTTTAACATGTGACATCATTGCAAATGGGAATGAACAGGTTTTCAAATAAAATAAGATGCAATGCTGTTTATTACAATGACAACAGATATATGATCAATTAAACAAGAGTCTTAACATTTTTGATGAATTCTAAACCAAGAACAACATTCAGTGAGCTGAAACACACATCCATGAATCAACAACATTATATATAGTTAAACAATAGGTATCCATGTCCATAATTCCAAACAGTTTATTTAAAATAGTCATTGAAACGGGTGTGTTTTGGACCCAATTGCAGTACAGCAGACACACAGGTTAAGTTGAAAGTGTCTTTAATCAGGAATCAGTCAGGACATCAGAAATCAGGCTGGTCAATGGCTGGCAAGGTTGACGACAGTCTTCAGTCTTGAGTAGAGAAAGGTAAATATTAACAATCTGGCAGGGAGTGAGTGGCAAGCAGGGGTCTCTATACCTAACCAGTCAGAAAAAAAGCAGGCAAGCAGAATGGAGTCGCTTTGATGGGATGGATTGGAAAAGACTTAAGTGGGGAACAGAATGTCCAAACTGTAACAGTAATACAAGCAAGGTTTTTGTAACCACAGATATTAAACTCACATCATTTCTACAGCGCATATTTACCTCTGTGTCTGAAGTCTTTTTCATCCCTTCTAGGCTTCTCTTTTTCCCCCTTTCTCTTCATTTTCTTCTTCCTCCTCTCATCCTCAGAGGATGAAGGGAATGAGGATGAGGAAGATGATGAGGAGCTTGAGGAACCTTGGAATGACTCTGATGACCCAGAGTCTTCTAGGTGTATCGCAGCATTGTCACCAACCTTGTAATGGCTTTTCTTGCTTTTCTTCTTGTCTAATTAGGACAGAGCAAAAATAAAGGCAGGCAAATACCAAGCATGTATTAGATGCAGTTAGCAAAAGAGAGAGCTTAGATTTAGCAGCAAGCAGTGTTTTGGTATGACCTGAAGCTGCCCATGACCTGGCAAAGACTGAGTTTTTATTTACTTTTACAGCCTGATATCCTCAATTTTCTCATTGACAGCATCCTCAAAGTTCAAATAGCTTTTCTGAGTAATATCCTGAGTAACATCATTTCATGGATGTCAAAGTCTTGCCTCAACTCAATAATATGCAATGGAATATTCCTGATGTTACTCAATGCGGCACGTACATTCAGACAGTTCAGACAGGGCTTCCTCCTCTTTCGTCAACCCCACGATTTTTTGGGATTTATCAACTTTTGTCTCCTTGGCCTTCTCCAACTGAGGGCGCAGTACCTAAAACTACACAGAAAATGACCAGTGGCCGCAAGTTAGCCAAAAATCATTACTATAATGATATGATAAATGGATGTCAAATCTGTTTCCAATTCCAAAGCTGGATGTTACAATCACTGGGACTTGAACTTTAGCTCTGATCTGATTCTTTCATGATTGCCTGATCGATGCCTGACTTGTGTGAAAATCTACAAAAATCAAGCAATTCAAATCAGAGAGGTGGTGCAGACCGGATAGCAGGTCAGTAGGTTATAATCTCTCTCAATAAATAATAAATAAATAAATGAATAAATAAATGAATAATCCGTGAAAATGGAGTTATTGACATAAAATACATCACTAACATCTACTAATAGCTTAAAAATGTCTTATGAAAGATCATTATTATAAATTGTTACCATGTATGTATGTGTATGCATGCATACATACATACATACATATATGCACATCCTGCTCCATCACAACCCCGAACCCCCTGAGAGCAGCGGCAGGTGGCGGCAGATGAACTCTGCACTTCACTGCAGACATCAGCACTGCGGAGACATGGAGTCGACCACCACATGTTATTTACATGAGCCGAGTGGATCTTCCTGCAGCCCCACCCTTCCTCCTCTTAGTCCCCCCGCACATGAGTCAGGTCGTAGAGCTCTGACCACAATTATTGTCCATCAGCTGAATGGCCTTTTTTTTTTTTTTTTGCTGCTGCTGCTGCTGCTGCTGTCGTCGTCAGGAATTATCTCTTAGCTCAGCAAGACGGAGGCCGGAGGAGGAAGAAGAAGAAGACGGCGCTTGTTTGCATTTCAGAGGTTGAGCGGGTTAATAAGAGATAAGACAGGAAGAAAAGGGTGGGGCCTGTTTCACAACTTGTCCCTGAGACACATTAAAAAAAGTCTGAATCTGAATCTTCTTTTTATTATGTCTTAAAACTATCATTATCATTCCCTGCCTTTGTATAAATCTGTCTTTTTAACCACACACAGCTGCCTAGTGTTGTCAGATAATCCGGAGATTAAGAGCAGCCCAGTGGAAAACTACCTTCTGTTGCCGTTTGAGCTGTTGACCTGGAAGAATTTCCAGGAATCATCGAATCAATGATTTGCTAGAAAGAGGTTCGAGCAGTGGCGATAAAAACTGGATTTTAGAACCATTCGTAGACTTGACCAGCAGGCACCTGCAAGGCTCTGACTCCACTTGGAATCATTCGGAATGAGTCTTTAAAAAAACAAAAGAAAAAACCATGATGAATTTGAAGACTTGAGATGTGGGCTACATCAACTCCACAAAGATTGGCGCAATTGAATACATTATAATATTTTATTATAGTACTCTCTCAAACCTGCGTGAGCTCACCAATTTTTACATCATCAGCCGCCCAATTAGACCGCATTGTTTTCTTCATCCTCCAGAATCGTATCAATTTCAACGTGAAAAATTGAAGATTTAAAAAACAGTCACAATTTGTGAACACAACTATGTTAGCAAAAAACGTCCTTTTTTTGGTTTCAGCACAGCAAGTCAGTCGGTTTTGGATTTTTTTTTTATGATCCATATGACAGCTCTCAACCTCGCATCATTTGCCGGTGGTGGTGGACATGTGACCGATAATGACGGCCTCATTTATCTCTGGGCCGTTTAATTGGATTAGTGTTTTTGTGCATTACGGTGATTGACGGTCAGGGGCGGGGTTAATTGCGACACTTTGGCGTCCAAAATCAATCTGGCCATGTCACGTCGAGAGATAAATACGCTGTGGGTCAGGACCCGTGCACTGGACTTGACCGAGCTAGCAGCCTTATCTCCACCGGGCGCGTCTGCCACTTCCTCCTGTGTGTCTGCGCATCTACAGTGCGTACGTTACATGCAGAAAGACGCAGAATGTGTGGAGATGAAGAGAGAGCTGCATAGCTGACAAGAATGATAATAAAGTATAGGTTCCCCAGCTGACTGAGGAGGTTGAAGAGGAAATAGAGAAAATTTAAAAAATGACAACAATGCTCAACACAACAATGTTCTGTAGCCTTGCCATTCATGTATTCAGAGTGCAGTGGTTGCTGGTGAAAAACATTCTAGGTGGGGCTGTGCCACTTTTTTAATAACCATCCCAATACATTGAACATCATTATCTAGAACATAGATAATGACTATTTCAATAGTTCATAGTATAGATTCTATATCAATAATTTGAAGCAGATTGTACAAACTCATATTTAGATTCTAATTGGAAACAAAAACATTGATAATTGGGTTAACACATTTGACAGGGAAATTAGTAATGGAACCAATGAAAGCTGTACTGCATTGACCGACCAAGCCACATGTTGCAAGTATGATCAAAAATACAGCAATTAACAGTCTCTGCCTCGCACAGCTAGCTTGACAGTGCTCTCCCTATTCGCTCTGGAAGACTCATTGTTTCTTGACATTTTTCTGAAAAAAATCTCTCAAGTCTGTCACGAGTTACATGGTACATGCCAGATCTGCCCCAGGCGCTTCAAACAGCAAACACGGAGAGCAAAATCACACATTTGCAAAGTAGCATCCTGCTATCCAAGCCTCACCGTTGACAATTTACCGTCGCCGGGTGCTGAGGAGATGCCGTAGGACAACACACATGGATGGACATCCTAAAATTTGCGTGATCAGAGATCAGATTTCTGGAAACACTAGCGGGAGAGAATGCATAAATTGATGCACCAGACTTAATGAAGCTAAGGAGACCAGAATGGAAATTAAAGGATTGTATTCGTATTTACAATTTATACATTACAGTCGATTGAAAGTACAATCATTTTTTTAGTGCACAAAAATCTTCTTCTTCTTCATATTCCACATTTTGTCCCAGCCTAGTTTGATTTGAGTCCATCCTTGAATAGTCCATGCTTAAAAAAAATACATATATTCGATCAAATAGGGCAAGAATAAGAAAGACTTTTTATTTATTTTTTTTATCGTTGGTTACACAGGTTTGCGTGAATCATGTCCATCACTGCCAGTGTCACCACAGAGTAGCCTAGCCTAGCCTATACCCTACCCTAACATTACCTAGCCTAGCCTAGCCTAGCCTAGCCTTGACTAGTCTTGACTAGTCTAGCGCCGTCATCAGCAGCTAAAGGCGGCATTTTTTCCCCCGATTTATGTGTTTTAAATATGATATGTTGTTGCACACACAAATTACATAAAGAAAGTAATCGTTGCTAATTATTAAAAAGGAAAAAAAATCAGGTGGGGCGTCACTGTCACTGATTGAGTAATTAGAGGTGTTCCACTAAAAGAGACACAAGCTTTTTAAAGACCTAAACTTTGTTTTGTCATAAGGATCAAGAAGACATGTTGCAACATCTTTTAATCACTTTTTATCCGCATTCTCTTTCAACGATGGTACTTTTCCAATAAATTCTATTTCTTTAACCTTTTCTTATGTATCTTTCCATTGAAAAAATATGACAATAGCAAATATTACATGATCAAAATGACAGATGACACATGACTGCCTTGCATAAAAAGATGTCCAAAGCACAAGATAAAGAAAACAGACTATAAAATAGGGTTCATTTTTCAATTATTTATTTATTGCAGAAATTCTGCTCTGTTGAATATAAGGGCTTGCTTGGTTCTTCATTCTCTCTTGAACCAAAAAACCTTATTAAATGAGCCTCTTTTAAAAAAAAATAATCATCATCTTCTACTCGATTTAGCTGCAAAGTGGAGGCCTTGGTAGAAACAACAGGGGAATTTTTTTTTTTATGTTATCTTTTCTAGTTGCATTTTCTGTCTCACAGCGGCACTATTCAAACACTCCTCCATCCATTTTAAACACTCCATTTCAATAGTGTGTCCTCAGAGTTCTTCTGCAGAAACTCCAAGAGTTTTTCAGCCCAAATGATTTGTTCTGATGCTTCTTTCTCCCAGTGAGAGACATGGAGGAGTTTTGTGATTCATGCCAAAAACACAAACTCCAAAAAGTTCAACAGACAAACTTATTTTGCACCTTTTACCACAAGATTGGGTTGACGCTACTTGCCGACAGTGTTTTGGTACTGACACGAAATCGATGCTTGTTGGCACCTGAAGTCGAATATGTTTAACAACTTACTATAAAAAAGTATATTTTTTTTATTTTATTATTTTGAACAAGTAAACTGCAGCCAGTCCAATCTTAGTTAAAGAAACAGGTTGTAAGGAACAACATCAACTTGACGCAAATATCCATGAAAAAAAAAAAAAGCTCATTTAAATTGGAAGGAACTAAAGTGGTAGATGGCCGCACTCTTCTCTGCATCAGCCTGTGGAGCACCATGCTCTGATGTCAGTCAAGCCAGTGGAACCAGATCCAGGGTTGGTGGGAGTCTTGTTGCCAACTTACATGTCCTTATCTGTGGATCTGGACATCACGGACCACCGAAACAAACACACAGACACACACACGGCTCCACTGCCCCTCTGCCCCCCTCCCCGCTCCGCCTCCCCCACTAGAAACAATCCTGTCTCTTGGATCGATTCATTAACATGTGAGTCTCGGCTGAAATCGTCTCGGGTTCCTTGAATACCCCCACCAAATCACACACACACACACACACACACACACACACACTTTTTATCATCACCAAACCTCCCTTTACTACTGGCCGGTATAGTAAGACATGGAGTGAAGGCTTTAGGCTGAGGTTAGGCTGTACAAAGAAAGGGAAGTCAAAATGTCGAAATGTGTTTGTGTTTGGCCCTCGATGCCAGTCAGTGAGATCATTATTAAATAATTGTTTGAGATGGACACTTGAGTGTTGCTGGCCATTTCTCATTTTATTTGTGAGCTAGACAGATGCGCCTGCAGTCCTGGGTCAAATTTGCAAAGGTCTGCTTTCACAGACTGCAGCATTTCTATGAAGAAACTGCAAAGTGAGAAACACTCTAACAAACAAACCAAACCAACAAACAAACAAATAAAAATCATATATATGAAAATCTAGCTGCAAAATGTTTTATTCTTATATACGGTACCCAGAGAAGGTTCAAAGAGCTTATTCTGCGTTCACATATGGAACAACGACAGCTGTGCGTATCGGTCATGCAAAATGTAGCCGCTGCTGCAGGGGGTCCGACTGCATCTCACGGTGCTCTTCACGGACAGGACGGGTTAGGCTCATATAACATATTGGATCACATTCAATCACGAAACACTGTTGCTTCTAATCAGCATTTTTTTTTTTTTTTTACAGAAGAAAGAAATACAAAAGTTTTGTGCAAGTCTGTCATGGAATCTCAGATATCAGTTTTCTTTTCCTAGAAATGAGTGTTGGAGACTTTTGAGACTGTGTGTGCAGACAGTTGAGGTAACCCCGAATCAATGGACGGGGGTAGAATTTGTTTTTATTTTTGTGAGTCTGTGTGTGTGTGTGTGTGTGTGTGTGTAACCAGATCGGGCCGTCTCAGCCCCTCATTAGTAGCAGGCTCGTGGACACCAGGGGCCTGGTGCAGATGAGCAGTAACCTGAGGAGACGAGCTGGGAGCTGTGGGATGGAGGTGTGCACCAGTTAGCTTAGCGGCTAATGAGCCACAACAGCCCCTCCTATTTTTGCGTGTCTCTCTCTCTTTTTTTTTTGTTCCTGCATGCTCACAAGAAAACCCGATTTTTTTCCACCTTTACTAAAGCACACTCCACAAACTCCTGCTCACTGGTTGTTAATTGTTGAGTTGTATTTGTACAGTTGTAAGTTTTCCACTGAAGTTGCTGAAACTTTGTGTAAAAGCTCATGCGCTGAAAAAAAAAAAAAAAAAAAAAAGACGACAATTTTCTGTTCAAGCGGTACACACGGCGGTGCTTGTTGCCATGCAACCAGCAGCCCTGTGAAAGTTCTAATTCTTTAACCTGACAGACGCCGTTGTCAAAGTTGTAATTGTCAGCTATTGAAGAAAAAGAGCGTTTAAAATGACTGTGGGGGATTCAATATGTAACACTGGCCATTTTGTCCGACGATCAGGGGTCTCAGTCAGATCCTTAGAACACTAAATGCACCGCTGATTGCTTTTGAAATACACCTTCTAATCTCACCACTTCTCTTTCTGAATATTTTTATGTTGTTGTTGTTGTTTTTTTCTTCCCCAGAATATCACAAATAACCTGTGAGGCAGGTCAAGACTTTGCTGAGGCTCAGGTGCATCCTGTACTTTCTCAGGCGGCCATGTCAGTGTTGCAAGTTTCATTTCCAGATGTCCGAAATAAAAATGGAGGAATTGCAACCAAGTTGACTCTGACAAACGGGGGGAAAAAAAACCTTAATTAGCGCCACAGTGTGTTCAAATTTTGCTAGAAAATGAAAAAGAAAAAATCAAGCATAAATGGAACAAAGCTCTGGTTCTGTAAATGCATGAATTGTGAGATTGCTTTTTATGTTTGCACAATTTGTTTCCTTGTTTTTGCAGTCAGACTTTTTAATCTGATGCCCAAGACACTTACTGTTGCTTTTTTTTGTCTCGATTTTCTGATTCTCCTCCCTCCTGCTGCTGCACAGCAGTATGATGCAGTCCATGCTCCTCATTGGGAAACGAGAGAGAAATGGCACTTTAGTCACAATACAGCCGCTGCTGTGGCCGCCAGGTGACCAGCCGCTCAGCTCCGTTTCAAACACTTGGACACTGCAGAGATGATGGCCGATCTCACGCCCTCGCAGGCGCTTCCTGTCCAAATGGGAAGCGTCATGTGACCGTCGTGGACGGAGAGTTTCGCAGGAACACGGCTCCTGGAACGGTCAATAGTCCAGCAAAACTCACAGCGGGAACATTATAATTGTGTACCGGCTGCATTCTCCGAAGTTATTAGCGGGAGGGAGACCAAAAAGAAAAGGACGGAGAAAACAGCAGCACTCTGAGCCCCATAGCATTTATGAGTTATTCTCGAAAGCTCCATCCAACACGACTTCCAATTAGCTCATATTATGAAGCGCTCTGATGTGTTCTTCCCTCCCCCTCCCATCCCTGTGCTCCACAGTTTCTTCTCAACATGATCATAACTGCTTTTAATTTTTGGTTGTTGTTGTTGTTGTTGTTTGTGTTTTTTCGGCAGTGCTTTTGAATCAGTCAGCCAGTGAATGACTTCCTGTGAGCACATGAACTGGGCAGCAAGAACTAAATGTGCCGCCGTGACTTGGTGAGATCAGAGGGTGTCAGTTGTCGCTCCGGCCGACAACAGTTGTTGTCTCATTTAGCATGCAAAGCTCACCTTTCCAGCGTTTCTCCACTTTGTGTGAGACCAGAATGTTTCAGCCTCCTTCTGAACATGCGGAAGGTCCAACGATGCATCACTTTTAGCAGAAATCTAAAAACAGATGGCGAAATATGCTGTATTCCTGCGCAAGGCTGGAGTCACACAATCAATTGCATAATAAAAGCACGTAAAGAACCCGTTTAGATTCCAGGGTGACAACATTAGCCCCAAATCCTCGCAGTGTTCTAGGTTGCTCAAGTAAACGCAAGGAGCTCCCAGTTTTGTTTTGTTTTGTTTTTTCCTTAGTTCCAGTCTAAACCTGATCTAAGGGTCAACGTGACTGTTGAGCTTTGATTGCTAGCTGCGCCGAGAGGAGCCACTGCGGTTCGCTTCTTTTTAAAACGCGTCCAGCAGGATCCTGCAGAGTAAAACGCTGTAGACTGGAAGGTGTTTGCAACTCAGCTTGATGCTGTGCGCGCGCACGTGCCAGTCCTCGCACTCTCTAACGCTCATCGGGGCCGACTTCGCGGCGGACGATGATTTACACCCGCGCTATCACGGCCACTCGCGCACTCACGCGCCTCCTTCTGTTATTATCTGAGGGGGGCTAATCAACATCTCCCCGGGCCCCGACGCTCGGGCGACACTTATTGCAAAGGAATAATCAAGTTCGGTATTGGCTCAGCAGTGCGGCTCCCGCAGCAAACAAACAGGCACCTCCCTCCTTCACTCCTGCACGCGGAGAGTCTCTGGGGAGCGCTAATGGATCAAGAGTAATGCTATCATCCCCCCTACAGCAGCCCTCCTCCTCCTCCACTGCTTCTCCCACACCACCTCCTCCTCTGGACAGGGGAGGATGAAAACACTTGGAGGACTCGTGTCTGCCTCATTGTTCCCTCTAGTGTCTACAAGTAGATCCGGGAGAGATAGGATTAGTCACACACACACACACACACACACACACACACACACACACACACACACACACACACACACACAGACAAAATAACACAAACTACATCCTAAATAACCACAACAAAATATATCTGACATTTTGTCATGTTTGTGTTGTGGCATCGTCACTGTACAGTTAAAAACAACAATCAGCAAATAAAAACGTAGGGGAATTGAACCCACAACCTGGTGCACCACAGTCAGGCCTCCAGCAGCCTGAGCTAACTGTCCTGGTGAGAAGCAGGAGGATTTTCTCCACCTTCTCTCTGACAGTGACTTTAAAAGCCAGCTAAATCTCAGGAGGTGGAGGTCGGGATTGGAACCCTGGTCTCCTGCACCAGAGTCATCGGTCGGAGCCACTGAGCCAACCTGCTGGCATTGAGACAAAGAAAAATGTCCACTGACTCTTTCAAATTTCATTCAATCAAAATTTGAAAAGAAGGAAGGGGGAGCTTGCTAGCTCCACTTACCTGTTTGCTGCTTCCGGTTGATCAAGTTGAAGGAAATTCCAAATGCGGGAAATTTGAAATGCTCGGAAATTCGACGTACGCAACGCAAGTTTGGAGTTTGTTTTGTTGGTTTTGTTTTGGGTTTTTAGGTTTTGGTTGGTTTTTGGTTTTTGTTTAGTTGGTTTAGACACACACACACACAGCCCGACACACACACGCGAGTGTTGTACCTCTGGTCCACGCTGGATTCGATCCTGCGACCTCCACGTTGGGAGTCGCTGTAGTTCACCACCAGACCGTCTTCAGCGCTGCTGCTGGAGGAAGTGGAAAAGGCCTTAGTGCTTCATCCACACACGCACACGCACGCACGCACACACAAAGACAAAACAACACAAACTACATCCCAAATAACCACAACAAAATATATTTGACATTTTGTCATGTTTGTGTTGTGGCATCGTCTCTGTACAGTTAAAAACAACAATCAGCAAATAAAAACACAGGGGAATTGAACCCACAACCTGGTGCACCACAGTCAGGCCTCCAGCAGCCTGAGCTAACTGTCCTGGTGAGGAGCAGCTTGATTTTCTCCACCTTCTCTCTGACATTGACTTTAAAAGCCAGCTAAATCTCAGGCGGTGGAGGTCACCAGAGTCATCAGTCGGAGCCACTGAGCCAACCTGCCGGCTGAATGAAGACTGTGGGGGGAACACAGTTGAATACAACAAGTGGAGCTGAACCGGTTCAAATCCAGTTTGGACAAAGAAAAATGTCCACTCACTCTTTTAAATTTCATTCAATCAGAATTTGAAAAGAATGAAGGGGGAGCTTGCTATAAAAGCAAATCAAAACAAAGGGGAATTGAACCCACAAACTGGTGCACCACAGTCAGGCCTCTACTGTGGTGACAGACAGTTAGCAGCCTGAGCTAATTGTTTTGGTGAGGAACAGGTTGATTTTCTCCACCTTCTCTCTGACATGGACTTTAAAAGACAGATAAATTTCAGGAGGTGGAGGTCGGGATTGGAACCCTGATCTCCTGCACAAGAGTCATTGGTCTGAGCCACTGAGCCAACCTGCCGGCAGTGTGGGCAAAGAAAAATGTGCACTCACTCTTTCAAATTTCATTCAATCAGAATTTGAAAAGAAGGAAGGGGGAGCTCGCTGAAACACAGGGGAATTGAACCCACAACCTGGTGCACCACAGTCAGGCCTCCAGCAGCCTGAGCTAACTGTCCTGTTAAGGAGCAGAAGGATTTTCTCCACCTTCTCTCTGACAGTGACTTTAAAAGCCAGCTAAATCTCAGGAGGTGGAGGTCGGGATTGGAACCCTGGTCTCCTGCACCAGAGCCATCGGTCGGAGCCACTGAGCCAACCTGCTGACATTGAGACAAAGAAAAATGTCCACTCACTCTTTCAAATTTCATTCAATCAAAATTTGAAAAGAAGGAAGGGGGAGCTTGCTAGCTCCACTTACCTGTTTGCTGCTTCCGGTTGATCAAGTTGAAGGAAATTCCAAATGCGGGAAATTTGAAATGCTCGGAAATTCGACGTACGCAACGCAAGTTTGGAGTTTGTTTTGTTGGTTTTGTTTTGGGTTTTGGTTTGGTTTTTGGTTTTTGTTTAGTTTTTAGTTGGTTTAGACACACACACACAGCCCGACACACACACGCGAGTGTTGTACCTCTGGTCCACGCTGGATTCGATCCTGCGACCTCCACGTTGGGAGTCGCTGTAGTTCACCACCAGACCGTCTTCAGCGCTGCTGCTGGAGGAAGTGGAAAAGGCCTTAGTGCTTCATTCACACACGCACACGCACGCACGCACACACACACACAGACAAAACAACACAAACTACATCCCAAATAACCACAACAAAATATATTTGACATTTTGTCATGTTTGTGTTGTGGCATCGTCTCTGTACAGTTAGAAACAACAATCGGCAAATAAAAACACAGGGGAATTGAACCCACAACCTGGTGCACCACAGTCAGGCATCTACTGTGGTGACCGGCAGTTAGCAGCCTGAGCTAACTGCCCTGGTGAGGGGCAGCTTGATTTTCTCCACCTTCTCTCTGACATGGACTTTAAAAGCCAGCTAAATCTCAGGAGGTGGAGGTCGGGATTGGAACCCTAGTCTCCTGCACCAGAGTCACTGGAGCCACTGAGCCAACCTGCCGGCATTGAGACAGAGAAAAATGTCCACTCACTCTTTCAAATTTCATTCAATCAAAATTTGAAAAGAAGGAAGGGGGAGCTTGCTAGCTCCACTTACCTGTTTGCTGCTTCCGGTTGATCAAGTTGAAGGAAATTCCAAATGCGGGAAATTTGAAATGCTCGGAAATTCGACGTACGCAACGCAAGTTTGGAGTTTGTTTTGTTGGTTTTGTTTTGGGTTTTGGTTTGGTTTAGACACACACACACACACACACACACACACACACACACACACACACACACACACACACACACACACACACACACACACACACACACACACACACACACACACACACACACACACACAGCCCGACACACACACGCGAGTGTTGTACCTCTGGTCCACGCTGGATTCGATCCTGCGACCTCCACGTTGAGAGTCGCTGTAGTTCACCACCAGACCGTCTTCAGCGCTGCTGCTGGAGGAAGTGGAAAAGGCCTTAGTGCTTCATCCACACACGCACACGCACGCACACACACACAGACAAAACAACACAAACTACATCCCAAATAACCACAACAAAATATATTTGACATTTTGTCATGTTTGTGTTGTGGCATCGTCTCTGTACAGTTAAAAACAACAATCGGCAAATAAAAACACAGGGGAATTGAACCCACAACCTGGTGCACCACAGTCAGGCCTCCAGCAGCCTGAGCTAACTGCCCTGGTGAGGAGCAGCTTGATTTTCTCCACCTTCTCTCTGACATTGACTTTAAAAGACAGATAAATCTCAGGCGGTGGAGGTCGGGATTCGAACCCTGGTCTCCATCACTAGAGTCATCAGTCAGAGACACTGAGCCAACCTGGGCAGAGAAAAATGTCCACTCAGAAGGAAGGGGGAGCTTGCTAGCTCCACTTACCTGTTTGCTGCTTCCTGTTGATCCAAGTTGAAAGAAATTCCAAATGTGGGAAATTTGAAATGCTCGGAAATTCGGCGTACGCAACGCACCGCAAGTTTGTAGTTTGTATTGTTGGTTGGTGTTTTGATGTCGTATATCCAGTCAGGCAGTCTTTGTAGACATGCAACTTTTATTGTATGGCCGCTGGTTATAACAGTGCTCATCAGGTAAAACAACCGGAAGCAAACGTCAACAACTCACGCTAGATGGCTCTGCTTATTGCATGGAGCTTGGCTGCCATCTAGTGGTTAACTCTCGTAAGAGTTGGTTTTGTTTTGGGTTTTTAGGTTTTGTTTTTTGTTTAGTTTTTGTTTGGTTTAGACACACACACACACACACACACACACACACACACACACACACACACACACACACACACACACAGACAAAACAACACAAACTGCATCCCAAACAACGACAACAAAATATTGGCTGATGTCTATTAAAGATGATTAAAAATGTATCTGTCTTTTAAAGTCCATGTCAGAGAGAAGGTGGAGAAAATCAAGCTGCCCCTCACCAGGGCAGTTAGCTCAGGCTGCTAACTGCCGGTCACCACAGTAGATGCCTGACTGTGGTGCACCAGGTTGTGGGTTCAATTCCCCTGTGTTTTTATTTGCCGATTGTTGTTTTTAACTGTACAGAGACGATGCCACAACACAAACATGACAAAATGTCAAATATATTTTGTTGTGGTTATTTGGGATGTAGTTTGTGTTGTTTTGTCTGTGTGTGTGTGTGTGTGTGTGTGCGCGCGCGTGCGTGTGCGTGTGTGGATGAAGCACTAAGGCCTTTTCCACTTCCTCCAGCAGCAGCGCTGAAGACGGTCTGGTGGTGAACTACAGCGACTCGCAACGTGGAGGTCGCAGGATCGAATCCAGCGTGGACCAGAGGTACAACACTCGCGTGTGTGTGTCGGGCTGTGTGTGTGTGTCTAAACCAACTAAAACCTAAACAAAAACCAAAAACCAAACCCAAAACAAAACCAACAAAACAAACTCCAAACTTGCGTTGCGTACGTCGAATTTCCGAGCATTTCAAATTTCCCGCATTTGGAATTTCCTTCAACTTGATCAACCGGAAGCAGCAAACAGGTAAGTGGAGCTAGCAAGCTCCCCCTTCCTTCTTTTCAAATTTTGATTGAATGAAATTTGAAAGAGTGAGTGGACATTTTTCTTTGTCTCAATGCCGGCAGGTTGGCTCAGTGGCTCCGACCGATGACTCTGGTGCAGGAGACCAGGGTTCCAATCCCGACCTCCACCTCCTGAGATTTAGCTGGCTTTTAAAGTCAATGTCAGAGAGAAGGTGGAGAAAATCAAGCTGCTCCTCACCAGGACAGTTAGCTCAGGCTGCTGGAGGCCTGACTGTGGTGCACCAGGTTGTGGGTTCAATTCCCCTGTGTTTCAGCGAGCTCCCCCTCCCTTCT
Source organism: Thamnaconus septentrionalis (assembly GCA_009823395.1). Lineage (NCBI taxonomy): Eukaryota > Metazoa > Chordata > Actinopteri > Tetraodontiformes > Monacanthidae > Thamnaconus > Thamnaconus septentrionalis. Next base: position 2,405,034 of record CM020511.1, on the reverse strand, counting down.
TTTCCAATTCTGATTGAATGAAATTTGAAAGAGTGAGTGGACATTTTTCTTTGTCCACACTGCCGGCAGGTTGGCTCAGTGGCTCAGACCAATGACTCTGGTGCAGGAGATCAGGGTTCCAATCCCGACCTCCACCTCCTGAAATTTATCTGTCTTTTAAAGTCAATGTCAGAGAGAAGGTGGAGAAAATCAACCTGTTCCTCACCAGAACAATTAGCTCAGGCTGCTAACTGTCTGTCACCACAGTAGAGGCCTGACTGTGGTGCACCAGTTTGTGGGTTCAATTCCCCTGTGTTTTGATTTGCTTTTATAGCAAGCTCCCCCTTCCTTCTTTTCAAATTCTGATTGAATGAAATTTGAAAGAGTGAGTGGACATTTTTCTTTGTCTCAATGCCAGCAGGTTGGCTCAGTGGCTCCGACCGATGACTCTGGTGCAGGAGACCAGGGTTCCAATCCTGACCTCCACCTCCTGAAATTTATCTGTCTTTTAAAGTCCATGTCAGAGAGAAGGTGGAGAAAATCAAGCTGCTCCTCACCAGGACAGTTAGCTTAGGCTGCCAACTGTCTGTCACCACAGTAGAGGCCTGACCACCAGGTTGTGGGTTCAATTCCCCTACGTTTTTATTTGCTGTTTTAGCAAGCTCCCCTTTCTTCTTCATCAGCCAATCACATCCTTTCAAAATCTAGTTTTCTATTATTGTTACTTGTGTTTTATTTTAATAGATTTGAATTGGCAGCATCAAATTATATTGTTTTATTTTCATGAATTTCCACAAAATAAAATTAAATCAATCGACAAATAAATACATGAGTAATTAAGAAAATGCATCAATACATTATTTAAATTCATAATTATTTATTATTATTCAATTGTGTAATTTGAATTGCATTTTATTATCTATTTAGTTGAGGTTGAGAAAAGTCGGAATCCATCTCACACACACACACACACACACGCAAGCACGCGCAGGCACGCACACACGCTGGTGGCTGCAGTGAAAGCATCAGTCTTCTTCTCTGACGTTGTGGATCAGCCACAGTGCAGATCAACTTTCACACCCGACTATTCTCTGCATAGCACCGAGGCACCTACACCACACACACACACACACACACACACACACACACACACACAGGCTCACATTTGTGCAAATACATTTTCTAATATCAAGCAGGTTATTTTTCAGTCTGAATTTTCTTTTCGTGGTGTTTTCAAACAAAAAAGCAGTTCCTTGTGACATCACAAAGGGATGATTTCTCTCTAAATTCAGATTAGTGATTGAGCCTAGTCTTTGACCCCTTCATAAAACACGTGGAAGGTCTGGTAAAGCATCACTTTTTTTTTTTTTGGAGGCTGTGAACAAGAGGGTTAAATATATGAATTATAAAAATACACTATTTTCAATGATTGGTCAAGAATCACTGGTCCAGGGTGCCACCCTGCCTTCACCCAGTGACAGCTGAAAGAGGTTCCAACAGACCCCAGGACCCTGAGTGCAGGAGGAAGCGAGGATTGAAGATGGATGGATGGATGATGGATGGATGGATGGATGGATGGATGGTGAAGAATCTAGAATCGTCCCTCGTGTTTGAAAAATGACGTCACGTGTTCCTCAAATTCTGAAGAACACACTGATCTGCTGCAACATGCAACTCAGGCACACACACACACACACACACACACAGACTCTTCAGGTGGACTCCAGCCTGATTAGAAATGGAGTGCAACTCTAATAACTAATCTGAGCTGAACACAAGGTCCTTAAAAAAAAAAAAAACTTTAATAAAGGGCTTTTTTGCAGCAGCATTCCAATAATGGCACAGTTGATTGGTTGAAGTACGGGCTTCTTGGTGAAAATGACTCACTGCACGTGGTCCAGCATGAAAAGTCCCCGCTGCACTAGAGTCCAGCATAATTACTGTGTGCTGAAGACACTTTAAATGATTCATTTTTTGGAAAATCTTTCTGCTTTGACTATTATTCAGACAATACTTCAAAGGGTTGTTTGTTTGGGGCTGTTTTGAGGTCAGCTGCGCCTGCACCGGCACCTGGTGTAGCTCATCCCTGAGGAGAGCCTCAACCTCCTCCTGCAAATAAACACACTGTGCTCACAAGAAGTAGGATTAAAAAAAAACACACAGATTTCTTCAAAAAAAAAAAAAAATAAACTCGTTTTCATTGACACCCTCACAGACTTCGTGATTTAAGTTTCCTGCAGATGAACTGAACCACTGTCAATTCGCAACACTACAGTCTCATTATTGATTGGCCTGCTGTGCACCATTGTACCGCTGCCCTCTGCTGGCTGCACACACAGGCACGCATGCGCACACAAAACCTGACTTTAAAGGACCCACTTTCAGATTTTCAATCATGTTTTTCAAAGCATTTTTTAATCCTTCATCAACAGAATTTATTTAGCTCTTAAAAGGATTAATTACCGTCAGTCCTGTACAATGCTGATTGTGCACCAGGGACATTAAAATGTTTCACACACTCAGAATACTCCACAGGCAAGGGCTGCTTTTGAAAAGGCTTAATTTATTACACAAGTCTAGTAGCAAATTACAAAATTACACACTGCAAAAGTTGTTTTTTTTTTTTTCTTATACATTTAAAGAGGAGCTTGTTGCCGGGACACATCAACAGTTTTATCATAAGAAAAAAAAAAAAAAAAAAGGCACGATATATAAAAGACACACTTGATGATGTTGTTGTAGTTGTGTAGAAAAATCTCACACTTGACTTTACTTCCCATTTCACAATTGCACAAGATCCTTCACAAAAACACTGCATGTAGAAAAAAAATGACAAACAAGAGAAAGTGAGCAGTTTCATCGATCAAACTTGACGTCCCTCGGCCTTCCAGGAGAGGGTTTATTTTGAGAGGGAACATGAAGCACAATAACAAGTCGTCTGCTCGAGAGAATCTCTGCAAATGCTTGGTCCCGAATAAATGCTCGACATGTGTTCACGCCGCCCTTCAAGTCGGCTGTAAAAACAGTGGTGGCACCCAGCGGCTGGAAATGAGATGAGAAATATACAGTACATATAATGGAAGAAAACGGCAGCAGCGGCTTGGAGAAAAGAACAATTATAACAGGGCTGAGCAAGAGTGGAAATAATAATAATAGCCATAATAATAATGTCATCGATGACAATGTGATCTTTGTCTTCTACACACTGGCCTTGAGAATGACTAAACAAAGTGTCGACGGTGATAGCAAACTGCCTCTGCGTGTGTGTGTGTGTGTGTGTGTGTGATTCTACGCTGTGCGCCCCTCCACCTTCAGCCTTCACGTCCCAGTGCTGCTCTGTCACGTACGTTTCCCCCCCGTCATTTAACCCCAGCTACACTTCTTTCTTTTTTTTCCTTTATACAACGACAGTGACATTATATGTGTGCGTGTGAGTCAGTGCCCATTAAAACTGCTTTATACAGACGAGCCTTCCACCTGTCCGGGTCGGCAGTGAGTTAGTCCTACTGTTCAGTGGCCCTCCACTAAAACCTGCTCAAGACCCCTTTCTCTGTGTTTAACTTCGTTTTTTTTTTTTTTACTTTTTAAGTTTTTTTTAAACTTAGTCAAAAAACAAACAAACAGTGAAATTGAAATATATTTGTCCTCAATTTTGACATTTTTAAATCAGTTATTGGTTAATTATTTTTTGTAACTTGTCACATTGTTGTTTTTGTTGTTGTAACACAAAACACTTTCTGTCAATGAAAGAAAATACGCCAAATAGTATAAATTAGCATGACAATTGGCAAAAAATAAAACAAAATAAAACAAAACCAGATTTCCAATAACTGAAATTGACCATTTGAATTTCTTCTCCAGTACAGGTAAATATTTTATGAAAGCATGCGACATAAAAGTTTACTAGTGTTGGAAATTTTAACATGTGACCCCTGCCGCCCTACTGCAACACCCCCCACCCCGCTTTAAAAATAAAAAATTAATATGAAGGACGTTTAAAAAATTCTTGACACAAAGAAGATGAAGACCCCGCTTTATCCCAATGTATGCTTCTTGAATAAGCAAATGCTATTATTACTATGATCTTTTTTTTAATATGTGAGTGGTAAATAAAAGGTAACCAACAGTGCCATAGCCCCACATATATACCACAGTATAGTATAAAAGGAGTGTTACTTTACACACATCAAAATACTGCAACACAACAAGGCTCCCCGGTAGCTTAATAAACATTTTTTTCTGCATATTTATTACCCCACAGTACTTATTAGAAACAACAAGAAATAAATCAAACTGGAAACATGAGAATTCTTTTTTTCTTCAAGAAAAGAAAAAAAAAAAAACCTTCCAACTGGATCTGAGGAAATAACGTGAGGAAACGCTGCCATTACTGCCGAACATTAAAATTGTTCAAGACCTTCAGGGGGGCAACGAGGCCTCTATAGCGTTGCCGTGGCAACTTAAGGGGTAGAAAATAGGTACCTGTGTTTTACTCACCGCCAAAGCACCTCCCCCATCGAGGGGCTGATCGTGGGGTTCATTATAAGGCAGGTAATCAGAAACAGAACGGCGGCGGCCGGCACGTCAATTCCAGACTAACGGTGAAAATCAATGGGTGGACGTACAGCGAGCCGTCCGTGCTACTGTGTGTAGAGTTGAGATTAGAGGCGGGGCTACGTGTAAAAGCACCAAACTAAACAGGTAGAACGACTCTGAGAAACTCAAGTGATAAATTCCGGCCCACAAACGTGTACAAAGGAAATGTAGAGTATGTAGAAGGTAGAAAATGAGAGATAAAAAAAAACAAAAAAAACAAACACCAAGACAACAACGCACGCGATCCCTGCAGACAGAAAAAGGTCATTCCAGTCTGACGGTGTAACTTGTAGTGGTGGACTGTAAACATTGTACACAGAGTGAAGGTCTACACCGAGGCGCTGCGAGCCTGGTGGTGGTTGGTGGTGGTTGGTGGTCGTCAGCAGGCTTCCTTCAACCCAGCAGGCCTTCCCTCTCAAGTGCACTCGCAACTGTCGCAATAAATTAAATGCACGGGGAAAAAGAAAGGCCCTGATCGGCGCGATCGGGTCCTCAGCTGCTGCTCGGACGCACAAACGTGAACCTACTTGGAAAGCGGCCGCCACGTCGTCACTGCTCTTGCGCTCGCACCTGGGCGGTGGCGGCGCGCGCCGGCGCGGGGCGCCGCCGGCCTTCCGCAGCAGCGGCGCGCTGAACACGCCGATGACTCCCAGGTTGAGCAGGAGGCCAAGGGCCAGCGCGCCCACCGTCCCCGCCAGGGAGGCCGTCGCCCCCTGGGCCATGAACAGCACCCGGCGCGACAACATGTCGGTGATCACGCCCTCCATCTGGAAGTGCGTGCCCACCACGGCGCAGATGTGGAAGAGCTGGTGGCTGTGGCCTGCAGGGGGGACGAGAAGATCGGCTCTGTAAACGCTTGGCATAAAATTCTACCGATGTGAGAAACTTTTCATTCGACACGTCCGCTAGTTTGACTTCAAAATGAGTAAATACACACATACAGTACTAGCCAGAAAATCAGAATCTCCTGAGAAGGTTGTTGTATTTGCCCATGTGTGAACTCTTCTGAGCCAACAACCCAAGACAGACTTTGTAAAGGCTCAGGACCTTTTTGCAGGTGTTTTGGATTCTTTGGACTCTTTGAAGCAACAAAACTGAAGCTTTTCACACTATTCTAATTTTCTGAGTTTGTGGGTTTGTGCTTTTAATGAGCTGAAAATCTTAATCAGCAAAGTTACAACAAGGAACTGCTTGAGATGTCAATTTGCGTGGAATGGCTCAATAAAATGTGTTGCTTTCATCTTTTATGTTAAATTGCCAAAATATAACAACTTTTACTGGATATTCTAATTTTTCGGGTAGTTCCTGTATACCAGTGTATGAGCAGATCACCTCAAGTGGTGGTAAGCTAACGAGCGACTGAAGCTATTCTGATGGATGTCACATCTATTCAAAGATCAATGAAGATAATGAGACGTGAATGGGAATGTAACTTGAGGTGAAGGAATTTAAAAGCAAACTTGAGCTACAGCGGTGCTCCTTGCTGGCTGTTTCCTTCTCCCCTTCTCTGCTGCTCAGGCAACAAACTCCACTTTGTCCTGATTAACGTTGTGCAATATCAAAAGCCTGTTTGATTCCGAGCTTTTTGTCATCGCGTCAATTGTTCAGCACTCAGCAGGGGAACCATTCAAGATCAGGGAAAAGGCAAAAGAAAGCAAATATTGAGAGGAACCCTGCCGCCCCCCGGTGGACAGCAGGCGAACTGTTACATAAACCGAACAATAATCTAGCTGCCCTTTGCTTCCCGAGTCTCACCCCCCACAAAAAAAAGCTATATTTGATCATATTTAAACACGAGCTGTCCAGTATAAACAGGCGTGGATGTGAAACCTAGCAGGCCAACGTGGAGATCAAACGGGATCCTACCGATGTAGTCGAAGCGGCCCGGGGCCAACCTCTCCGGGAGGTGGGAGGTAAACAGGAAGCAGGTGAGGCAGGCGAAGAAGAGGTGGTAACAGTGACTGGAGAGGGCGTCACTGGGGCTGCAGCTGCCGCCGCAGCAGAGGAGGATCTGCAAACAGGACGACAGGCTCCAGTCAGGGAGGCATCAACATCAACAAGTCCTTCCAGACCGGCAGGGAGGAGATAAAACTGAGGAACATTCCCGTGACCTGGTCTGACTGGGGCAAAACTGCAGACAGAAAGACCCAAATAACCCGCCGGCTGGGATCACGCCACCATTAAGGCAGCTATTTGATTGAAGGCTTTTGTTTCACAAACATCTGCAACAGGCACTTTTGTGGGTCAGAGAGCCAAAATCCTGCTCAGGAGGGTTGAAGCCTGGCACCAGTCAGCTCCGAGCGGTTACGTAACAACAAGGAAAACACAAAGAGCAGCACTTTCCGGACCACTCGGGGAAACTGTGGCACTGAGATCAGAGCCGGGAACTGGATCCAAGAAGAAGGAGAAGAAGACGAAGACGAAGAAAGTGGTGTCGGAAGAGAAGACAGACACTCACACGGTAGAACAGAGGAGCCGTGTCGAAGATGAAGGGGACCACGAAGGCTCCCGTCCGCAGAACTTTGCTCCTCTGTGGGAACTGCAGCTCCAGGAACCTGCGGAGGGAAACAAAGGCTGGCAGTCAGTAACGCTGCACGAAATATGACCAAGAAAATCTCAGATGTCAGTATATTTGTAAATGACAACAACAAATGACGAACAACACCTGACGCAGGAATAAAGTGTTTTACTGCCATAAAGGGACAAGAAATAAATCTCCTAGAAACACAATAAAAACATTTTTACTGCAGCTCCAGAGTCTGTAACACACCAGAGTCATTAACAGCAGCTGAGCCCAAAAGAATTTCATTTGTTAGGAATTTCAGCTGAGCGTTCAAGTGTCACACGACGGTGAAAAAAACCAAAAAACAAACCCCTCCATTTCCCTCCTGGCGCCAACGTACATCTGACTTACCACGTTTGGCCTCCTGTAAATGTAAACAGGGAGGCCTTGTGTTTAAGCCGAAGCGACACTTAAAGCTCGCTGGCCGGGTTCGAGTTTAGTGCCTGAAGGGTAAATATTGTGACCAATTCCTCCAGCTTTCCACGGCGGATGATAAACAGCGGCGACGCGAGCAGCCGCTCACCTGGAGTAGCAGGACAGGCTGGTGCAGAAGACACTGTTCCCCACTGCGATGGTGACAAAGTGCTGCTGCAGCCAGCTGTTCACCCAGCTGTCCGGGATGACGTAGTGGCCGTAGCTGATGGCGCAACCTGAGCACACAGAGGAGGAGGACAATTAGCAGCAGCAGGTCTGAAAGGTAAAAAAAAATAAACACATCTATCTATCTATATACATATATATAGATATATACAAACATATACATATATACATATGCATATATATATATATATGTACATATATATATATATATATATACACACACACACATATATACACACAAACACACACACATATATATATATATGTAGAGAGATTAAAAAACATTCAAAATCATGTTCAAGTCAAGCCTTGTCTTTTCCCAATGGAGCCACTGGGGGTCGCCAAAGTTAACTTTTGATCTGAAATTTGCAGCCTTTCTTGAGCAAAAAAAAGTGTCATTTGAAACTTTCATTTTCTAAAGACAGAAAGTCAAAGAAGACACAATTTGCTGCAGATGGCTTTGATTGCAGATGATGTGACTGGAGGATGTTCGCTGCTCCTTCAACCAAAACACATCCACCATTGTGTAATCCCAAGTGTGTACACGCAGGCACGCACTCGACCAACTCTGAAATACAGCTCTTTTTAAAAAGCTGTGTTGCTCATTTCAGGCAAATGGAGCATAATAAAGAGTTAAATGTTAAAGTTTGCATCACGCTACATGTGTGCAGTTCATCAAGAAAAAAAAAATGTAATCATAATGATAATAATAACCCTGCAGTCTTTGAATCCTAGGACACTTTAGAACAAAGGAAAAGCCGCGAGGTCAACCGGCAACTTCCCCTCCAGGAAGAAGGAACCGAAGGTCGTCTCCAGCAGAAGCTAATTTTGGATCATCTGAACTCTGCACATGAGTTCCATGACTCCAGTCTGCAGGTCAGACTGACGCAATGGCGAGCCGATCGCTGGCCGTCTCACCCACCCAGACTGTAGAGGCTGAGCGCTCCGTAGTCGAAGAAGTAGCAGATGTGTCGGGACTCCGGGGACATGGTGCTGAAGGTGTGGGCGCAGCTGGAGGTGAAGGGGTAAACGCAGATGAGCAGCATGTAGACCAGCAGGGGCCAGGTGTAGCTGTCGCTCAGGAAGTTCAGCGTGGAGCAGAGCACGCTGAAGCGCCACAGGAAGTACCTGCGAAAAACATTTTGGTGAGCTTGAAGGCTCCGTCGAGGGGAAGTGGCGGGAGCAGCGGTCCAGAGGGGTCCGGCTGACTCACCAGGTCGGCAGGAAGTGGGTCCAGATGTTGACCGTCTCGTTGGTCATCTGGAAGCTGCTGAGGACGCAGTCCAGCGCCGAGCTCTGCGGGTGCCGGTACCCAGAGATGATGCCGTCCTCTCTGAACACCTTGGTGAGGAAGAAGAGGGGGAGTGGGGGGGGGTTGCTTTTTAAACAGGTGTCATCAACAAAATCTTACTGCATGGGCGATATGTTTTACAAAAACAGATTGATATTTATATAACCAATGTGATATACTCTTTTCTACGATCAGTTGCTTTTTAAAGAGGTGTCACTCAGCAACATAAAGCTGCATGCGTTTATGTTTTAAAGACTGAATATGTCTCCCAATGTGATATATGTTTACGCAGTTCTTTTCACCGACTCACGATGCGCCAGGAGCTCTGGGGCCAGGAGCTCTGGGGCCAAACAAACAAGCGATGACTGTGTCAATATCTCTTACGTGAAGGTTTAACTTTCCCGCCCGGAGACAGATTAATAATTTAGTCACAGAAGAGGCGCCTTGAGAGACCCGACCACACTTTCCTGGATCACTTTAAAACTTGTTTCCTGGAGGTCACACTTTCGAGTCAAGTCAAATTTGTTGAACAAGCAACAGGTGATCAGGGTGACGGGCTGCGTGTCGGATCTCTCTTGGCCGCAGAGGAACCGCCTCGTCTGGAACATCAGCCGCACACAAACGCTGAGAAGCTCGTTAATTGGCCGGTGAGGTGCGATGCTTTTATAGCAGAGGGTAAAAACTGAGAACGGTGACGACAGGTTTCTGGATTCGCCCTCCTGACGCCAGGCCACTGAACTTTAGTTTTCCCTCAGTGCAACCTGGCTGAACTGCTATTTGTTTCCCTGCAGGCTGGAAAACGCTGCTGTTTTTTATCCCCAGCAGACCTGCGGCGCCTGCGACATGCCTCGTGTTCATTGTTGATGTGGACGTCCCGAGGGCAAACTGACTATTATGATGCGTGAAACTTTCTCTCCTTCTCGCTCTGATTCTGTTGTAACGGCTGCCACCGCGTCCTGTGAGGAGAAGTGGGTGGACTGGTTAACCAACGTTGTCATTTTCGTCCCTTTTTTTTTTTTTTTTTTTACCTTGGGCACCTGGTGGATGTCATAGAGGCGGGGCAGCTTGATGCTCAGCATGTCGGTTGGCAGCCGGATGGCGCCCCTCCCCCGCTGGCACACCTCGATGAGCCGGGCCCGGCCGCCCTGGCAGCGCACTAGCCACACCGGGTAGTCAAAGATGGGGATCCGTGGCTTCTGACCCGGGCTGTCCGTCTCCCATCGCAGGCACCGCCCCCAGCCTTGGCTCCACCCGCCTCCCACGCCATTGCCGGCGCCGATCCCCCGCCACACTGGAAACACTGCAGACGTGAGAGAAAAAAAAAAAAACACATTGGATGAGTTTTGAGTCAGGGCTGATAACAAAAGCAGGAGGAAACAAAGGAAAATACAGTGGGTGGCTGGCCAAGTGACTAGCAGGGGTCATTTGGTACAAGCAGCTTTATCAGCACTAAATATAACATACTTGTCCACACCACTCAATCCAATTCTCACGTACAGCTGCCAGCTTGCACTCCATCAATTTATATTTCTGCTTGGAATTTTGTATTTCACAATCACCACAATCACTTTATAAGACTTGAAAAAAAATATACTGTTTTCCAACTTTATGGGCATTTCCTCTGGAAATGCAAAAAGTTTCCCAATTTCCCCAATTTTTTTTTTCTGTCGTTTTTTGGCGATGTTGTTTTTTTTAGCTTAACTTTGCGTACGTGCTCGGCTGAAAAACCTTGTGTGTGTGTGACGCCTTTGTGAAGCCACAGGCTGACAATGACAACAATCTCCCATTGTGGCGAGCGGAGACGTACCCTCACATCTGTCAGGAGAATAGCTGCCATTGTAGCGCTGAAAGAACGCGTGTAATAACAGCATGTGGGCGAGAGCCGAGGTCTCGGGCTAGCAGCTTCTGACACCAGATCATTATTATTATCATTATTATTAAATTCTACTTTGCAGAAGTTAAAAGAAGTGTAGTTTTTTTTCATGACACGGGTAGAACGTCCTGCACCAGAAGGTGTCCTCCCCTCTCATCTGCAACACATCAGCGCCTCTCCTGCTGATCTACAGTGACGTAACCCTCAGCGCAGTCTCTTTTATATTTTAAATTACGGTTCTTTCTTTGTTTCTACAGGCACGTGGCAGCTTTATCTCAAAGAGTTTCATTCCAAACCAGCAGAACATTATGAAACAAATAAAACAAACTTATTTTCTTTTCTCAAACGGTGAAGCAGGCCTCACCCTTGAAACGGATCTCTCAGCTCATTGTAAAACCAGGGTTACACTGACAGCCATTGCATCTTTTCTTATGATTCCGTTACTCGGGAGTCAAAAGCAGACGGGACACAAGGGGTTCACAATCTCTGAAAGAGTTTAACACAAGTAAAACATTTCGTCAAACTTTGACATAATGACTGCCTCGAAAACACTTGGCGGATGTTTCACACACGCAATACTAACAGCTGGCTTTTTTTTCCCCTCAGCCTGAGAATTTGTATCTTAAAAGGCTTTTGTTCCTCGCTCGAGCACATCGTTAGAATTCACAGCGTCGACGGCTCTGTCCTCCAGGACGTCGGGCTCTCACACACTGATTCAGCCAATTCTGACGTGTTCATTTTCTTCAGACCCTCGGTCCTCCGACACACTCTGCAGTTCAGTCATGCTTCGGCTGTCGCTCCTGCAGCTCCAGCAGCAGACAGACAGAGAAACCTCTACTATGCAAACCCACACCTTCCATTTAAAAGTTCTCTTCACTCGGATTCAATTATGACACCACTTGTTTAATCCATTTGAACACAGGGCCAATAAAGCAAAAGACGGAGCTTAACAAACGCGACAAAGTTCTTCAAATCCAGCTACAAACCACCGATCTGAAAGCACCGAGACTGCAGAGTGGACCAAGTTACTTTTAAAACGTCTATTTTTCTGATTTCTTTCCTATCCAAAAGTAGAATAGAAACATCTTACCGTCATAAGCAAAAAATCCAAAGCAAACAGCAAAGTGGGCCAGAAAATTAAAGTGAACTGTCTATTCTCTTGTTTAAAATTGAGTTATTTATTCTGAAAAATCTGAATAAATGCAAAAACTTTTGTAGCCAGTCGCTGTCATCAGACACAATCCCCACACATTTCTCTGGAAACACTGACCTGCCTGTCTCATCAGACTCCTCTGCAGACCTGACAGGTTAAACCGTTCCATCAAATCCGTTGCATCCTTGCACTGCAATCCTCCGATGGAGCAACAGCAGTAGCAGCAGCGGCGGCGGCGGCGGCTCGAGCAACCACAGCACCGCCGACTACCTCGCTGCAGCTGCAGCCTGCGGCTCCTTCCACCAGGACAGAGTCGGCTTTGTGTGAGGCTCCCGGAGGCCGAGAGAGAGAGGGAGAGAGAAAAAGCCGGGGGCCAAAGGACGACTGTCACACGCTGGACTGGATGGAAATGAGGTCTGGCACGCACGCAGCACAACACAACACAACCCGAACACACACGCGCACGTTTACTCCGAGCGCTAACATCCATGCAGGCTGCTGCTACAAATCAGGCATTCAAGGCCGCAAAAAACACTGGCGCACACAAACAACACACACACACACACACACACCCGCACACAGCTCAAGACGACGACGATGTCAACACACAAAAAAAAAACTCTCCACCACAGAGAAGCAACCTTGTTGGCGCTGAACGGTCATTTAGGATGTGAGTCACTGATTTGGATGGTGAACAACGGCCATAGAAGAGACAAAGATCTGTATAGATTATGCTACGATTGGCCTCCGTTTCCTTTAGTTTACTGGTCGGCCTCTTTAAAGCATGACTGTGTGACCTTTAACTTGATAAACAGGAGCCAGGTGGAACCACAAGTTCTTTGCTGTTTGCTAGTTTGCTCTGTTACACTAGATACACGCCTCAGGGACGACACACAGCACAAGCTGAGTAAGTCTGGGGGTGGGGGGGGTGGGGGGAGCAGTCTCAGCCCAAGAAGATAACTGTGAACTACACACCAACAGGGTTCAGTCTGATGGAGATCCTGCGAGAGATCCGTCACTCAGAGTCCAGGCGCTGCTTTACTTCACCGGTGACCAAAATAAACGCTACATCTGCAAACTGAAGATGTCTCTGGTTTGTTCCTGGGCCTCCAACTAAAGAGCTGGGCCTAACGATTGAAAATGACTGAACCGGTCGGGGGGGTTATAAGCTCCTAACTACAATTAAAAACCATGTATTTATGAATTATAATAAGAAACCACCATCTTAATTTCACTAATTAATTACACTGTGGCATCCAAGGAGTAAAATTCAACTTTTTCCCTCTTCTTCTACAAACTTCCCTCCCATCGTTTTGTTTGAGGTCAAGATCTTAAGCTTTCTTCGTGTTAGACGCAGAAACACACAATGTCGGCAAAGGCGTCAAGGTTTGGATACATGAAATTCTTTCTTTGGATTCATTGTTTAAAAAGTGTCCTGCTGAGGGCTGTGGTGGCCTGACACTTGGCCCAGAGTTCACCTCCGAGTGTGAAGTCTCAAAAAAATCATTTGACACACTGTGAAAACAGCAAAAAGTAATTAAAAATCAGAGGAGACAGAAAAAAGTTTTTTTTTTCTTTTTTAAAGTAAAGAGGTCGGGGGCGGAGCCAGACACACTCCGAAGGCTGAAGACTGTCTCCAATAGTGATAACTGTGTTTTTCCTTTTTTGTTGACAAAAAAAGTGCAAATGCTCAGATATACGCAGATATCAATTTAAATTTTAAATATTTCAATGCCACCAAAAGACATTGGTTTAAAGCCGTAGCCGTAAACAGTCAGCACACTGTGTGCAGACAGCAAGAAAGGAACTGGCACATATCGGGCCACACCAAACGCAGCAACATTTCGTCATTACACAGCATTAACATGGATAATTCTCTGTATTTTATGTCTAGCAACAGACTTTAACAGAGGCCTAGTGTGTCAGTGCTGAATGAGGTCTTGCCCCCAGTCCTCGGCAGATCAATATCTATTTCCGCGGGACAGATTGTGATGAAGGAAACAGACTGAGCCTTGTTTTGCAGCGGCACTTTGAGGCGAGATCATTCAACAAGTGTTTACTTGAGACACAAGAGGCCTCATGTCCACATCAGCAAAATCATCTCCAGCAAAATACGATCCGCTGCTCCATTCAGGAAAAAAAGGAAGAAAAAAAAAATCCTAACCAGATTATGTTTAGTTCATTCAGTAGAGCTGCCAATCAACTGTTGCCTCCCCCACACCCGACTTCTACTCTTGTCCTCTTGTGACATCACAAAGACCTGATATTGAGAATGGTGCATTTCACCGCCGAATTTCTTAGAGCTGGCAAAAGAAGCTGCTGAGTGATCTCGTCTCATCTGAATTTGACTTGACTGTCTCGAAACCAAGATTATCATAGCGGAGTGCTGCCCCTCCCCCCTCCACCTGCGCAGCAGCACCGAGACCATCCAAACAATCGACAGCTTCCTTCCTCATTCTGTTCCTCTCCTGTCACGCGTGAATTCCGCCTCACATACTTGAGATGTTGTCACACGATGGCTCTCAGTGACCGTCTTCACTGACCACCAGGCCACAATAGGAGGCCTGTGCAGGCAGCAGCAGCAGCAGGGGCAGAGTGTTGCCCACGCAGCAGGACACTGTGGCCCAGTGTTGAGCCTGGACGACGGCCTTAGCTGATTGTGCAGCTCCGCAATGATGAAGTTTGGACCACTGAGACGTCCTGGCAGCCAGAGGCAACGCACTTCAAAGGTGCGATACGACATTTTAACAATCCTTTCTGACAACAGAGCGGGTCTTCTGCCTAAATAGTGGTCACAGCCCCAGCTAGCGTGGCTCCGCCCCTCTGAGACCGCCTTGTTTTCGTCTCCTTACAATCATCTAGAAGGTCCAATAAAGTTTTAGCAGGAGGCTAGAATCCACCTTTAGCAGAAGGCTGTAAACAGAAGGTTAAAATGCTGTTTTATGGAGTCCTGTGCAGTTTTTTTTGAATTATTAATCATTTAAACCTGCAACACTGGGCTCCAAAGTATGTTTTCTTTATGGCACCAATCATTGTTCGTGTTGTTTTTTTCACTTTTAAAACCGTGCAGAAAATGAGTTAATGAGTGTCTGAATGAAACTACTTGGTCAACTTGGCCAAGGTTAGTTCAGCGCAGCAGCAAAGCATCACAGAAATCCCGCAGTCCTGAAAAAAAAAAAAAAAAAGTTCCGTCCTGCTTCCTTCAGCGAAACCACCCAATTCATTTCATTCAGCCATGAAGTCACTAAGTGGTTTCATTCGTTTCTCATTATGACACAGATTTTTCAACAGACTAAGGAGAAGTGCGACTAGTGTCTGTAGTTTGTAGTAATCCCAGCCCAAACTTGCCTGACTGCACTGCGGTTAGCTGTCAGGAGCAATTTTATTAAGTAATCAGTCAAAACACCATCTGGTCTTGCACCATCTTGTCACAACAGTTGCCAAACATGCAATTTGTCTCCAACTGACTCTTCTATTTGGCCTTTCATTGCGTGTGAACCCTGTATTGAACATGAAAATGAAATTTGCGATTATTAACCGCGATAACCAGAACTTATTATTCAGCTTGTCACTTGTGGTGCATGAAATGATAATAGAAATTTCAGCAACCGATGGAATAATAGTTTAGTGTTGCCACTACCTGGGAAAAGAAATAAACATTTTAATAAATAGAAAATGAAAAAAATGAGATGTACGAAACGTAACATCTAAACATGCTGAAGGGTTGGGGTTTTTTTTCCCGGCCTCCACACTTCAACAAACTTTTGAACCCCAAGTCACTCTTGGGCTTTTGTCCCGTCACACTGAAAAAATGCACTGAACCCTGTCATGAGGCGCTTTCTAGGACTCAGTATGAAGTCACCCTGGCGTGTTTTTCTGAAAGGTGTTCCTCTTTGCGCCGCCCCTTCTTGCCAACAGTCTACATTTCACACAAAAAAGAACAGCTCATGGTTACGCAACACCGGAGCCGAGTGTTCTCACAGAGCCCGGTGGATAAGGCGGGGGGGAAAACTGGTTCACCTGCAGAGATCAAAACAAAAATCCCACACTTCCCTTTTGTTGCGTGCCCTAACAGGGAGCCTTATCGATAACCTCCATCTGTGTTTTTTTTTTTTTTTTTTTTCTCGCCTCAGACGTCTCAGTTGTGGGTCAACGAGTTCCTCCATCCCACATGTGACAGCTGCGACATTGTGACAGAGGAAACACAATAGTCACATAGAAAGTCATCACGAGTGACATGTTGGTTTGTTGGGCCTACGTTAAAAACCCTCCTCCCTCTTCGCTGTTTTATTGACCTGCCCCAGTGTCTGACTGGCAACACACTGGATCCGTGCTACGACAGGAAATTCCTGTTTCCCTTCACCAAGTGCATGCTGAGGGGTTGGGTTTTTTTTATTTGGCTGTCATAAGCAAACTGATGTATTTACGTTCTTCAATTTAACGGGCGTGGTGGCCTTCAAATTTAAAAAGCTGGCAGATTTTCAGTTTCAAGGAGCTTTTTCTGTCACAGACTGCCAACAACGGTGTTGTTTGGAATGTTTACTATCTTTGAAAAAAATGAAAGAAGGGTTCAAAAACCAAATATTACGAAAATGCTACATACTTTGGCATACTTTTCTGAAAACTTATTCTAATGCTAATGCTTCCACCGAGTTTTCCATCAACAGTGGGCTAAAACCTGTTCCATCCAACCATCTTCACAACAATAATTAATTAGTCTACAAAACAAATTTTCACACAATTTTCTGCTGCGAAGCCAAGTGACATCATCCAAAAATGTTGGGTCGATTAGTAAACACGTAAATCCACACGAGGTCACAACATTATTTTGATTGTAAAGAACAAAAACTATCTGCTGCAAGGAGGAAACACTGTAAATCCACGCGGGTGCTCACAATAATGGAAAAATGCAAAACATCCCGAGTTGAGAAGTAAAGCCAGGATGGAGGGGAGGAGGTGGAGGAGGAGGAGGAGGAGGAGGAGGAGGAGGAGGAGGAGGAGGAGGAGGAATTTGGCACAAAACACACACACACACACACACACACACATCTCCACAGTAACCGTGGAGGAAACTACGCCAATCGGTCACATGCAGTTCATTCTCGGTGGCGTGGGGGGGCCGTCTCGAGCTGTCAGCGCGTGCGAGAACGTTTGAGAACAACATTCCATCTCGGGGACCACTCCCCTCAAAAAAAAAAACAAGCACTTTCCAAGAAGCAGTTCCCCTATAGGGAGAGGGAGGGGGGGGGGGTGACGGTAGTGATGCAACAGCTTCCCCCCGAAACGCTGGGGGGGAAACAATGATGGAAACAACAAAACAACAAAGAAGAAAAACTTCGCCGTTTTTTTTCTTCTGCTTCTGCTCCTTCGTTTTCTCTTACCGCGACCCTCCGGCATGCGGAGTCGAGACGGTCCCGCCAACTCCGTGAAGACGCTCCAAAAAGATTCGGTCTCGCCGTGACGGCTCCGGCTCCGGCTCCGTCGCTCCGGTCCCTCAGCCTGCTGTTGCTCGACTTCTCCTCCCGTCCCGTCCCGTCCCGTCCCGTCCCGTCGGTCCGTCGCCTCTACGCTGCCTGTGTCTGACCGCCTGCCTGTCTGACACCGTCTTTTTTCCTCTTGTCCTCCCGCGGGAGCCAATAGGCAGCGCCGCCTCGTGCTCACGTGGACAGCGCGAGGAGCGGCAGCGGCAACAACAACACGAGCCATGTGTGTGTGTGTCCGCGCGGCTGGCTGCTGGGAGGATGGAGGGAAGGAGGGGGCGCGCGCGCTTCGGCCGGTGTGACGACGGGATGTGTTTCCGAGAGACCAGCGGGTTGGGTTTTTTTTTCTTCCTCTCTCTTCCTCTCTTTCTCAATCACTCCGATTAGTTTACGCTCAAAGACCCACGTGACACGTCACGTCGTTTTACGTTTGGCTGTGGGTTGTTTCATAAAACGCGCGACTGACGGCACGTGGCCATCCACTCACTACCTTAGAGCTCATTGTGGCTCACTAGTCAAAAAGTTGGCCCACCCCTGGCATATCAGTTAGCTCATATCAAGTTTGACAGTGCACAGGACTGTTGGGCTGTTATCTTTCTAGTC
Organism: Thamnaconus septentrionalis; assembly: GCA_009823395.1. Taxonomy (NCBI): domain Eukaryota; kingdom Metazoa; phylum Chordata; class Actinopteri; order Tetraodontiformes; family Monacanthidae; genus Thamnaconus; species Thamnaconus septentrionalis. The sequence goes on along the minus strand of CM020511.1, from coordinate 2,386,896 downwards.
TATCTATATACCAGGACCAAGTGGCTAATAAAATGTGTAATGCTGTGGTTTCAGAGATTTAGAGAAGCGAGATATCGGAATTGAAACCACCAGCTGCATCACAGTGTGATTTACAGGACGTCTACAGATTCACAGCAATCCATTACATGGCCTGCTGAGATGATTCAGTCCTGGAAAACATCCGTTTTGACTGACACACGTTGATGGCTTCAGCGTCCCTGCCATCAGCATCAGGCTCCCGCGATGACATCAGCAACATACTGGAAGTTATTTTACACGACGCAGCAGAGAGAAGGAAAAAAAATGACTGAACCTCTCTCGACAGACTAATCACATTACCTCCCAATTATTTCACCCTCCTCACATGACAAGGTAGGAGGAGAGCGCCCCACCATGTGACGCGTCTGTGCAAACTCCCCCTCGTCTAAACTCTGACCGTGACAGGACATCCTGTTTCAGTTTTACTCTGGACAAACACCAAGGTTTTGCCAACACACAAGTGTCAATCACGGCACCTTTTCTCCCCTTGCGTTGTTCAACCAGAATTTCAGCAGTGTAGTTTTTGTGAGCACTTGTGATAAAGGTCATAGGAGACTTGCTAAATTTATGCTGGCAAAGTACAGCAATGTACAGCATACACAGAGGGCATGTATTACCCAGAATCCTCTGTTGCAAGCAAGTACATGTTGCAATAAGAGCCTAACAAACTGCTGTGATATTTTTTTTGACTGACTTTTACAAAAACAAGTAACATCCCTGGACTGTTTGGAAATCAGCTGTGCAGTTTCTCAGGAAGAAATGATTAAATGCAATGAAAAGACTGCCTTTGTGGCGAGACTCATCTGGGAGGAGTTAACTGTAACAGCGGGAGGATTTCAGGGGAAACTCTCGATTGTGTAACCGTGCAGCGACGATGGCTTCCCTGCCGCAGCCAAACTCACACAGGCGGCTGGACGCACCGAGACGGGGCCTGAACTTTTAGCTGGATGTGGCAGACGGGACCAGGGGCGAGTCGGGTTTGTCATCCTCTGTGATTTATATACGAGCTGATGATTCCGTCAGTCGAGGCCCGAAAACCAAAGAGCGTCCCACTCCTCTGCACATTCCTGCACTCACAGAGCAAACGCGCTGCTGTGGAAATCCCACCCTGAGGGTGGTGGGGTAGCGGGGGCTTCCTCCTTACTGGATGTGGTGGACAAAACCAGAATCCTAGAGAATAGCAATTTTTTTTGACTCGAGAATCCAAGCCAAGGCCGTACTTACACATGAACTCCAGGCAGGCGAGGCATTTCCCCAAGGCCAGCACCGACCCTTGCATGGACATTTGTCACGTCAACAGGTGCTCCTGGCGTCACCGCTTGGAAAAAGAAAACAACAACCAGATCTAATAGTTCTCCACAGGTGTCATCGTGTCGCCGCTGCAACGCCACAGAGGCCACAGATCTTTGGGTCAGCGAAGTTTCATTTCTTTTCCTCACCCTGCCTCCCTCCCTGGGCCAACCTACCCTGCAGGAAAAAAAAACAAATGGGGCCAGCCGCACCGGTGCCAGCCGTCTTCTGTTAGGGTGGCGCTGCTCCGAGCTGCCAGTCCATTGGCTATTTGGTGTGCACGGCCAGAGGCGGGCACAGGGCCCGGGGATACTGGGGAGCGCGAGATGAGAGTTGAGAGTTGAGAGGGTTCAGCACACTTTTTTTTTTTTTTTTTTTTTTCACACCGACGCTCGGTTCAGCCAAGTTTTTGTCTTCAGCTTTGTTAATCACAGATTAGTTTTGAGCCACTTCACATCACTAATAATCAGTGTGTTTAACTTTACAATCCAGCTGGATGCCTCTGTCTGGGTTAGGAGTATTAGAGAAACATTGTACTCTCAACATGTGATGTTACTTTTTTGCTGCCATCTGGGTCTGTTTGTGCTACTCATTTCTTTTAAATGATGATGCTATTTCGATGATGCTTCAAGCTAAAAATAGTACTTTTTTTTTTTTTTTTTTTTTTTTTAAATCAGTCTTGTTTTCCATCCCGGACACCAGAGAGCTTCCATGTTAAAATCAAACACAGAAACAAGTAGAAACTAAAATCTATGGCAATTGTGAAGAGAGAAAAGCCGCCTGAAATTGTGTACATATTTAGAAGCTTCACCAGGCAACTCTCATTTTTAAGAGAAGGTTTGCTCAGGAAGAGACAAGTCAACTGACATTTAACCAGAGCTAGAATCACCAGGTCATAAATAAGAATGTTACTTTGAGATACAGTATAAAATCAAAGCAAGAGTGCAAAGTCAGAGCCGATTTATGGCCCAGTTCCCGAGTTCAGAAATAAATTAACGGGTGAAGTTGTGGAAAGACGGAGAACACACCGTTGTCACTTATGAGCTTTGTTTTTATTGTTCAATGCATGGCCACACACACATATACTGGTTTTCTTTTGCACTGTGCATGGTGGGACAGTCACAATGAGAATGGTGATGTAAGACGGGACATTTCAGGAGTTTACAGAGGTCCAAACACAAGCCGCAGCTCTCTGCTACCCTCCCTCCCTTCCCTCGCAGTTCTGCAGTAACGAGCTACAACATGAGGCTGATCAGCTTCCCCGCACCCCCCCACCCAGTGCTCTCCCTAACATGACACCTTGTTAAATAAATTCTGGGTTATAGATTCACGTTCTGTATTTTCTCCACAAAGTCGTTTGGTGGTGATCACACCTTCCCCCCTTTTTACCCTAAAACATTCTTGCATAAATCATTCAAAGTTCAGCTTACAAAAAAAAAAAAAAAAAGCAAAATAAACATCCTTTGGGTACAAAAATAAAAATCCAGAATTTTAAACGACACCTGTTACGGTTTTTCATTTCTCCTTGTTCATTCTTATTTTAATCGTCTCACAGCACAATGTGTAAGTTACGGGTCACAAACAGAACACTGCAAATAAAAAAAAATAAAAAGACAAAAAAAAAAACAAAACCCCAGATTGAGAAAATAAAAAATCAGAAGCAGACACAGGGGGCTTACATTTGCCTTTCCCAACCCTTCCCAGGAGCCAATGAGCTACAAGAAGTCTCGGCTCGTTGCGTATGGCTGAAAGCCACAGGTGTCGCGCGGACAGAGCACGCCGTCGTGACACACCCGCTACCTTCTGCAACGCACCGCCCACCAGAGCTGCACATTCCTAACCCCATCTCTCAAATACAGGCTTGAAGTGGGGGACGGGTATGGGGGACGGGGGACGGGGGGGCACAGGTGGAGAAAGGGACCGAAGTCCAAACCACTTCTAAATATCTAGGGTGGATTCGTCTGAGCATGAGCATGTTTTCATGAGTGTGTCTGCAGGTTCTCCCGCCGCACGTATGTACTCGTTTTGCTAACATTTACAGTGTATTCCTGGTTATGGAGTGAACCAGGGGCACTTCAAAGTCGCGTGGCGTCGCCCTCTCACCGCTTCCGCACTCCGACCACAAGGGGTCTCACTTTTTATGTTGAGCAATGGGAAGTGGATGGTGAGAGGTCCGCCGCTTCTTATGGCGCCGTTTTTATCGCCTCCGCTTTTTCTGCGATTTTTTTTTTCCTTCCTTAAGTACTCCTCAGTTTGTACGTATCAAGCCCTCCGAGCTTTTTCACCTCTTTCCTTTGACTTAACTTTCTTTTGAGTTGTTTATTTGTTTGTTTCTTTGTTTTTTTTTTGCCTTTGGAGACGCAGATACACAGAGCGAAAGAGTGGGAGAGAGAGAGGGAGCGAGTGTTGTGATCCATCAGCTGGTTTTCGCAGCGCCGACGGCTGCCCCCCGCTCGAGCTCTCAGCCAATCTCCTTCCACTGGCGGTAGAACTCCATGATGTTCTTCAGCTCCATGCCTGCGGAGCCCGCCGCCTGGATGGCCAACTGGAGGGGACGAGGAGCAAGACACTGAGTACGCTGAAGCCAGTGGGGTCTCTGGTCAGCCGGCTCATACACTGCTACGCCAGAGCTATCCATTCAATATCTCCATTTGTGACATCACAGAGGGTTCTACCAGGCACCACTGACGCCCTCGAGACAACCTGGCTTTTTGTTGCATTCCGAACAAGTGGAAGAGACAACAAAGCATCTGTTTTGGCGAGGGGATAACATTTCTGGAAATTATTTCTTAAGTAGCCAATATTATAAGGGCAGTTTTTTTTTTTAAGTAATTGGTAGCTTTTTGTGTGTGTTATATATGTTCCCATCATTTCATGTTGATATCTCTAAAATAAATAAATAAATAAATAAATAATGATAATATCTTTATTTAAGGGACAAAGAATATTCCCAAGAGACGCAGTTTTAACTTGAGAGCATTTGAAGCATTTCCATTTCTGGATGTTTTTTTTTTTTTTGTCTCAAACAAGCACAAGTAAAACAGCCAACATGTGCAACAAAACAAAGAAAAAAATGATAAAGTGCAAGTTGGAGAAGATGAAACAATCAGTGGCTACTGACCTTCATGGCGGCAGAGCGCGTGCAGAGTTCCTCCACCTGATGTCCGGTGAGGATGGTCACCATGCCGGCAGTGTCTTCATCTCCGTTGCTCTGGGAGATGGTCAGCTGACGGCAGCTGTCCACCATCTTGTATAAATGCCTGGAAAGAGAGTAGGACAATTCCATAAGTATAGACAAAGAGCTCAGCAGCTAAGGTCACAATCAGCAGGCTGCAGGAGAGGAGTTTCACCAGGCTTCCATGTCCTGACGCTTCAGCTTGTCCCTCTCAAAACTTCGACCTGACTCCCTCTGGCAGCGGATGTACCTGCAGAGACACGAGATGAGGTAAAAATGACAACAATGCAAACAACAGGGCAGAAGGCTCCCCTTGTGTTCATGCACACAACATCCGAACACACCTGTTGCCTTTGCGAAATTCAGTCTCCAGGAAGCGGATGCCGTCTCTTGCGCCGGCGTTTTCCTTTTTCAGCCGATCGAGTCCATCAATCACTAAACAAAAAACAACAACAACAACAACAAATAAACAGGTGTAGTCCAGGACACACGAGATTGGACTTCAACACAACACGCTGTCTGGCACGGACCAATGAGGCGGCAGGAACACTGACCTGTCCGTGGGATAATGATGATGAAGCAGCTGCTGTTGGCCAGCTGCCGGATGAGGTTGAGGTGCTGGCAGAGAGCGGCCGTGTCGGGCACCAGGTAGGGAGACATGGACGACTGGGCCTTGGGCTGCTGAAGGCTACCCTCTAGCTGTGACACCTCCAACTACGAGGAGGAGAAAGGCAAAAAAGAGGAGGAGGAACGTAATGCATTGGGATGCAATCTTAAAAGTAAAAGTAACATCATTACATTAAATGTGAAACAGGGTGTTTTGACACAGTGCCATTATGAGAATCCACACTTTGTAATTAATGCCGACCACAGGAATCAAGTGTGTCATAAAAAAAGGTAAGTGTGACTGTAAATCACATGGAGTGTCTTCATACAGGTTCACAGGTGACAGTATTAGCACTGAACAATCAGACAGAAGGGTAATGATAGAAACCTGCAGACGAAGCTGGGCCATGTCCCTCATCAGGCGATTTCGACGAGCCTCTTCTTCAGCCTGGACATGATGACAAAGGCAGTCGGCAAAGTAAGCAAAAGTCACTGGTACCATAATTGTGTCAGTCCAAAACGCAACATTTGTCAACTCAACTTGGGGAGACATGGACAAAGAGACATTTACAGACAAACAGCGCCCCCTTGTGGTTAAGGTGCTCCCTGTAACTCACCATCCTGCTCTGGGCCTTGGCTTGCTGCACCAGATTGTCCTGCTCTGACTGGCTGATGCTGGTGAAGATGCCCGCCTCTGGGTTGAAGTGAAGCACGTTGCCCTGCAGGTTGGTCAGGAAGTGGCCAAAGCTGCGAATGCAACACACTCGCACCACACACTGGGGAAGGGAGGACAAAGGGGAGCAAGGGAGAGATAAAAACAAAGATGGGTTTTATGTCGGTAAAACTGATGATAGAACACTGTGTTAGATATACATGCTTTGAAGAACCATTCACCAAAACAATGTCAAAGAATAATGTTAAAAAAAACAACACATTTTTGTGTATATTGCCCCAAGTGGCAAAGCTCTGCACTGCTAAACTCAAACACTTTCCTCTTCACCCCAGTAACCACTTTAACACAACAGATGGTGATGAACAGCACGATTTGTCAGCATGGGCGGCCAGAAAGAGGAGAATAATTTCATTCAGAGCTTCAACAGAAAGATTTATATTTACCTAAAACCCGCTGAACCCAAAACTTGTGTGCGTGCGAGTGTGAGTGTGTGTGTACCTCCTGCAGGGGGCCGAGGGATGGATTTCGACAGGAGAAATCGAGCCTGCGGTGGGCGGCGCTGAGGGCGGGCAGGTGTCGCAGAGCCAGGTCCTCTGGCAGCAGCAGACTCTGGGCCAGACCGGGCTGCTCGCACTCACTCAGCAGCTTTGTCACCTCCGTGTTCAGACCCAGTTCTGCGGGGGGCGCAGGGGAGAAAGTAAACGCGTTAAGGATCCGGTCGAGCGCCTCAGAGTGCGCACACACACACACACACTGGTGTGACTGGGAGATTAATATTCAGTGAGACTGTTCTGCTAGCAGAGAGATGAGTGCAGCATCCTCACGTCTACAGCTGATCTATTCAGAATTCTGCAGCTACCACCAAAACATCATTATTGTTGTTACTATCATCATTAGCGACAATAATCCTCATATCCACCGTCATGTTTTCAGACTGGCTAGTTGGAAGCATGCAAGTGGTATGAAGCTCTTGTTTGGCAATGTGTCATCAAACAGAGAGTGAGGAAAATGGGCTATTAAGGGAACATAAGTATCTGCCAGTGTCTTACCAGCCTCCAGCATCTTGCCACCATCTGGCAGCAGGTTGAGCAGCACCGACAGTCGGTTCCACAGGCTCTGAGAACTCTGCAGAGACGCAACCAGTCACATTCAGCCCAGAAAGAAAAAAAAAACAAAAAAACTTTTGAAAGCAACAAAACCAGTCAAAGAACCTGCATGCTCACCTGGGCACACGTGAGGATGATGTCCGTGTTTGTTCGCAGCCAGTCGACAAAGACCTTCACCACCTGGATCAAGCCCTGATTGGTCAGGATCTCCAGCTTCTCCAGCTGGGTTTTTTCACTAGGGACAGACTGAGAGCTGCGCTGGCTGCCTTCCGTGTCAGAGTCCAGGTCTGGAGGAAGTTGACCAAATAAAAAAAAAAAAAAAAAAAAAAAAAAACATAGGGGGAAGTTTAACAAGAACAAAGAGTTTGTGCACTAAATTCACAGGATGCTTGCTTATGCCTCGAACAAAATGGGCATCTGCCCAGAAAAGACTCTCCTTGGTCCACTTTTCAAAAGCCACACGTAAAAATATTTTTTGATTTGTTCAGACAATCAATTGCGCGAGGCTATTTCACAGGAGTTTGGTAGGAAGAATGAAAGAAAACTATGGCTGTCAAACGATTATCTTTTTTTAAATCGCAATTAATCGCAGAATCTTCATAGTTAACTGTGATTAATCACCGTTTGAAATGCGAGTGTAAAATTGTTATTTTGCATTTCAAGGCAGTTTTAATAATGTAAAGTATTTCTTACCAGAAATTGGCCAGAGGGGCCGACTACGGGTTAGTAAAAGGGACAAAAAGGTTTTCATCAAGATCAATTTCACATTGTCCATCTTGATTTGACAACTCTCTACCTCCCTCTCGCTCTTTTCCCCGTTTGTGTGTTTAGACACCCAAAAGCCCCACCACCCACCCCGTAGCCAGCCCACTCTGTTGCTCCCTTTCGTGTGTGCGTTTTGTCTGTTTTAATCTCTCTCGCACTCTGTTTAGATAGTGACAAATATAACGTACACAAATATGATTGCATTTGTCAATCGCGGTATTTTATTTTGAAAATTAACCGGATTTTCTTGATTTTCTTTGAGCAGCTTCCTGTCCAGCTTGACGCGGCTTGCTCGCTGTCAGGCAAAAAAAAAAAAACGTAACATAAAACTTCTCAAACACAAGAGGCTAAAGCGCAGTACCGTTTTCAGTGGTTCCGTTGGCAGTAGCAGGGTTCACATCACTTAGGGACTCGCCGTGGGGCGGGGGCGTCTCCTGGGAGGGGGGAGCCGAGGTGTCGGTGGGGGTGGGGGTGGGGGTGGGCGTGGCCGAGGACGACGAGGCCTGCGGCCTGAGCAGCATGTTGCTGAAGGTGGGCGCCAGGCGGAAGCAACGCTTGGCCTGGAAGAGCTGCGAGGACATGGCCTGCAGGTTGCTGCTGATGCTGGAGTCGCCCGGCAGCAGGGGCCCGTTGGTGGTGGGGGGCGTGTCCCTGCCCCTCTCGGCTTGCTCGCCCTTGGCCCGCCCTTCCCGCTCCTCCCCCTCATCGTGCTGCTCCCGGCCCTGGCCCTCCAGGGAGTTTTCCGCGTCCTCTATGTCCTCCAGGTCCGAGCGGGACTCCTGGCTGTTCATGTCCGAGTCGGTCTCCACGTCGAATGCCGTCCCGCCTTCCTCCTCCTCCTCTTCCTCCTCGTCGGAGCCACTCCCCCAGCTGCCCTCCTCGCCCAGGTGGTCTCTCTTTCGCGCCTTCCTAACGGGCGCCGGATTCTCTGGCGTCCTCTCTGCAGCGCCACCAGCTGGATCGGTGCCGGCTCTCCTCTCTTCGTCCTCGTCTTCGTCCTCCTCGCTCTCGAACCCTTCGCTCAGGTCGCTCTCGTCCTCGCCGCGGGTGTCCTTGTGTGCGCAGCGGCGCCGGCGGAGCCTGGAGAGGCGGGTGTACTTCTTCTTCTGCCTCTGCTTCTCCTCCTCCAGCTTGTGCTCCTCTTCTACGGTGCAGTGCTGTTTCTCGCCGTCTTCCTCTTTGGCCTCCTTCTCGTCGTCCTCCTGCTCCAGGGAGCCGTTCTGCAGCGGCTTCTCGTCACAGTGATCCGTCCGGGGAGCCGATGGATCCCTCAACTCCGCGTCGTCTGGACAAAAGACGGGAGGAAAAATCATTTGGTTTTCTTTCAGGTCGCACAACTTCACGGATCCTTTATCGAAACAAGTCTGAGAGACTAAGATGTCAGACTTGGAGAGTCTGAGCAGCTCCTTCAGCTCAAGGCTGCTGCGCCGTCAGTGCAAGAAGGAGCAGCTACCGCAGGTCATTCCTGCCAGCAGCCATCAGGCTGCACAACTGCACACAATAAAATGCATCCTTAACCACATTACATTTTTCACAAAGGTGCAATAGACTTATTTATAGGTTAGTATGTAGATAGCTATCGTAATTCCAACTGTCCATAAGATGTAAATATCTTGTTTTCTCCTTTTATATCCTATAAGTATTTCATTTGTATTGCCTTATTTCTTTAAATAATATTGTCCATCTTTTTTGCACTACAAAGTTGCTGTAATTATGCAAATGTCCCCACTGTGGAATTTAATAAAGGCACTCTATTCTATTCTATTCTATTCTATTTGCAGGGAGCTAAAACCAAGGTAAAACCAGAGATGCTAATTATGCAGTTTTCTGCTGAACAACAGATTTTTGGTATGTAATTAATTGTACCAGGCGGAAAACAGGATGCAAGATTGAAGAGTGGGTACAATATTGGACCATATAGGCCACGATCCTTCAGGATGTTTGCTGACGAGGATTAACTGGGATTGAGGTATTGATTTCATGTCAGGCACAGGCTCGCAAGATTCCCGCACTCCTCCGTATTAAATCCCTTTTGGATGTGATCTTGCGTCAGGTCAGTTAGTTGACGTTTCCAATCTCACCTGCGGTGTCAGCGGGCAGAGGAGGCACCTGACTCTCCACATCCTCCAGTTCAGCCTGCAGCCTGATATTAACGTGGTTCACCAGGTGGGAGAAGAGCGCCAGAGTGAAAGCTATGGACGCACTGTACTGTTTGGATCCTGCAGACACAAACCAACAGAAAAAACGAGATGAGAACAAAAGACTTGCTGTGATTTGCCTCCGCGGCTGCAGGCGGATACGGACCTCCCCTCTTCAGGCTGTGCACCACCATCAGACACGTCACCACCATCTTGAAGACGAGGGTGTCGGGCAGGACGGGGCAGGAGGTGTCGGCGTGCTGCTGCTGTTGCTGCTGGTGCTGCTGCTGCAGCTCCTCGTCCTCCTCGCTGGGCGAGTGGAGGGCTCCAGTGTGCGCCTGAGGCGGCAGGTAGAACAGCACCAGGTTGAAATCCTCTAGCACCGACTGGCAGAGCGACGTCAGCTCCGTCTCCATCAGGCTGCGGGGAAACCATGAGGGGAGGTGACGGCATGGAGGAGAAAAGGTTGCACATCAGATCAGATCGATAGAATTTGCTCAACTTCATTTAATGAATTATACGAAGCGACATGATCATATGTAATCTTATAAAATCGCCTTTTGAAGTCAACTGCATATAGAATTACTTTAAAAACACTGATTTCACAAATATTCGAGTGCCAGTATAATCTTTGCAGTTTCAGTACTCAGTCGAAATGCTTTATTTAGACAGCTTCTAAACACAAACGAGCTGAGGGGGTTGTTGCAATATCACAAGGTGAGTGACAGCACAAACGACTCACCTGTTCTTCGGCTGCAGCAGGCTCTGGAGGTACATGAAGCTCACCAGGAGGCGCTTGATGTCTTTCGATCTGCACGACAACACTCGTTACAAAACCAAGTAAGCCGTAGTGAATAATAAAAACATATTTTTATTGGCTGTACAAAATATTGAGCCTCACATGACCTGGTGAGTAGCAGGAATTGCAGGCAATCCAAGTTTTAAACAAATAACTAAGTTACCAATAAAATAGTGGACGTGTTAAACCCGTTTGTCGATCAACAATGCACAACGCTGCAGTGTCTCTGTGCCAAACACTGAGTCAACAAAATGACGCAGCTAGTTTAGTCAAGACTTAAACTGATCAAGCTTGTGGAGGCTCAGCTTCAGTGTCTACTTTGCAAAATAATTTGTCTATTAGCTTCACCCCAGAATGTGCAGCAAATCCAGGAAACCTCTTCACGCATTCTTGTGGATTTGGACATTTTATTCTACAGATTCACAGTGAGTTGAGTGCCACCATACTTGTCTGCTTTATTTATTCACATTTCTGCTTCTCACCTTTGACGGGCTGGAGACAGCTTCTTCATCTCCTGCTTCTTGACCTGCTGATACATCTTGGCGGCTTTGTCGAACAGACGCTTCAGGTTGCCGTAGGCGCCCTCGAAGGGGGCCTCTGATTGGATACTAGCACACACGAGACATGGGTTAAGAATCTCACCCCACTGGCTCGTGGATCAACAATTCGGTCGCACTGAGGGACACACAAGCCGCCTCTCACCAGCGCAGGTAGTAGTAGGTCGCCTCCACGTTGTAGAACTTACTCCCAGCCAGTGTGCCCAGTTGATTGAAGGGCATTCCTGGAAAGAAGCACAGCAACAAATTTACTCACTACTGCACTTAACAATGATACAGAAGAGCTTATCGAAGTTTTTTGCAGAATTTTGAGAAAAAAAAATGCTGGTGCTAACTAAAGTAATATGGCTGGATTGAGGCAAGAAAGCCAATTCTATGGAATAGTGTGTTTTATTCAATAATAATGCTAATGTGCTGAATTATTGGCACAAAATGAGGCTTTCCGACTAGACTGAGACGATCTTCCTGATGAGCTGGTTGAGCTGGACCCTCCAACAGTCTGACAACATGACAGACAGCTGTGATGCAACTTTAGCTGTTGCAACAGGAGCCCTGAGTTAGCTGATAATCTTCTACCTAACCTGACTTTTATCCAAGCCATCTCCTCAAACTGCATTCCATTTGACTGAGTCATATCAGTTAATAAAAAAATAAAAAACAGGACCAAAAATCTCTCGCTTGATTTGGTGGTGACAGGAGGAAATGCTTCAGCATTAGGATCCTTTGTGCAACCTTTTCTGTATGGATTTAATTGCTTGTTGTGGCAGCTATCAGCAAATTCAGCAAATTACCAGAAATCCATTCTCGTGTTACCTGGCTGATGGAAAACCAGTGTGCAGACCTAAACAGCAGGCAACAGTAACTCACCGACGTGAGGCATGACGGACCAGGCTTGATGGTAAAACCTCTCTGCCAGCTGTTCAGCCTCCACCCCAGCCAACTCGTTCTGATAACGAGCTGCAGAAAAAAGCAGAGAATGTAAATGTGGATAAACATTTAATTAGCTCATAAAACAAAGCAAAGACACACAGAGAGTGACTTCACTTGAGAGCGCGTCTTTGTTTTGCGCCACATTAGACCCGACGACTCAAGACAAATAAACTCTAAACTGAGAATTTAAAAACTGCAAATACGTGTGTCAGACCTTCAAACACAAACTGGGCAGAGATTCTATTTCACTGCTCAACATGACATCATTTCTGTGTGTTCACCTAAATCTCCGAGGTAGACCAGACAGCGATGACAGGCCATCTGTGCCCACTCCATCTCCTTTGGGGTGGCCGACACTGGTTTCTTTCGGCCTGCAGAAAAGAAAAATAACACAATATCGCCTTTTAAAATCCCTCAGTCTTGTCTCTTGGACTTTCTGCTGTGTTTAAAAAAAAAAAAAAAAAAAACGCGTTTTTCATTCCAGCGAAGCAACAATTTACAAATACCAGCGGGTCTGACTGTGGAGCGACGGCGGCCCCGCTTCGCTTTCAGGAACTGTTTGTCTTCCCACTGTGGTATGTGGCCGTATTACAAAACAAGAATCCCCCGATAAATGTAAACACATCTGATTTTCAGGATAAAGGCTGGCTGTCTGGCACGGCTACCTGCTCATGTTGAGTCCTCATGATGATCTAAATGATCACAGGCTCATTGCTTGTTGTTGACTGTGACACTGGTTGAGACATGTGAAGAAGTGCTGGTATACACGCTACTACAAACATATTCACACCTCAGAGCACACATGGCACAGTCAGAAAACTGTGGCCCTGCACCCGCAACTTCCCCTTTGCTGTAAACAGACCGACGGAGAGATTTGCATTGCAGAACAGTGCGCTGTTACAGAACGCGAGAGGAAATCAAGACACCAGATACATAAAACTCTGGTGAGACTGTGAAGAACAATGACACATACAGCACAATAAACTATAGTAAATGAGGCTGAGGTTTGCAGCTTGAAGTTTAAATATTACATCTTCTGATTTCACAACACTCTCACATGCCTTAATTTAAACCATGACTACTGTAGACCAAGCTGTTTTCGAGTGTTCCTTCTCTCTCACAGACCGGCAGCCCTGCTCAGCTCTGATTTCTTGTGAGGGAAACAAGTTTCCAACTACCAAAGCTATGAGATTATTGATTTTGTTCAGTAAAACACTGCTCATGTAAATACCAATCAGTGGGTCCGTGACGTGGGTCCAATCGATGCAGTCCTGCAGCTCCAGCTGGTAATGTGACTGGATGTACAGTAGCAGGTGCTGATAGAAACCCACGCCGGCGATCAAGTGCGTGCGGTAGGCGCACTCCAGGGTGCTGCGGCTGTGGATGTGCTGCAGTGGACAGGGAAAGATGCATTTGTAAAAAAAAAAAAATCCCCAACAAATACGAGGGGAATGCACAGAGATCTCCTGCGACAGCCGCTGGGACACTTACCTTCTTGTTTGTCTTGATAACCTGGATGACCTCATAGTAAACCTTCCTCCAGAGCAGCTCCTCAGCCTTGCGCCCATAGTCGACTGGGTGGAGAAACATCAGCTTCACACACAGCTCCCTCAGCCTGTGGGCATGCACACAAACACAGTCGTTCAGAGATGCCGTTACCTTCATTTTCTGAAAACTCTTGTTTCAGCTCAGTAACTTCTCCTTTACAGATGTATTTTGAGTTGCATTGTTCTGGGCAGCTGTGGCTCAGTTGGTGGAGTTGGCTGCGAATTGATGATTGAAGAGTTGGCGGTTCAATTTCCGTCTCCACACGTCTGCAGTGTCCTTAAGCAAGACACTGAACTCTAATTGCTCCCAATGGGGCTGGCAGCGCCTTGCATGGCAGCAGCCACCCATTGGTGTATGAATGTGTGAATGAGAGGCCATTGTAAAGCACTTTGGGGTACCATGAAGGTGCTGGAAAGCGCTATATAAGTGCAGTCCATTTACCATTTTAGTTATAATTGATTATTCATTTTTATGTTCTAATGTTGTCTCTTACACAGATGGCTGGGGAACTGGACTCTAGTGTAACCTGATGGAGTAACTTCTAAATGATGCATCAATTCTGGAGGCACAGGTATCTCACACAACCTCACCTTCAAAACTGTTGCCTCTCCCCTTAAGTGAACAAAAGGGTCCACATAGTTGCGCACCACACAAACTAGTCACTGATGTGAGCGTGTTTCTGCCATCTGTGAGTCACGCCATGACTTTGTTGTGTGAAGTGATTCAAGAGCGTGAGGGCCACCAGTTTCACAGTTGTCAGTCCCAACTTAATGTTCAGTGAACAGACCAGGAGAGAACAGATGGTAAAGAAAGCTATTTTGCTTGTTTCTTAAACTCTGTGATTGTGTGAAAGAAAATAAACTCAAAGACGACTTTAACCTAGCAGGTCTAGTATAATATGAGGACACAAGCAATGTAAAAAAAAAAAAAAAAAGACTTCTGAGATTCCAAACCTACAGGAAGTTCGTCTTTTGAAGAAAGCAGGACAGAAAATGAGGTTCATAAACAACCACAGCTTGAGGTGACAGTGTCACATAATAAGCACCAGTGAAAGCAGTGGTTCTCATCAGAGCTTTTACTGCCACCTACTGTCACGACAGCTTTACGAGAGCTTTAATCAAATTTACACTGTAAAATATCCAACATACAACTTCATAAAATGAAAAAGACCTAACTGCTTGTAGAGCAGCGCCTCTACCTACCAATAAAAAAAACAATTTATCAAATCATCACTCTTCCACCTGACTGATCAGCCAGACATTCACAGTTGCTGATAGTTGACAAAGTGTAAGAGGCGGCAAACCAAGTGTGATGAGGCATTATCCATCTCATCGTCTCCACAGACACATGGTCACACCTCCGACTCACACTCACCACCAAATTCCCCTTCCTCTTTTCAGAGAAAGGGACCACTGCAGCATGTTGACAGACACGTCTTGGTATAAGATTCAGCTAAACTTCTAACACACTAAATGGACCCAAACAAATGTATTTCAGATGCTTCTAAGGACAGAAGAGACAGGTGGACCTACTTGTTGCGAAGACTGATGTTCTCCGGCTTGAAGACCTCCTTGTAGGACGCTTTGCTGCCGATGATGACATCCAGCTTGTGCACAGACTCCACCACAGCCCTGGGGAGCCATTGAAAATCGCAAACATCAGATGGCCCGTTCGCATCGAAAGACCACCCCGACAGACATCCAAACCCCCTTTGTTTCATTTCTTCAAAAGCATACGGCGCTAACAGCAGCTATTTACTATGAACTCATGAGCCACCGCAAGGGACCTTGTCCTAACTGAGCGCACAGTCTGACGCAATACACAGTCAAACAAATGAATACTTTGGGCTCCTCACGGCCGTGACGGAAGAATCAATCAAAGTACACGAGGAGCCTTTGATGTGCTGTGGAACCGAAAACCCCGCTAGCGCTAATTAAGCTAACACAACATCGTCCAAATTAGCATCACGTAAGCAGCACAAAACGGTCGCGTCAACTCACCTGTAAAGCCGCTTGATGAGAAGAACTTTCGCCTCAGGCTCGCTGTCTTGTCCAGGTCCACTCATATTAGCAAAAAAAGAACCTGGTCTTGGATCACACGCTCCGGCGTTCAATCGCCAAGTTGTCACAGGTCCTCGGGTTTGTTTCCCGGCAGTGACTGCCGTGTTGATAGCCAACTAGCGCCACTAGCTATCAGTGTAACGTTGGCCTTCCCACCTCCCCCTCCGAGCTCTCCCGGTCGTTTATTTTGTCCTGTGGCGAGACCCCCTCTACCCATCCGTTCTATATGCCGGGTAGAAGGGGATGCCTTGTAATTTACGCCCTTCCCGGTCAGCTGAAACGCTCCGCTGTGCTTGTTGTGCTGTTCCCTGTTGCAGCCATCGTTACGAAGGCGGCCATTATTCCGAGCAGCCAACGTAAGGTCTAAATATCGCGAGACGTCAAGAAGGGAACCAAGGAAATGACATGAAAGGTTGCCAGGTTGACGACACATCGCGTGTCTGCGTAATGAATCTCTTTTGAAAACGTTTATCTACCGGGCAAATTAATGACCCCAAATTACTAGAAATTCTGACATTAAAGGGAAACGAAGAAAACGTGCGCCGTGTTCATAATGTGTTTTTTTAAGGCGTCGGTGAAAAGCGAGTAAAACCGGTAAATCTTGTGTTGCAGTGTTGCAGTTTGTCCCAAACTCAAAACTGAGCTTGGTTACTGTTACTTTATATTTAATCGTTTTTAACATTTTGATGATTTGAGGTAGAAGTCATTTCTAATAAATAAAAAAAAAAAAGAAAGAAAGAAAGAAAAGAAACACGTACTTTGACATTTCTTTCATAATTTGCTTCTCTTGCCATCAAGCTGTTTAGCGCAGACCTGACTTGAATTCTTCTGTTGTACATTCCACTCGCTGTACTTTATCAGAATGAATAAAAGCACAGCGCTATCTGGTACTGTAACTGAGGTGGTGTGAACGAGGTTGAATATATGTAGTCCATGGAGTCTATCATTTCTCCTTAGGAAGTCTAACAGAGACTCAGGTAAAGAGTCCTAGTTCGAAAAAAACCCCGCAAATATGCAGAGCTACACAGTAATTCACTTTTACTAAACGCTTTAGGGAATAGTCACCGTTTTCCTTGCTGTGACCAACGCTCCTGTTGACTCTTGATGTAATTTAACATCATGTCCAGCAGAGGGCTACAAAGATTATATATTTTTTGTTGTATAAGAAAAAAATGTGCAAAAATATTTACTGCCTCGTTTCATGGCACATCTTTGTGTTGTGAAGACGCGATATTAGTGTGATAGATGCCAATAGAAGGAATTGTTGTTACCACGGAGTGCCAATTACAGTTAAAATGCTATGTTGATAAATATTTCAGTGATGCTTTTGAAGGGTGGGACTATTTTCAGAAGCAAATGCTATTCATACACATTAAAAAAAAAAACTATATGTATTAAATTGTGGCATCAGTATAATTCAGACTTCAAACATGAAAGTCTAATCTTGAATGTTTGATGGCTGCTGGGTCAAATCCCACAGCATTAATAATAATTCCTCCATTGTGCTAATTTCCTCCCATCTCCGTCCACTCTCAGAAGTTGCCAAAGCCCAGAGGAGCTGCAGACGATTAAGTGTAGGAGGATGAGGATAATTACAAGGCTGCTATATTCAGTGGAGCCCCCCTGAGTTCCCAGATCCTGCCTGCCATCCACAATCTCTGCCCCTCAGCTGGAGAGTGTGAGAGAAAATGGTCAGCTCTGCTCTCAGCAAGAAAGGAATCATAATCCTGACACAGGGAGAAAAAAAAATGATGATGATGTAGCTGGTCCAGATGGCACTGGGACACCAACGGAGGAGTCTTACCTGTGATCAGAATACATCAGGTTGAATAACACAGCCTGGCCTGCAACCAAGATTAGCGTCCACTTATTTTCTTGTTTTAAAATATAAAGGGTGGAATAATCACTTGTCCGTGTGTGTAGTGTAAAAAGTGCTGTTCATGGGAATTTGTTCACGACAATGAAACACCAAAACAACAATTTATTTTGAAGGGCGTTTAAATAAAAGCACACAGTGTCACACTTGGTTAAGAATTTAATTATTTGTTTATTAATTTATTTACGTATTCCTATCTCCA
The DNA here is from genome assembly GCA_009823395.1 of Thamnaconus septentrionalis. NCBI lineage: Eukaryota > Metazoa > Chordata > Actinopteri > Tetraodontiformes > Monacanthidae > Thamnaconus > Thamnaconus septentrionalis. Next base: position 2,369,132 of record CM020511.1, on the reverse strand, counting down.
GTTGCCCACCCGAAAAATATAAATTTCGGTGTATTCCAAAAAAGAAGGCAACAAAAAGAAAAGAAAATGGCATCTTCATCCACTGCATCAAAAGGAAGTCATCAACAAAAGTGGCAATAATTATTATCATTATTACAATAATAATTCAATGATCAGAATATCCACATTCATAACAAATCCATATACAACTGCAATACACTCTTCAACACCACTCTTCCATTAATATACACAAAATCCCCAAATGTCTGTCCTGCCAAAACAACAATAGAGGGGTTTCTGGGGAGAGGGGCTATGGCTTGTCAAGGGCAATGAGGATGAGTGACCGGCGGAGTGGGTGGAGCTATGGTTCACAGAAGTGGAAGGGGAGGAGGCACACTTATTCAGGAAGGACCTGTACAAAACAAGCAATGTGAGGCAATGACGGCGTACGGTGGTGGAAGGACGCCGGACCGACCGACCGACCGCACGTCAGCGGGAGGTCAGGCGGCTCCGCCAGAGGCAGAATTTGGGGATGAAAATTCCAAGAAATATATATGGGTTGTCGGAATAAATATATAACTCTGCATGACAACCGTTGCAAACATATACCATAGGAACCTAAACTGAAAGATACCCTAGAACTCATAACAGGAACTCTTCATTTAAAAAAAAAAAAAAAAAAAAAAGAAATGCAGATGGAGGTTTCTGGAAACAACAACCAAAAAAAATGCCTTAAGTTTATGTATGTACAAACATTGCTTGGTCACCCAAATCTTACTTAGAAAAGCACTTCTGTTTGTTTGTTTCTATTTCACTTTAAAGTTGGTCGTAAAATGAGTGCAACAAGCGTAAGATTATGTGAGTTTTGCGCGTCGTGTGAGAGCTTCAAGAATGCAGCTGTTTCATTTAAATTATTATTTTTTACGTAAGTGACAGACCTCGCTGATACTCTTAAGTCTGCACAGAAAAGTGCCTGGTTATAAGCTCGGTACAGTGTGTAAAAACCTTTCCATGCCTCAGTATTGGTAACTTGAGAAGACCTATTCATAGAAAGAGAGAGAAACATTAGAGGGAAAAAATAACTGTACACTCTGCATATACAAACAGACTGTATATACACATGGACATACCATATATACACATTTACCCAGTATATACACGCACACAAAAAAAAAAAATGTAGCCGGTAAACACACGTATGTACAAACACATTCACTCGTTTTCAGCGGCACCTCTAACATGTCTCTCTCTGTGAGTGTGTGTCAGCAGCAGGGATTTCAACTCGCAGCACCATCACTGGGGCCTCCGTCCGCGGGTACAAAGGTTTCAGTTGTGGTGTTTTTTTATTTTTTATTTGAAATATCCCCCAAAATTTGTCAGCCATTTCGGCTGCAGGGGACGTCAGCCGCGCTGACGCCGCGAGTTCATCCTCTGCTCTGTTAAAAACTCGTACAGACACGTAGTCGGAGTGGCGTAGAAAAAAACAACAAGGTCGGTCCTCGTCCGGAGGCTTTCACATCGTCCGTCAAGTGGAGAGCTCCGTGGCGAGCCAGAAAACATCCGTCCGTTATTTGATTTCATTTTTTTGTCATACTGTTTTTCGGGGGGGGGGGATTGGAACCGAGAGGTCACAGCAACGTGCAAACCAGCTGTTAAGGGGGAGTAGGTGTACACAACTTTTTGTCCCTTCCCTCGCAGTCCACAGGTGGGGGGGAAGCAAAGTAATTATCCTCTCCGCAAGATTGTCTCAGTAAGAAAAGTTTGTTCATATAAAAGGGATTATTAATGAACTCCCATTAGATAGAGGCCATCTATCTATATCAAGAAATAAATATCTGCTCCGGAAGATTTCTGATGAAGAGTCACTTGTTTCTGTTAAATACTATAGTAAGAATAAGGAGTGTCATAGAAATATAAATTATAACATTCTGCCCGGGTTGTACTGTAGTTTTTGTTTTTTTGCCAAAGTCCTCGCCGAGGCATGAGTTCTGAAGCAGATTCACATGTTGTGTTAGGCTGTGCATATTTAGTTTCACTTTAAAAATCATAAAGTCTGAGAAGCGAATCAGAACGCAAGAGCAAAAGAAAAAAAGATTATTAAATGGAGAAATAGACCAGGCTAGTTAAAGAAAGTGGTTAAATAATGCTTTTCCTAGATAGATATAAAGAGTTGAGAGGTGAAAATCAAACGGCAATTTGAAAAGACTACGAGAGAGAGAGAGGAGAAAGTGAGAGTGAAAAAAATGCTTTCAAATCTAAATCGGTCTGATTTAGACTTGAAGAGAAGTCAAGCACCGTTGAAATCCACCTTATAGCCGCAACACGTCCGCCCTCTCTCGTATTCCCCAAGCATCCTTGGCCTCAGCGTCCCCTCTGTTCTGCTGATTGGTCAGACTGCATAGCTCTTCTTTGCATGCTCGGCAGGCTATAGCAAAAAGAAAACGCCGACACGAGTCCAGCCTACCATGCTTTGTTTGCTTGTTTGTTTAAGGTAAAACTTAGATCCATCCGAGAGGTTTTCAATCGCGCAAAAAAAAGGAGTCCTGCTATCAAGTCAGAGAGAGGGGGCCCAAGTTAAAGAAAATACTCGAAAAAAGAAATAAAAAAATGATTAAAAAAATCCCAGCAAGTTCCTTACATGGTCCGCTGGGGCTCTGCGTCATCCTTAGAGCAAAGAGAAAGGGACCAGAGGCCCAAGTTCTCCCTTTGTCAGCCAATCGCGTCACGGGACATGGCTCGGGACATTTGGCCGTGCCACCGTGACGCCTGCCGGTGGTGCATCAGCCAACTAGGTTCCACACTGTCCTCCATGAAGCTTTGAGAGTGGCTACAGGGTGGGTGGGTAGGGGTGAGGGAGGGAGGGGTGAGGGGGAGAAACACAAGGGAGAGGGAGAGGGGGGGGAAAAAACGGGGGTGGGTTCTTGATCAGCCGCTACGGAAGCATGAGCCACGTGACCGAGAACGTCTCGCCAAAGGTGGACTCCTCCCTCTTCCTAGCTGAGCTCTGCATGTTTACCTGAGTCACTGAGGTATGTATATATATATATATATATATATATATATATATATATATATGTTGTATATCTACTTTATTTAACAGCAATGTGTTTGTTTTCTCTATTGTCTCATGTCTCTGAGCAGCGTTCTTCACAAAAGCTTCGCCTCGAAAGCTGCGCAGGAAAGCTAATCTCTACCTAGGAGTGCTAGCGTTGTTATTAGCATTTGGTGGTTGAGCAGTTAAGACATTCACTGGAAGTGTAATCTAACCTACTAGCACCGGCCTGGAGGGCGCTGGCTTTGGCTGCATTTTTTTTTTTTTTTTTCTCTATCTGTTTGGGGAGGAGGGAGAAAAGAAAGGCAGATACAGGAGCTGCAGAGACGATAAACGAAACCACATGAAGACAAACAACCGCAAACAGACATAATGAGAGAGCATGGGGTTCATGTTACAGTTTGGAGCACTCGGCATTGGACACATGAAGAACAACACAGCACATCTGAGAAGTCGACACAGTGACTGCAAAACTCTATCTTTTCAACCAAAAATTGCTGAGGAATGTATCCCAGGCACTTATTGGTGGGGTTGTACATTCTTAAGTGGTTGAAATGGTGACAAATTTGGGAAGAAAATCCATTTTCATCTAACGTGTAGAAATGCTGGGGAAGTTTCTCTAAAATCTTTTTTTCTAAAATTGCCAACAATCAGTTGTTGGATTGGGATGCCGTTGAAACATTCATTTTTCCTCCCACGTGGAAGGTGCAAATTGCAGCAAAACACTTTGTGTATGTGTGAATACACTTTTGTGATGAAAACAATAAATAAAAACATACAGACATCAAAAATGGCCAAACACAAAAACTAAGTTTGGTAATTTCATTCAAATTGGCTGCATCAAATTTTGCTATTGTGAGTCCTACTGTGTGAGGATGCTTGAGGAAATTTTCGGGGATTTGTCATTTCGTAAATTCTGAAGGGAAGAAAGAAATTGGATTGTGTGGAGCAGTTGCATTAAATCAGAGATCGGGGGAGGTGTAGGTAAAAAAAAAACCAGAAAATGACAGACAAGTCCCGCCCACCCTGTTCAGACATAAATACAATAACAGGACACATAGAACGAAGACAAAAAAAAAAGCACAGAGAAAAAACAACAACACATGAGGTGCAGGTTCACGCAGGCAGCAGGAGACAGAGCAGAGACGAGTGAGTGGACCATGACAGAGGAGGCAGTATATGGCAGACACAGACACTCGACTTGGAAAATGGCACCATTTGTTTTGCTATTGTTTTTTATTTTTCTGTTTAGCACCAGTTGATCACATGTCAGTTCTGAGATTGAGAAGAGAAAAACTGCACGAGCTCAGTTCCAAAAAAGTACAAAGTAAAAACAAATTTCACTCCGACAAGGAAAAGGTCCCGAAAAAAGTCTCGCGTCACTCGCACCTCAACCATCCGAGTCTCGGAATCTCTGCTTCCAGCCCTCACAATCGTTTCTAGGACCAGCAAAAGGTCAATTTCACTTCTGAGGTGGGAAAAAGCCGCTTCAAGACACATCAAAGGCACTAAGGAAGACCGACTTCAGCGCCGCGTAAACCAGAACAGAGTCCTCACGGGGTGAGACACGTGCTCGGCAAGTGTTCCGCAGATATCTCACCGCGCCGCCACAGACGGATCTCGCCGTGGCGGCCAATCAAGAGCGCCGGCGGCCACCTGGTATCGTTATCTTGTCCCGCAAGACTGATACGAACTGCAGCTCGGCGGGAGAGAACAACAAGTGTCCCAGTGTTTGAAGAGCCCTTTGTGTAGTGTGTTCCTGTTGTGTTTCGTAGTTGTGTGTGGTAGGTTTTTTTGTTGTCGTTGCCCTGTAAAACAGCAGCAGCAGCAGCAGCAGCTCTTTTGATTGCTACTCGTCTTCCCAACACTTTTCCTTCTCTCTCTCTCTGTGTCTCCCCCTGGTGGATCAATCACCACCGCGCCTATGGCCGATTGGCTTTCACACAATCGTCTAGCTAACAGGGACTTAGGTTCTCTTTCCCCTCCGTTTTTCTTTTGTCTTTTTTAAACTTTGGTGTCGTCTCTCTCTGATTTGGTTGGTTGCTGTGTTTCACCTACTCCCCCTTCTCCTCCACCTCCTCTTCCTTCACCTCCTCCTCCTCCACCCCTCTTTCACTCTGCTATGCCTACGGTTGCCGTTGCAGCGGCTCCGGTCGCCGGGGGGGAGGATGTTTTCTTGCCACGGAGCTCTCCATTGTGACTAGGACGTTGACGAGCGGCGGGCAGAGAGGGAGGCTCTACGGTTTGGGGGAGGACTCCATTGTGTGGCGCGGTGTCGGAGGGAACGCCCGAGGAATCAAGCGGGAGGCCTTGACCGGTGGTTAGCGCTCCTCCTCCCCCTCCACCATCAGTTTTCACACCGGGGTCTGCAGAACCCAGGGAGGATAGCTGGTCATCCTAGCGAGATAGAGAGAGAGGGGGAGGGGGTGGGGGGCGGGGGGAGGAGGGAGGAGGGAGGAAGGAAGGGAGAGATGGTCGTGGGAGAGATCAGGGCCGATCAGTGAGCGATGGACGGGTCGGACGTGAGCGGTGTTGGAGGCGCCCAGCCAGGGGGGAGGGGCGGGGGAGTCACATGTTGGGGGTTGGGGGTGCAAGAGGAGAGCGGTGCGGATGGCATCGACCAGGAGGTGGGGGGGGGGGGGGTCATCGGAGAAGGATGGAAGCGAGCGAACATTAAGCGACGCAAAGAACCAAATGGGATGAGATGGGATGGATGGATGGATGGATGGATGGAATGGAGGAGATCAGAGGTGAGGAGGAAGGGAGGAGTGTTTGGATGGGGGTTGGGGCGTTAGGGGGGAAGGTGGAGGAACCACAGAGAAAGAGAAAGACAGGTGGAGAGGAGAGAGAGGGAGATCGGCGAGTGAGTCACGACGTCCATGAGCGACGTACACCAAGAGAAATGGCAGCATAAGAGGAAGAGGAGGAGGAGGAGAAGAAGAAGAAGAAGCGGGGAGACGGGGGAAAGAAGGGATGAAGGGGGGATTAAAAAACTCTTGAGGTAAAAATAAAAAAAAAGAAAAGAAAAAAAATGAAAAAACTGCCCAGGTCCTCTCGGGGTGAGCAGCAGTGGGGGGAGAGATAGTCGAGCGGGTGAGTCAGCAGGTCAAATGAGTCATTTCCCCGCTAACCCATCACAGTATCATTAACTATGGACTCTAACGAGCTGAGAGTCACGTTCAAAAGTGAATCTTACGGCTCAGAATGCAGCACCGGCTTCTTACTTATCAAACAAACAGACTAAAATCATGCAATTTGTAAAGTCCTAAAGAGCTCAGAGCTAAATTTAGGAAGCAGGACCAAGCAGCGCTTTACAGCCTGGCAGGAAAACCAAATGCTCCGTCCGGATCATCCGCCAACCCAAGGCGTCCGACTGCCGAACCCATCGGCCAATTAGCTTCCCCCGCATCCAGGGAGTCGGCGCTTCAGACGGACGATGATCCCGTCGGGAGTTTGTTTCTTTGCCGTCTATCTTTACTTACTCGTTCAGGTCGCAGAGTGACGGCGGCGCAAAGCGACTTTGACTACTGACAACAAATCACTCTTGACTGTTTTGAAGTCGAGCTTCGCCACCGACGCGCTGTTGCGGCCGCATCTGCCTCAGGGGGGCGTCGGAGAGAGAAGACAATCGGGTTATAACTATGAGTCATGAGTTGATGCCGCCGGTTATTGCTGCGCTAATGAGACGCTGCAGCAGTTTCGATGGTGGCGACTGACAACCTTGCAGGCCCAAAGAGCATAAAATAAATAAATAAATGATAAATGAAAAAATTAAGTTTTATCGAAACTCATCCAAAAAAGGAGTGGGAGCTGGAAAACACACATGGTGACGGTAACTGTGGCTCTTTTTCCTCAAACAGTTTTGATGCTCACAAACAGGAAGTATGGCTTTGCGGCATCATGGATGGAATGACATGCAGAAGAGAGGAGGAGACAGGAAGTCGGAGGGTCGATCTGTATCCGGTCAGAGGAAACAAATCAAAGGGGGAAAAAAAAAAAAAATCAAAGCTGTAACTGACGTTTTTTTTTTCTCCTTTGTGTGACTGGAGGATCTTTCCATCTCACAGATTAAAAAAAAAAAAATCGCACAAAAACAAAAAACAACAACAACAAATTACCCCTTCAGTTGTTGTCGATCGTTAGCGGGCCTTTTCTCTTCTCAATCAGAACCAAAATGAATGAGGGCGTCACTCAGCTGCTAACTGGTGCTACGAACAGCTATGGCGAGCTAGCTAGCCGCCACAGGATGCCAGTCACATGACTCCACCGACAACTTGCCAGGCCAACAAAATAAAAAAAACACAACCGAGGGCGTATGCGCTTTAATATCCATGTGTAGGCCGTCACACATGCCTATTAAAGCCAGAGACAAAGACACGGAAAGATGTGGATTGACATCCTTTTTTTGCTTTTTGTGTTGTTTTTCCAAAAACTTACCTGTCTGAGGTTTTGTTTGGTGGCTTGATGCATTCAATTAGGACAGACATGAGTTGCTCTATTTGTTTTGTTGCAATGCTAATGGAGACTGTACTGGGAAACAGAAAGACACAACAGAGATGCTTGGGTGGTGTGTGCATGTGTGTGTGAGTGTATGTGTGTGTGTGTGTGTGTGTGTGTGTGAGCGATGAGTTTGGTACACACAGGTTCTTACCAGCTCCTCCAATCTCCAATTTGGATGGTGGCTAAGATCCTGAACAACACTCATTCTCTCTTCTATCTTTTATCATTATCTATTTTATCACGAAAGCAACAAAAGTAAGTGTTAAAAGTGTCCCAACGGCCCCTAGGGGGCGTCGGGATGACAAAGTGTGCCAGGCGAGTCACTGTAAGTTGGACGCAGCACAAAAGAAAACAAAACGATTGAAAACAACAAACGCTCCACAACAAATGGCCTCCATTCAATCAGGTAATGTGACCAGGTGCAACAACACAGATACACACACACACACAGAGTCACCAGAAGACATATAAAAAAAAAAACACACACTGAGAGAGAGAGAGGAAAAAAAAAAACATCTGCACATTAGTCAGTGTTCTTCAGGGAAGGATTGGATTGGGTTAGATACGGAGATTTCCCATAATTCCTGTTGTCTGAGGGCTTTGCAGTCGAGGTGGTCAAAATAAAAATGGATGGAAATGTGCACGCGAATATCACAGCAGCCTAAAAACTCACAGCATTATAGAGAGCGGCTAAAACAAAACAAAAACATGGAAATAAAATGACGTTTCGGCATGTTTATAACGTGGCGCTACAGCTGTAAACATACCCAGAATGCAACGGTTCCTGTCTCTCTGCTAAAGAGTCTGTGAAGCCCCGAAACGTGTTATTCTCTGTCGTGAACTTTAGCTCAAAGTCAAAAAGTCTTGGCTCCATTAAACTGAAATATTTTCAAAAAAATAAAAATAGAGAAATATTGTCAGCATTGTGTAGGGCTCCCGAAGGGCTCCCGGGTCGTCTGACAGGTCAAAGCCTTTTGGTTAAAGTGCCAGTCAGTGAATAAATGTTGTCTGTGTGACGACAAACCTAGAAATATCGCTGTTCTTCAAAATCTCTCCAGTGCGATCAAGCAGAAGGTGGATGTAAAAACACCTGAGTCTTTGTAAAGATCAGAGGATATTTCCTGCGTTGCCGGTTGGGCACAGAAGTCAATAATATTTATTATTGTTATTATTTGACATGGTATGGCAATTTATTAATTAGACTGAATTGTCATTTTTTTTAAAAGTATATAATCACTATATAGAATTGCACTGGTGTGAAGTGTGTGGAAGTAGCATTTGACTGAAGGTGTAAAAATACCAATTTTCTTTATTGTTCCTAAATCTTAATACGAGTGATTCAAGAAGTCTGGGTTAAGATTGATGAATCTTAAAGGGTCAAAAGGGTTAAACCTCCTCTCTGTTCAGAGTGAACAGGATGTGGAATCTCTCTGCGGGCTTCCTTGAATAATCAAAGAGCCTCCGACAGGTTTGCCTGCTGAATTATTGACGTCTCAATTATCAAAGTTTGGCGGCGGCTCTCTGGGTGCTGCCGTCTGTGCGGTGAGCTGACAGGGCGCTGCTCGTGGACAGGGACGCACAGGACAGAAGACAGCGGCAGTGGAGCAGAGAAGCAGCGACTCATGGATGGAGAAGAGGAGGTAGGAAGAGGAGGAGGAGGAGGAGGAGGAGGAGGAGGAGGAGAGTTTGGCCGGCTTGGTTTATTACCTGGACACTCGTGGGATGGGCGCGAGACGGGGCTGCACTAGGATGGACTGACGCCTCCCCTAAGAGAAATCACCGTATCTCGTCAACACAGGAGGAGAGGACAAAGGACAAAGGAGAGGAGAAAGAAAGGGCTTCAAAGTGGGAAGGGAGGGGAGGGCAGGGGAGGGGCAGGGGCAGGGGCGGGGCTTGTGTGCAGTGGGAGGGGTTAGGGAGACCAGACAGCCCCCCCGCACGACACGACAGTACGGGGAAAAAAAAGTAAACGTGAAACACAGAGACAAAAAAAATAAATACACAAAAAAATAAATAACAAAAGTTACATACAAACAGACATATATAAATGTGTATACTTATATATTTGTATATATATATTTGTAATGGCCACAAAATGCGCTCATCATTTGCAGGCAATCCGACAGCAGCCTGAAAGCACTGGGAGCAGCGAGCCATGCAGCGCGCCATCAACACACGGCATGCAGAGGAAGAAGAAGAAGAAGAAGAAGAAGAAGAAGAAGAAGAAGAAGAAGAAGAAGAAGAAGAAGAAGAAGAAGAAGAAGAAGAAGAAGAGGAAGAAGAAGAAGAGTTCCGACACTGACGCTCCTAAGAACGTCTGCGTCAAAGGAAGCAGCCGGTTAATCTGGAGGCCTTTTCAGACGGAATCCTTCCTGCATGTTTCCTGCGAGAAGATCATGCTGCTCATCAAACATGCAGCCCAGAAGGGAAACATCACACACACTGGGAGGAACCGTCGTTACGTTTGCACCGCTGTCATCAACATTACAACAGCAAGAGGTAGAGGTTCTGTGGCCACGTGCGCTAGCACACACACACACACACACACCCACACACACATACATTAAAAAAAAGAGAGGCGTTCAAGAAGATCAATTTGACGTCTTGACTGGAAACATCAGTGCAACAGGTTGTTTCCCAGGAAGCTGCAGACACCAACACAAACTCTCCTTCCTCACTGAGTCACAGCTGCCAGAATTCAGAAACGGAGGCTTCAGACAACGTGATGCCTCGGCCAAATGCAATCAAAACTAAGTGCGCGTGTTTGACAACTCAGCAGTGCAGCAGCAGCCATAGTCAGATACTAGAATGTGCTACAATAACTAAATACAGTCACCAGTATTTGTAGTCATCAGTATCACATTGATGTATTTCGGTTTATATAAATCCTACATATTTATCTTATTTGTTTGTATTTTTTATTATATATTTTTAACTTATAACTGTTATTATTCTGATTATGCCAGTTACTATTAATATCCTTTAAAGTGATTATATTCCAAAATACAAAATGTAACCTTTTTGTCTTTTTTGCTCATCATTTTTATATTAATTTAAATAACCTGATGGCACCTGCTGTAACATTATAACAAACTGATCCGCTATGACAGTCTGAATTATCCGGCAAACCCTGATCTGTTCACAGATGCCTTCCTCTGCAGTGGCAACTGCCCTGAAGCCAGCCAGTTCCACGAGGCTTCGAGCAGCTTCGACAGAAGGGCAACATTCATTTTCAATAAATTAAGTTCACGGCAGCAGGGAGCCGCTGCCATCAAAGTCCGACCACGACTCCATTCTGTGTGTTTATAGATGCTGGAATCAAAAGACTCAGCCAGCGGCGGCCTGAAGATAAAGTGCAGCGCTGCGCGAATGTTAAACAGGCTGCTTCTCCTTGAAAATCAAATAAACAGTTTTTATCAATGCAGCGTCGGGGCTTTTCACCGTCGGCGGGAGATATTGACCACATGCTGCCGCTGCCGCTGCTTTCACTCACTCCTGCTTTATCATGTTTCACCCTCCCACTCCAAATACCGTTAAACAATTCATTTATTCACTCTAAAAGTTAAATGAAAAAAGTTGCTTGAGTTTATTGGACACACAAAAAAATGTGTTTGTCCTGATAAGAGAGCCACACAACGTGCAACAACAAATTTCCAGTTCAGCACACAGTTTTTTTGTTGGAATTGGAGGAAAACATTTTTTAAAAATTGCGATTTCCATAAAAAATGTAATGCAAAATTCTTCCAAATATGCATTTAAATGCTTGGGAGCTTTCATTGGACAGCATTATTGGCAGCCAAGCCAGAATCATTCAGTTGATGGGCTTTTTTTTTTCCACCTGTACACCGACCAATCATATTGTGGCTTGACAGTCAGAGTGTCCAGTGCGAGCACAACCACTGACTGGTGCTGCAAGTTAAAAACGAAACTGTTCCAGAGTCAGTGCAGCGCTCACTTTAAACAAGACAGAAGTACCGCAGCTGAAAACTTTCTTTTCAGACTTTCATAGAGGCAGTTGAAAACACAACACAACAAATCCAACACGGAATTTTCACTGAAGACGGAGACATAGAAAGGGACAAAAAAGGGAAAAGTTTCTCCATTATGGAGGGAAAAAATGCACCGTCTCCATCAGGCAACATTCGGGGGCTCAGCTGTTCCACACTAGCGCCAGCCTGTTTTTCAGCCCTTCCATTAACCCTCCCCAACCCCCGACATGCTTGACAGAAACGAGTATAGAACTGGCATCTTCATCATCATCATCATCATCATCATCATCATCATCATCATCATCATCATCATCATCATCACAGACTGATAGCAGTCAGCCAGGCACATCTGGAGGGAGGCGGCCCGACCGACTCTCATCCTCCTCAGCAGCCAAAACACAGTGGAGCGGTCCCAGGCATAAGGCCAAGACAACCAGAGGAGAACACACACACACACACACACACTGGAACAGCAGAAGACAGTGTTATAGCTGCAGCAGAGAGGAGGAGAGGGGGGCTGGAAGGGAAGGGAAGACGGAGAGGGAGGTGGGACAGCACAGAGCCAACGCTGACGACTCGACTGGAGGAGAAACAGTCTCACAGACCTGATCAGCAAAAATCCTGGTTTTGGGCTCAATAATGGGTCCTCCCCTCAACTCATCCTCCACCGCCATCAGTCTTGGGAGCAGAAAGAGAGAGGGAGGGAGGGAGGGAGAGGGAGAATGGCAGAGTAAGGGGGGGGGGAGAGAAGGGGGTGACAGAAAGAGAAGGAAGTGTTGTAAATTCCACATGATACTTGACAGGAAGTTGAGCAGATGCGTCGCCAACATCTGGCTCAACATCAGCACATTGACTGGGTTTTACCTGTGAGTCACACCTGTGAGAGGCACGTGTTTGGTCTCATCACTGTTTTTTTTTTTTTTTTAAAGGAGGCCCCAAATGTTAAGCCTCACTAACCCAAGGCGGCGCTCTCTCCGTGCGGCGCTGGCGGAGGCTGCTTTGCTTTTTCTTTTTTCTTTCTTGTTTCCTGTTTCTTACCACCGCTCCCACGGGATTCATTAAAGAGTCTTCCCTACAAAAAAAAAAAAACTTTGATTCAAACTTTAATTGCTTGTTTTCATCCAAGCGCGGTGGCGGCCACTTGTTCGGTGGCCGAACAAGCGGACGGATGGACGGACGGACAGTTGAGTAGTGGATCCACGGACCTCCCCAGGGAATTAGGCAGCTTACGTGACTGAGACCGACTGAGGGAAAAGTCCTTTGGCTAATGGGCCCAAAGTCTCGGCACGGGGATCAGAGGCTACGGTTGGTGGGTTTTATGAGCCAATGGGAAGACAAAGGGGCTTCCCCCTGCCACCACCACCACCCCGGGGATTCACTGTGGATGGGGTTCGTTTGAGGCTACTTCTCTCGACAGCCAAGTGGTTGGAATCAGGTGACTGTAAAGGTCGGAAGAACATTTTAGCCGCATCGTCTTCCCTTGCGTTTTAATTTCGCTTTGAATGAACATTGCTATTTGAGAGGAAATTAACCACTTGAGCCACAGTCGCTGTGCATAAATCAGAAGTTTGTCGGTCGCTGGGGAAATCGGTAGCGTGCAAGTTCATTCCGAAGACGGAGATGCAGTTTCCGCACGACCTTCCACACACTCACAGGGTCTCACTCAGCACAGAGAGGCAACAAGGGGCGACAAGAAAGAACGAAGATCCACGGTGTGAAGTTTCAAACAGAAGCGTTTGGATGCTTTATTCCATCAACAGTGTACAGTGTTGAGAGTTGGTATTACAAAAAAAAAAAACAGGAAAGTTGGAAAGCAGGAGGAAAGGGGGGTAAAAAGCAGAAGAAAAAGAAGCAATCATAGCGTTGAGCACACAACAGAAATATAAGCACTGTCTCAGGAAGAACAATGGGAATGTAACACGGGTATACAGCATTAAACATCTTGACATGACTTCAAGAGGCAGACAATGATTCATGTGGGTGATATGTTCCAAATAAAAGGAGAGGAGAAACAAACAAAATATATATATATATAGCTCTGTGTCTTTGAGATTCAGTTGTACTTCAAGTAGTGTGCTTGTTGAGGTTCAAGTCGTACATGTGGTCAAAGAAACAGCGTGTGCAACATGAGGTCATAACGTCTGAATATTCTGCTGCAGGGAGGGAAAAAAAAAAAGAAAACAACAATAACAGACTAAAGCAGTCAGCAGACAGGAAACAGCAGACCTGGATCAAAGTGTGGCTGCAAACAGCGGCGCTCAAGACTGGAGACTTACCTCCGTGTGTCTGATTGGTTAACATGGCCGTGTATCCGTCTGGTAAAGAGCCCACAAAAAGCATTTCTAAAAACTCGGGAAGTGACTGGACAAACCAAACCCTCCGCCTGTACAATTAAACCAGTTCAGCCGTATGAGCAAAACCACCAGTGATCCTGATTCTCAATGGAGGCTAAACGAGTCGACCAATCACATTTGTTGCCCCACATTTTGGCAGGTTGCCAACAGTCACTGAACACTACACTTCTGCTACTACAGAAACCTCTCTGTCCACTAGAGGGCCAGTGTTGGTCTTCTGACTGAACCTGAACCAGCCACGACTGGAAACACGAGCCAATCTCGTTAGCATTAGCAAGGCTTGCAGTCACTTCCTGTTTCCCTCTAAATCTTAATTTTATTCCCAGATTTGTAGGGGCAGCTAACAGCGGCTTGTCTGATTGGTTAATGGCTTCAAAAAGGCTTCTGTGGGAGCGCTGGCAAGACGGATGAGGTACAGAAGGTGCCGATTGGGCAGAACTGCCTTGTTGTTTGCGGCTGGTTTTAATGCAGGTCTGTGTGAGAGTGACTGTAAACCCTTGACTGTTGCTACAACCCATGTCAGTTGCACCAAAATTTATCTCGCACACACACACACACACACACAAACACGCGCACACAGGCCATCAAGCTATGAATTCATTTGCAAGAGTTAAACAGAAGGTTTTGCGATTGTACAATCTAGAAAGCCAGTCCACAAACCCCTTGCTACAAAAGAGTTGCTGATAAATCACACAGTCACACCACAATTATCCTCATATCTCTGAAAAGAAAAAAGAGAAAGGATTTTTTTTTTTTTAAAATATTTAAATCATATTGCGGCTGCATATGCACTGTCTTGTTTTGCAGAACAACTATTCCTGTCACCACGTCATCGCCAATTACCACACTGCAGGTCAAAGGTCATATCAAGCATTTACAGCAAAATTATACAGATTAAAACAGTTGAAGCTCTAATAAATAGTAATAAATAAATATCTATGGCAGCCATCCATTGCAATTGCAGAAAAAAAATTCACAGACACCGTACAGGTAAGTTTAAGAAAAAAAGAAAAAGAAAAAGAAAAAGAAATTGAGAGCCACATAACACACTTTCCAGAACACACCAGTCAAAAAGTTCCACCATTGTCTTCTTGTCTGCGTTTCTGTTTTTGTCCGGCCAGACTTTGAGACTTTGGACTGCGCCTTCTTATCGATTTTGGCAGGAAGTTAAAGTGTTTTATTTTTATTTGCACACTCATCCAAGCAAACAAACCTCGGCAGGATCCCGGGTGTGCAAAACAATATTGGCTCTATTATTGCACTTCTCCTGCTAATTATGTAGATATTGCGAGAGTAAAATATTTTTATAATCGCACTCTTTATATAATAATCTAAATACACTATACAGTATATATACATATAGTACCGTATATCTCATATATCTTTATGGCTCTTGCATCACACTATTGTATACTATGCATTGGAATTAAAAAATAGATGACGACTATAACACGTTATTATCAGATCAAAATATTTTCCCACTGTTTTGCACGCGCTTCATCTGTGCTGTCAAACATCACAGCCATCAACAAGGGGGGAATAAATTGTTCATTCAATTTAGGTAATCTTGATAGCCCACAGGTGACTGAATCCATAAGAAATAAAGAATAGACGTTAAGTGCTACAGGTAAAGTGTTTTCAGTGTTTTTAGCCTCGAGCAACTCAGCATTTTGGCTTTGGTTTGGATCAGACCAACGAGTCTCTTGTAAATAACAAACTCTGAAAATAAACTATTTTGATTTTGCACTAAACATTTAAGGCTTCTCCCAAAGAAATATTAAAGTGATCCAGAGTGCAGACGATCGGCGGCGGATCAAAGGGGGCGTCCGTTCTGGCAGAGGCTACGCCGTGCGCATCAACTCTGCATGTGGACGCTTCAACGTAAAGGTCAAGTGAGTTTGGGACGAGATGTAAAGGTGACATGAGGCGATGGTTGCACCTGATGATGGTTTGGTGAAGTCTGACATGATGGAGCTCTGCTCTCGCTCCATTGCTTGTGTGTTTTTGTATTTAAAAGAAAAAACAAAGGGAATTAAAAGCTGAGCCTGCTGTTTGTTCTCTGGCTCAGGAAACTCATTGACTTGGAAGCATCCAGATCAGCTACTGTGTCGACGAAGAAAATCAAAAGTCACAAGTTTAAAAATTGTGTTCGGCGGGCCACCCGTAGTCGCCCAAGTGCTTCAACAATAGTTCTTATATGGTGCTGCGGGTGTCGGGGGTGTCTCATCCATTTAAAACGGAAGAGCTTGTGTTTAACCGCCTTCTTCCAAAGTCCAAACAATGCTGCTGCTTATTTTTCTTCTTCTTCTCTTTTTTGAAAAGTGCACTCTTAAGGTGAGAACTTCAGTTCGGTCCACTTTGTGCTGTAAAGATCAACCTGCTGACAATGGCATAATTGGAGTAGACGCGTTGTTGCAAACAGCAATTATTAATAAAGGTCCTGGGAACCTTGCGGCTCTCTGGCCTGATCACAATCAACGCTCCTCGTTTTCCAACCGTCAGCTACTCAACTCTTCAGCGAGCCAACCAACAACGAATATGCTAATCTAAGCTGCACTCTGAAAAGACTCCGGTAATGAATCGGAGTCGATGCAGGTCGGATCTCTCCTTCTCATCTCTGTCCTTCAGTTCATCCGTCTTGTGTTCAAACGGCTGCAGCTTTGACCTTCGCCGCGCTTCACGGCTTCATGCCTGCCTCACCTCGGGACTGTGTGCACTTCATAAAACAGACAAGGGACCAACGTAAACAGAGCTGTGTGTAAATATTCAATATGTACTGTCAGTACCTCCAGGCTGAAACAACCCCCAATATTCTGTTTTCACTGCTAAGCTAACATCCAACAGACCAAAGTCTTCCACTCCCAAATTGCACCTTTGATAAAAGCTCGAAATCTCAATCTGAGACCGTGTGCATGTCTGTATGTGTGTGTGTGTGTGTGTGTGTGTGCATGTGTGTGTGCGTGCGTGCGCGCACCATGTTCCCACGCATTTTCGGAAGAAATCCACACAGTCTTATTCGCCAAAGGCGTCGCGACAAATAGAAACAAAGAGTCAGAGTGTTCTGCCATCCTACACATCAAAAACGCGCGGCTCAGCGTCCTCTCTTTTTTTTTTCCACCCTCCATCCCAAACAACAGCCTCCATTTACCTGCTAATTATCCCTTTAATCTGGGAGTCTTTCTCCACCTGCTGCAGCCGCAGCTTCCTCTCACTGTCGTCCAAGCGATTCTGGTACTGCAGCAGGATCTTGTTGGTCTGCTGCTCCTGTGTGAGGAGCCGCCGCTCGTACTCCTCCAGCTTCTTGTGGGACATGACCAGGCGCTCCTTCAGGGAGTTGATCTCCTCCTCGTACTCCCGGACCTGCGACGAGGGGCGGGAGTTTGGGGTGAGGGGAGGGTTACAGACGTGATTGGGTGATTAGACTTTAGTTCAATAAACAACAGAACTCGCATTAAAACATTTTAGAAGGTTGAACTGGGAGCTTTTTCAAAAAGTGGTGTAGAGCTGAAGCGATTAATCAATTAATCGTCAAATCGCTTTTTTCATCGACTGAATCGAATTAAAAAAAACATTCAGTTACGATTGGTTGCTGCCAAACACTGTTCCAATGTTATGTTTCACACAGGATATGTGTACATACACACACACACATATATATATATATATATATATATATATATATATATATATATATATATATATATATATGTATATATATATATGCATCTTGAGCCATCAATTCTAAACTTTAATTTCAAAACTCTACTGACATTTAATAGACAGTAAGAAAGCACTTTTTCAATGATAAATCATCAGGTGGGAATTTTAGGTTTGAAAACCACACTGACGAATCATGAAAACACGCTAAAGTGAACACAGCAACTACACGCAAACATTTGCTTGACGGCTGCTGATCTGTGACATGCGAAGCTGCAGATCACTTGGCCGGCTGCCGCTGCTGCCGCTGCTGCCGCTGCTGCCGGCTGCTGCCGCTGCTGCCGCTGCTGCCGCTGCTGCCGGCACAGCTTCAGGCCCTTTAAGACCGGATCTGTGGACCATCTGCTCAGCGGCGATGGACATAGTATTGCTTTGCGTTATCTGGAGCGTGAACCCACCCTGTCCATGCGCGACTCGTCCATGCTCTTGGAGTACTCCTTCAGTTTGAACTCCTCGCGGTCGATGCGGGAGCTCTCGATGTCGGCCGAGAGGTGGGGCATGTTGGAGACCCAGGCCACCGTGCGCTCGTTGGCTGGGGTGGGGGGGTTGAGAGTGGATGGAGACTGGGAGCCCTGGGGGGAGAGAGTGACCGGCTGATGGTGAGGATATTTTGTTGTTGTTGAAAAATCTGTTTATTGGCATCTGTAGTTAAACAGACAGACAAATCCCAGATTCAATAAATGTATGCCAAAAAAACCCCTCAATCCGCCCGCCCTCCCATGAAAGAAAATACAAGAAGGAAAGTATTGTGATAAAGGAGAGATAGAACCAGTTAAGATAAGCAGATAGAATGATTAGAAATAGTGATAAAAATAAAATAGCTAAAGTGACAAAAAACACAAACAAAACAAAAAACAATATATACATATACATATATATGTATGTATATATAAATTATGTGTGTATATATATATATATTTGAGTATATGTATATATACATCCTGTAAAACCTAAATCCTCCACTAGTCTCAGTTTGATAATATAGTAATGCTATTGAAATCCGTCAGGAAAGGCATCCAAAACCTTGTTATATTTAGTTTAATCCTTATCCTGATTAACTGTCGA
Source organism: Thamnaconus septentrionalis (assembly GCA_009823395.1). Lineage (NCBI taxonomy): Eukaryota > Metazoa > Chordata > Actinopteri > Tetraodontiformes > Monacanthidae > Thamnaconus > Thamnaconus septentrionalis. The sequence continues at coordinate 2,350,476 of CM020511.1, read as the reverse complement.
ACTGAAGTTAATCTTCTCCAATTTAAGGTGAAACAAATTGTCCCTGATGGGGGTTGAGAGCTGTGTGGATTCTCAGCTCTTTAGATATAATCACTTGGAGCGCGGCCCCGTATCAATCCCTCGAGCCCGGATCTCATGAGCTCTGCTGAGTTTCAGCAGCTCACTGGCCAAAAACGCAGCTTCCATTTAACCGTGAAGACAACGCGAGCGCTCTGACGTTACCTGTTTACTCATGTTGGGCTTCAGTAGGTGCTGCTGCTGCTGCTGCTGCTGCTGCTGCTGCTGCTTGGACTGCGGTGACTGCTGCGTGTTCTGACTGGTGGTTCCCTGCGGACTCTGGCTCTCCCTGACGGAGCTCTGCTGGTGGGGCAGCCCTGGCGCCGTGTTGTCCTTGACTGACAGCTGGCGGCCGCCGACGTGCTGCCGGCCGCCGCCGCCGTAGCCCGACTCGGGCGACTGCAGGAGGTTCCCGCTTTGCGGCCGCGACTTGGCCGGGCGGCGGGCGCGGCCGCCGCGCTGACCGAGAGCTGGTGGGACGTCTGGGGCTTGACCCGGTGGCTCGGGGGCGGGGCCACCGAGCTCTGGCGCATGGGTTGGACGGTGGAGGGGGGCGTGGTGGCCAGCGAGGAGTGGGAGGTTCCTGTCTGGGAGGTCATGCCCATCATTTGCTGCTGCTGTTGGAGATTATCCTTGGGAGGGGAAACAAGTGGATGATAATGACGACAGTGTGATGAGGACGGCAGTTGGACGGGCTTTCTGGGAACGGCAGCCCTGCGTTCTGATTGGCTGATCGGAAACAATCCAGGAAGTCCAGTTTAACTAATAAACTTCAAGTGTTGATTTCATCGCGGCTGAAAATTTTTGAGAGGCTCTGCATTACACTCGTTTCTTTATTTTGAAAAAAAAAAAAAATCACACATTTTGCCCTTTGTTTCCAGTCTCCTGCAACAATTTAAGGTGTTGGTGAACCCTCCTTCAAAAAGGCAACAAACTTGTCATGAACTTGACAGTGGTATCACTGCTCTTTATGATGTCACAAAGGGCACTGAGTTCCAGAGATGTGTATTTTAGGACATTTCTAGAGAAGCAGGAGGAAGCGAAATAAGTCAGCGACGGACTTCTCTCATGTGTGGGGAACTCAGAGAGACACAGTCGAGTGGATTTTGTATGACATGTCACACTGAACATTTGTATACTGAACTGACAATTACTTAGCTCTAGAAATTCTCAATACTTTTTGGCAACAGCAACTTAAAAGATGCGACGCTGTTCATGAAGCGATGACGCCGAGACGTCTTAAAAAGGGTCCTTCCGCCTTTTTTAAAGAGTCGCAGAAGCAAACAGCAGCGGAAGCATTTACCTGCACTTGCATGGACATCTGCCTGCGTCCATAGTCCACCCGGCTGTAGTCGTCGCTGTAGCTGTGCGAGTGGATGATGCTGGGCTGGCCCAGGTGGCCGTCCCGGGTCCTGAGGGTGGACAGGTCCTCGCTGCGGGAGAACCCCCCGTGGGCAAACTGTGGCATGTAGGCCTGGTGCGACGGCTCGGGGTCGGGGGCCAGGAGCAGCGGCGCTGGCGGCTGAGCTCGGCTGTGCTGGTGGTGGAGCTGCAGCTGCTGCGGCCCGTCCGCCGTGGCCAGGTGAAAGAGGGGATTCTGGAAGGAAAGCGGGTAGCGCATGGCGGCGGCCTGCTGTTGCTGCTGCTGGGATAGCGAGTCGGTGGTGGTGCCCATCTGGCTCAGCTGGCTCAGCCGAAGGCCGCCGGACATGCTGGAGCCGCCAGAGCCAGCTGACAACCTCCCACCGGCCCGCAGCTGGCTGCTCAGGCCCGAGCCCAGGCCACCACCGCCTCCGCTGCTCAGCCCTCCGAAGCTGCCCATACCAGCGATGGAGGCCTGGGAGGAGTTGAGCATGTCCACCGACTGCAGGTTAGACACGCTGTTCATTCGGGAATCCTGGAGGTCCATCATAGATACGCTTTTATTGACACTGAGCACCTAGTCAGCACGGGTATAAAAGAGGCTAGTGCGCCCCCCCCCCTGGTATTATGCATTTCTGGGGGGGTGGCCACGGATGATCATGGGTGAGGGTGGCGCAGGTGTTTTTACCGCTGGGGGGTTTAAGGCCTGGGTATCGGAAAATGGCTCAAAGTATTTCCCAGGAAATACGGCTAGGATGAGTTGCGAGGTGAATCAGTGGGGAAAAAGCAGATGTCATGATATTCTACAGCTGGGATCACACCATGGCAGGCTATATTAAGTATGACTAACATGCTTGTCATACTAACCTCACCCTGATAGGGAACAGACTTGAGGAAAACAAAAAAGGACTAGCGGATGGGATGATGATTCCCCCAAAATATCAGTGTGACCAAACTCACCTTGGGGTCTGGCTCCGTGATGTCCGAGCTGCTGGTGCAGTAGGCGGGGCTGGACCTGGCCAGCGGCGGCCGCGATACATAAAACATGTCTTTGGAGGACGCTCGATGGGGGTGGTCGCGGTCCTGAAAGCTCATCTGGGAGCGGGATGGTATGATCCCTCCAGAGGAGGTGGGCGAAGGCAATCGAGTGATATCTATAGAGCTGGAGAGGGACACAGCGGTTGAGGTCGGCAGTGAATCACACGAGCAGCTGAGCAAGCTGAAGAAGCGCTTCAACCGGGTGGAGTCACGTCTCTCTCCTGCCGTATTCACTGGTGACCAGCCACAGAGAAGGTCTGCAATGTTTCAGATGCAGATTTGGGTTTGACAACTTCAGCTGCTCCAATAGGTCGTTTTAAAGGGACATTAAGCGGGACAAGGTCATAAGCAAAGCAGCTCAGAGTCCTCTCTGAATTGTTTTTCACTTTTCACTCTCACGCTGCAAACAATCACATTATGCAATCAGAGCTGCCATGGAGAACAGGCACGGCGTCTCCATCACAGACCTTGATGCGTTAGAATGTGACAGAACACTAAAGCTGTCGGCTTCAGGCCGCACACACTTGCAGACGCTTTGATACAAACAGACTTGTGCAAAGTCACGTGACAAAACCCGGAAACCCAAGGAAGGGACAGAGTTGGATTTTTTTTTCCAAGCAAAAGCTGACGGCCGACCTCCTACCTATTGAGGTCCCTCGTCATGATGTTCTGGAACTCGGAGGAGATTCCCCTATTGAAGCTCGGCCTCGACAGCTGGTGGCTGGGCTGCCGCTGCAGGTGAGGGTTGCGCAGGGCCATGCTGATGTCATTCAGGAGGCGGGGCAAAGGGCCCAGTTTGATGACGGCATCCTGTGGTTGGAGGACAGAAGGCTTTAAATTTTTATGTATGTCAGTATTTTCTTTATTCTTTTTTTATATTTTGTCATTACAGCAGAGTTTACTGCTTCTCTGTCTCTGAGTGACAATCTAAAACTTGATTGTCACTCTGAGACAGAGAAGCAGTAAACTCTGCTGTAATGACAAAATATAAAAAAAGAAAAACGAAAATTTTGTTGATTTACACTGTGTTTTGTCTTTATTTTTTTTCTATCTGTAGCACTTTGAGATTTTATAATGAAAATTGCTTTATAAATCAAATGTATTCTTCTTCTTATTATTATTATTATTATTATTACTATTATTATTATCATTATTACTGCACAGTCAGGCAGTAAGTCGGAACGTTAAAAGTTAAACATTTAAACATTATTATGTCATTCCACCACTAGAGATAGCAGTTTTGCACCGCAGACACCGCAACAAACCAGCCAGCAGGACTATATTATCATTAACATCGAGTAAATTTGTCCCGTACAACGTTTTATTTCTATACATTATTTTTTGGACCTGTATGTAATGACAAGAAATAACATAAAATACCAGAAATCAGAAATATATTAATAGAGCCAATTATTACTTGAAAGTCACATACAACACACTAGCCTAGTTAAACAAAAATTTGCCCAGAGTCATTTATCCCACAACCAGGTGACAGTATTTTCACAGCAGTTGTCTTAACTTCTCTGTTCTCTGCTTCACCTTGCTGAGCTGATTCATGACCTCCCACAGCAGACTGTGCAGTATGGACAGCTCCCTGCCGAGGTCGATGTAGCCCTCAAAACCACCGGCGCTGCTGACGCTGTCCAGGTTGGAGATCTCGTACAGGAACTGCTGCATGGAGGCCCACTCCATCTCCAGGAACTCATTCATGAAGCACATGTACTCCTCTTTATTGCCAAACCTGCACGTGCAGACAAATATAACAATTTTATATCGAAAAAAAAAAAAAATTTGCACACACCCCCCGCATTGAAATGCAACTGACTTGGAGAAGTTTGACAGGGTCTGCACCACTTTGGCGATGAGGGTGAGCGTGCGCGACGTCTGCTCGTCGGGATACTCCTGGGTGAGGTTGAAGAGCGACGGCGACATGATGGCGGGACACAGGAAGCGCAGGAAGAGGGAGCCGCTGATGAGGCGGTCGGCGATGTCCTCGCGGCCCCGCTCGGCGCAGCGCACCCTCCAGGAGGCAAACACTTCCTTCAGCTCTCGGGGGAAAACGCTGCGGAGAGGAGGGGGGCGTGCGAGGGGGTCAGCTGGCTTCTCCACGGCGAGCTCGCAAACAAAAAAAATGCCGCCGGCTGCTGAGCGACTCACCATTGGGAGTTAACGATCTTGCAGAGCGCCAGTTCGCAGCACATTCGGAGATTGGCTTGGTGGTCCGGGAGCACGGAGGGGGGTATTCTCATGGGGTCCACTTCGCAGTTCTCCTCTGACTCATACAGGGCCCTGATGAACTCCCCTGCGAGTGACATTTTGCAGAAGAAGAAGGCGTCACAAACGAACGGCAGGATTCTTTCATTACCAGCCAAATCAACAGAACTGGGAAGCAACACGCAGCTGTGAAGAGGTGGAAGGGTGGAATTTTCATCACATTGTCAAATCAATTATGTTTTATTGCAGACAAAATAAGTTGCCGTGATTGGTCGCACGACAACCGCCGATGCCCCCCAGTTTGTCGATGCCTTTGATCTTAATTGTGAAAATAGGGTGCAAAGCTGCATATTGGAGTGACCTTGAAAGAGACCTTGACTTTCAAGGGCAGTAAAATACAAATGGTTGGGATCTCAAAAGTTTCACCACTCTGTGTCACCTGTGTATCTTGCGTCTTGTGTCTGTGTCTCTTGTCAGCACTTATGGTTTCAGAGCCTTATGCGTTGAGATTATTTCAAACAAGTGAAAATAGCTCACTTCCGGTTTGTCAGGCGAGAAGTGAAAATTAGGTTTTGATTGAACGAACGCGTGGGTCTTTGTCCCATGTCTCTAATACCTTCCTAGAGGGCGCTATGGCGATTTTAGTGTTTGTTTTTTTATTATCTATGTGCTATGGCGCTATTGAGCAGATATGTACGCTTTTTTAATAGATTTAATTCTTCGGCAGTTCTGACCAGCATGCAACACTTGGTGCAAACCGAAGCATGTTCAGGGGGGCAAAATTGGACCCCCTGAACATGCAAAGACTGGATTTGACTTACCGATCGCATCCTTGAGGTACTTGTGTCCGATCAGTTTGAGGTACTCTTCTATGGCTTTGGTGGCCAGAGTGTTCTCTCTGAAGATAAGGTGTTCTCGGTCGATGAATCTGTCTACCTCGCACATCGCCATGTCCGACAGGAAGTCCTGCAAAAGGAGGAGGAGGACCAATCATCAACTAATCACACAACCGAAAGAACAGACACAAGTTCTCCTCCTGCCTTGGGTGCTGGTGCCCACCTTGGCCTTCCCCGTGCTCTGCAGTATGTGCACCAGCGCGCACGCCACCTCCTCTTTGCTCTTGACGCTCAGCACGGGCTCCAGCACGGCGCACATGGTGCGGTAGTTGTTGGTGACGTACTCAGCGAACTCCTTGTACAGCTCTATGGGCAGGATGTTCATGGTCTGGAAGCGGGATTTGAGGCGAAGCGATGCGTTGATGATCTTGCCGCCGCCCACGCCGGCGCCCTTGGTGAGCACGCTGGGCTGGATGACCGGGTACCACTGCTCCACAAACTGCCGGCCGGTGATGCTGGAGATGGGGATGCTGACCAGGCCCAGGTACGTGCTCTTCTCCTGGAGGGCGAAATAGTCGGCGTCGATATTAAACATCTTTTGAAAAGCTGCTCGAAGGCAGAAATCACATATTTTATTAAAGAGGCTGCGCTGCTTCTAAAGCCGAGCAAACAATTTTCTCTCTCCTCTCTCTCTCACTTTCCATTCTTTTGCTTGATGGATTTACTCTCTCGCTCGGAGCCACCGAAGGGGCCAAAGATGCACAAACGGCCTGCAATGTTGGTTGGCTGAGGTTGGCTGATGATCCACGGCGGCGACTCACTGATTATTTCATTAATTATGAATATTTCTGGCCTCTCTTCCCGAGCTGCGCTCACGACCCTCCAGCGGAGGCACTCTAGTGTTCTTTGCAGCAGGACAGCTCGAGGACACAAAGGGGATATTTTGCTGCTAGTGTTTTTCTTTTTTAACCATGCAGCCGCTGAATGACAATGCAAGCGTCGTGCCTCACACCTGGCATTCATTTTTCCAAAGTGGAATAAAATCCTTATGGGGAGGGAAAACGCTTCCACGTTTATTTATGCAATTGTGTGCTGGGGGGGGGGGGGGGCAGTGCCAGGAAAAGGGACATTCTGAGGTTGGAGCGGCTCTTAAGGAAGGAGGGCTCCGTTGTTGGACTGGGCCTGGACTCTGTGGAGAAGGTGGTAGAGCAGAGGGCACTCTCTAAGATCAGGGCAATCCTGTCCAATGGGAAACCCTCCCCCCCCCCAACTCGGTCTCGTCTCGCCAAAGAAGCTCAGGGAGCTCCAGACTTCTGTCACTGAGATGCACCACTGAGAGGCTGAGGAACTCATTTGTCCCTCGTGCCACCAGGCAATACAACGCCACCACCACCTCAGGGAGGAGCAGGAGATGTGAGATGGAAATGAAATCATGAAATCAGCCCTGTGTGATGTCACAAAGGGCACTGGTACCTCTCCCAGGGGAGTGGCCACACCCTCAGCCAGGTATTGTTTTTTTTTGCTCTCTTCTTAATTTTTAACAGAGGCTTCAAACAGAGGGCTAAATATCTAGTTTTTCCGACGAAGGGGGCAGGGAGAGGGGTTGGGTGGGTTAATCATCAGGCAGCTCCTGTGGAGTCTGGGATATTAAAAATACATATAGACCACGCGGGACCATTGAAGTTTAATGTCTCCACAGAAAGTTCCGGAGCCTCCTGTCTACTCTTAATGGAGTTTCTTTTCATTTAGCGACTGAAGTGTCTTCGTGGGCCACTGAAGGTCGGCCCTTTCCCTTTTTTTTTACATTCGTTCTGACACTGAAGTAAATCAGATCAAAGTTCACGTGGGACCGTTCCAGCAGAGGGATGGCTGTGCCACCTCCGGTACACATTTCCCTCCAATATGTTTCATCATTGGTGAACAATTGACAGCACAGCAGATACGTCGCTTCCATGCGAGGTCGCATTTCTGTCCAATCACGTCTCCTTCAGCCCTGTGCAACTCCTGATACACATATTTTCTGAAGAATCTTAGCTGCTGGATTCTTAAGCAGTTTGTTCAAAACATTTCAGACCAATAATAAAAAAATAAAAGGGTTTCTACTCTAAATACTCCGTACCGCGTGTAGTTTAAATGTATCGTTTCAGGTGATAACCCACTGCAGGTGCAGCTTTTACAAGCAAGAGCTATTTTTACCTGCCAGCCCTGCACGGTGTCTGACCTTTTCCACCCGCCACATCCCTCCTGGCAGTGCGAATGCAAACAAAAGTAACACCCCTTGAAAGTGCGTCTGGCTTTAGTTTCAGCACCTACAAACTTTCTTCTTGGCAACTTAAAGCCTCCCGTTACCTTGCGTCTCTTCTTGTCCGTCTCCTTGTATAGGTGAAGGCGGAGGTTGCGGACGGCGGGCAGGTTGTTGAACTCGAAGTGCTCGCCCCAGAAGACGGTGTCGGTGCGCGGCTTGCTGGTGGTGCGCGCGTACAGCATGTCGTCCAGGCACAGCTCGCAGTAGTAGCGCTTCTTGGCCGGGAGCTCACGGGCCTCGATGATCCACAGCTTCAGCACGTTGTCCACCCTCCGGCTGTTGTCCTGCACGCAAGACGGGTTCGGTCCAAGCATCAGGTGCAATCATGTAGAGGTGCGTTAGTTGGAAAAACAAGCAGGGGAGATGTGGATACAGAAAGACGTGCATGGGTAAAGCTGCTGGGGCAGCAGGGCGGCCTGCAGGACGGATAGAAACACTTCATATTTTAGAAAACTTCTATAAAGGTTATTTTACTGAATGTAAGAAGGTACTCTTACTTCCGGTTATTCGATTTTTTCTTTTTTTTTTTTTTTTTACATGTTTGAGACCAAAGTGCATCGGGTCACATGGTTGAAATCCAGAGGATAAGCATTGAAAAAAAATATGATTATTGAATTTACAGCTGCTCAGTTTTGATATTTGGCTTTTTGAAATCTGGTTCTATGATATAATTTGGCAAAAAACAAAACAAAACACAATTAACCATAATGATGATTTCAAAATGAAAGACTGGATTTAGTTTTTCTCTCTCCTACAGTCCATGCGCAAACAAAAAACACGCTCGATGAATTGAATCTCGACTATGGACGGCGGTAACGAGACAGACAAAAGGACGACATAGTGATGAAGGAAGACTGACGGCAAGGATGAAGTAGAAAGTATGGGGACAGACACAGAAAGCGACACAACAGGGAAAAAAGTGATCATGGCAAAACTGATGTGCAACTGTAGCTAAGCCATATTTGACCCCTCCTCCCTCCCGCCTCCCTCCTCTCCCCTCTGTGGACGAGGGGAGCGACGCTCCGCTGATTACAGAGTGACATTTCAGCAAACAGGAAGGGGAGGGGCCATTTCAATCAGCCTCCAAATACCATCGTTGCTGTTGTAGTAACCCCCCCACCGACCGTTAGCAGTGGACAATTAAAGCCCTCCTTTAGACAGCTGGATGGCCTCACGTTCCTCATTTGCATGTCCTTTGATAATCCGAGCCAAACGCGGGGCAGAATTAACGATTTGAACCCTCTGAGTTCCAGAGTGTCGGGCAGCTGGTCGCCCAGTTTGCTCGCTCGGGCTCCCGTTTCTCCGTCCTGCTGTCGCATTGCATCGTCCCGGTGTGTCGCAGCCTGGAGACGGTAGCCAACAGAAACTATCAACAATCCAGTGATCAGTTCTACCAGGCAGCTGGGCTCCCAGCAGGATTCCTCCTCCAAGAAAAAAAAAAGTCCAGATTATCTGGTGGTTCTGAGGATGACGCCGCCAGATCTTCCTGTGGGGAGGGGTGAGTTAGGAGTGATTTCACACTCCCACTCTGATCATGATCAGCTGCCCTGAATTGGAAGTGGAAATATTAAAAAGGAGCTACACACTTCGCCAGCCTCACCAACCTTCAGGACAACAAAACGTTGTTACCTGCAGAACTGGCAGGAAGTGGCCTGAGACCCTCTTGTTGCTGGCATTTGTCTTGTTTAGTGGTGAACGTAGAGCCTCTTTGACCCTGTGCCACCCCCCTCGTCCTCACCCCGCTGTCCACCCTCCCACTCCTGTTAGCATAGCGCTAATAGTGACAGGTGGACACACCATGCTGGAAACAAAATACAGACAAAAAAAATTGTCAGCAAAACACTGATGGTCCTGTTACAACGTGTGAGGACGCACAGGTAGAGAGGGCGGAGCTCAAGGGGCAAGCGTGGGCCTAAGTGAAAGCGCAGCTTCTGCGCCGGTTTGTCTCGGCGTACAGGTGGCATCTTAGCCGTGCTTTGATTTCACATATACTCAGTGATGGGCAGTAGCGCGCTACAAATAGCAATGCTACAAGTAGCAACACTACTAGCGTTAATTACATTTTTCATTAGCGTCATGGTAGCGGCGCTCCATTTGAACCAAACAGCTTTTTCAGTAGCGCAGCTATTTTTGGAGTCCAGTAGTGACGTAGCGACGACGCCACACGTTACTGTCTATGAGAAAGAGAGACGGCAAGCTCAATTTGTGGCAGTGGCACCAAGTTGTGGTATCCCTGGTGGCACTCCCAGATACCGCAGCTCTGTGCCATTAGTGCCGCGACTGCTGCAAGTGCCGCAGCTCGATGCCACTAGCAGTCGCGGTACGAGTAATAATAATGAGTACATGGCACAGCAAGTAAATCTTAAAAGAAGGAAGACACAAAAGGGCAGACAGGGCTTGTTTGAATTGCTCCTGTATGTTTTATAATAAATAACCAAAAGGAGTATTTTTTGCTTGTCTATTTGTTTGGTGGGAAGTTGTTCTTGATCAAGAAGTTGGTACAAAAAAGTAGTGCCGATGTAGCTAGCTACTTTTGCCACATAGCCTGTGGTGTAGGTTGCTACATGCTATATTTCTCTGGGGATAGCTACTTCTGCAGCTAAGCTATATTTAGTCGAGAGTAACTTGTAGCTTAACCTACAACATTTTCCAAGTAGCTTGCCCATCACTGTATATACTGTAGCTCCTTTAATGAGGTGAAAACAAGATAAGACAGAGCGACTGCCAATAAGGGGGCGAGAGGACCAATGAGGCTATGCAGTTTTATGAGTTTTGAGAGTCAAGACTCGGGTTGTTGGTGGAAATGTTGGCGTGAACGGCTGCTGCAGCCAGGCTGGGAACAAAACAAGTCATGATTTGCCATCATGCGTCACGTCTCCTGCACTGGTTTGGATTTTAAAGAGCTCTTGGTGTGCCGCCAGGCTTCAAAGGTCTCCACAGTGTGGAGAGACACAGTGAGGAGGGGGGAAAAAAGATCCTCTTCTCTGCAGTCGATGCATCTGGTCTGATCGGCATGTTGCTGGAGGGCAGGAGGGAGGATGGCTTTTTTTTTTTTTTCATTAAGAGCCCCCCCGTGTGGAGTCCTTGGAGCTCCATGACTCAGCCGCCCGCCTCCCCACAGTCGGAGCATCTGGAAGCAGGCGTTCAGCACGGCTGACGGCTCATCCGACTTCATCCCTCACAGACCGTCAAGGCCGAATATCACAACACAACACTTCTTTCAGCACGGGAGGTGAGTAATGAGCCCAATTTTATAAGAAAAAACAAAAAAAAACAAAAAAAAAACAACAGAAATATTAGTTTTCCCGGGAGCTGACATCAAGGGCTGAGATTGGTGGTTTTCCGAGCTGCAAGAGAGGAAACACAATGGCAGCGGTGGCCTGAAGCTGCAGGAGAGAGACGGCAGAGATACAGCGTCATGTGACACCAGCGCACAGCCGAGGAGGAGGAGAAGAAGATCCCTTCCGCGCTAATTAATCAGGCTGCGGCGTCGGACGCGGACACAATTGGGCCTCTTGCTGGAGTATTTATGGACTCGTATCCATCACGGCTCGCTGCTCCTCCGGGACGCTGCTGTGTGTTGTTTAGAGGGCGCCGTGGCAGGCCGGCCGAGCAGTTTAGTGGCTAATGAGCTTGTTGCGCCAGTGAGTCACGAGCGGCGGCGGTCGATGGCAGAACGTTGAGACGAGACCCGGCGGAATTAAAGGCATTTTCACCTCCGAACGGGCCAAACTCTCAGCTTTTAACGCTTTGCATTCATTCCGATTAAGTTGTCAAAGCTACGCCGGTGAAGACGTTGGGAGTGTTGACGTGTCGAAATATATATCTGCAGCGCTGCAACGAATCACTCTCGTCTTCCGCATAGTGCAGCTGTTAATTAAGTTTGTTGATAATTGTTCAGATCGTGGTGTGCAGGTTTACAGGGCAGAGGAAGCTCCGCCCAGCAGTGGTTGTAAATGAAACTCTAAAGAGGCTTTAGTGGAGCACATGATTCATTGGCTTCTTTCAGGAGAAGCAAATCATGTTCTACAAAGTCAATTCTGAGTTTTTGGAACTCAACACTATACTGAGAACAAGACGAGACGAAGGGACCTGAGGGCAAATCTGGAGAAGACGTTCGGATCAAGTTCCCATCATGTCTTTGAGGCGATGTCGCTCGGTTGCCGCTGGCGATGACCAGGCACCCGACCAGACGTGAAAAGTTTTCCCAGCAGCAGCATCACAAATTCCCCGAACTGACCAAGTCTGGCTGTGAAGGCCCAGTGTGAAGCTTTTCACAAGGATTCATAGGTGGAAAATGTTCCGAGTTACATTAAGGGTGTTTTAAGTCCATATTAATTCATGAAAACACTAGAAATACATTGTTGCAATTCAATTTCTGACCATTGGATGGCACTAAATCTCACACACGAGGACTTTAAAGTTTTAACTATTATCTGATGTAGAAGGATTATATTTTCGTAAAGCAACAGGGGTGGAACCGTACAAAAGAAACCAAAACTAGGTTGAGTATTTTTGAAAACTCTTGCTTTTTTTTTTTGGCCGCTGCCACACATGGTTTCAATGTTTGTACAGTGAAGCGTTGACACACACACACACACACACACACACACACACACAGGCAGGATGGGGTTCACACAGAAAACATGAAGCGGTGCGCTCCGACTGGAGAACACACAACAACAACAACCACAACAACAACAACAACAACAACGACAGGAGACGGGGAGGAGAGAGAGAGACACACAGACAGAGGGGATCCTCCTCCTGTTTTTTTATTTTTTTTTTTTTTCCAGCCATCATCTTCCTCTACCGCATCCCTTTCTCTCCCCTCACCTTGTTGGGCTTGACAGCTCTCTGCAGGTTCTCGATCCATTTGTCTCTCTCTGCAGCTGAGCGACACGCAAAGCACTTGGTTCCCGATGAAGTAGTCACCTGAGGTTATATAGCCAATGGTAAATTCATCAGCCACAGCCATTTAGTCACTATGGAGACTGAGGCGCCAAGAAAAAAACAAACGAAGAAAAAAAAACATTGTCTTGCATTCACACTCATCTTTGGCTCCGCTCTCCGCAAATGGAGAAAAGTGACGGGAGCTGCCAGAGTTGATTATACAGTTTGCACACATGTGTCGCATGATCTGGTACTGGCCGACTCACCTCGA
>CM020511.1:1955000-2332500 GCA_009823395.1 Thamnaconus septentrionalis | reverse complement strand
CTCCAGCAGCTGGAGACGCCGTGCGTGTGCTGGTGCAACACTCAGAAGGCAGGAGCGTTTTCACTATTATCTCTCTCGTCATTCTGTTCCTTGCTGACCTTTATCTGTCTTTGTTTCATTCTGGAATCCAGTGCACGCTAACGACAGTTGATTTGGGACTTAAGCTAATGACTCCTGGCGGGTCGCAGGTCACCTGATTCTGCTCCCAATCTGCCTCACGGTTTAGCGCTCGAACGTCTCCGCACCAGGAGTTGAATATTGACCTGGCTACTCGATCGCGTTGGTAAAAAAAAAAAAAAAAAAATTGAAATGTGAATATTTTATTTGCGATAGTGACGCATGACCCTTTCGGTCACCTGCCTGCTGTACCACGGCCCCTCCTTTAGCCTGTCACGCTGTCACGCTGTCATCTTCTGGCGGGAGTCAGATGTCTCGTCTCGGAGATGTGACTAAAGACTGGGCCCCATCTGCCGCCACCCAGCTAATAGCCTGCGTGACTAAATCTGATTTGGTTTGCCACTCAAACTCAGCAAAAGTTTTTTTTCGAAATCGATGCCGTCGGTGTCTTGAATTTTGGTTTTTCTTTTGTCATTTTTTTTCTGGCAATTGACTCAAAGTAATCGAGTTTTACACTCAGCAGTCGACAGCTCTCACTGCTGGTGCATGATGGGAACTTTTGAAACTGGTGCAAATTTCACTTTAGTAATGTTTTCTATGATCTTTTACTCCACTTCTCAGAAATTGCGTGCCTAGAGCCACAGTCCTGGACACCGTCCTGCTGTGATGTCACAAAGGGCACAGCCATCTCTGCCAGGTCAGTCGCCGCACCGTCAGTCAGGTGTTGGCTCCGCCCACTGGGACCACCTCATCCCCCCTTCCCCTCCCGCCCCCTGGAAACTTAGGGACAAAGCATCAGTTTTAGCAGGGGGCTGCAAACAGAGGGCTAAGCCAGCTGAACAGCAGTGCATTCTGGGGCCGTGAACACTTAAGAGTGCATCATACATTTTGCTTTGCAGCAATGATGAGTGCAGAGTCTGGATTCCATCCTCGCACCTGCGCTCTGACAGTGTGTGTGCGTTCAACACACACAGACACACACACACAGACACACACAGGCGCACAGCCTGGGGAGAGGCGGCGTCTGAAAGCTTTAAAAGCTTCAGGGAGCAAGTGGAGCCACAGGCCAAGCCAGACTGCAGACTCCTGGCTAAAATTAGCGGCTGGTCGCTCGGAGGACGACTGATGAGGAGAAAGACGACCTCATTGGTTCCGTTTTAAAGGGAACATCTGCTAAACGTTCTGAAAGACGTCTCACTTCTGCTTGCGTTGTGTTGGGTGTTTTTGATAATCACTGGGCCAAACGTCCTTCAGGTCAAGATGCTTTGCACAGTGGTTTGCATGGGGAGGGGCTGTGAGAGCCGCGAAGTGGCCGGGGGGCAGAGCAGCGGCGCCCGAACCTCCGGGGGGGAATCACAGATTCAGAGAGAATCTTGTGCTGCAGGATGGGGCGAGAAAAAGGTTGAACGACTAAAAAAGTTTGAGGCGTAAACAGCGACCTTAAGTCGTCTCCTCCGCCTGTCGGCAGCAGCAGCAGGGAGGCGGGACGAGGCCCAGTGAAGAGCGGCGGAATTAGTTTTTAACCTTGTTGACAGCCGAGTGGCAGGACAAATGAGTTTCCTGACCGGGGGAAATAATGACAGGAGAGGAAACTGGCTCTGCGAGAGTCCCTGGCGCTGCTAAAAAAGCAGCTTTGAGCTGACGGCGGCTCCGCAAGCAGAGAGGGAAAATTAACACGAATCAAAGTTTTACTCAACTGGCTTCGCCTGTGCTCAGCAAACACGGTGCGGCTGAGCTTTGTGGATTTTAGAGTAAAAACCAAAGACTCAACACTTAATCAAAATCCACCAATAAAATATTGCATCGGATACATCGTAATGAGAGTAAAACCAAATACTTCATACTATTGATAAACGTGTATCAGCAACATTCTGTAAGTTCTAAGTGTATTTTCTCACTTTTACTAGATGCATTTTTTTCCTTCCTTTCTATATCACATTCTTTGCCTTCTCATTTTTTATTTTTTTTTAACCTGTAGTTTGTTTGCGGCCGCCACCACAATTCAAATTTGTTTTTTTTTTTAATGACTGTGAAGTAGCATACGGGCGTTAGCGTACGAGCTAACGTCACCGTCCACCAGCTAGCAAACATGCTCCCAGCTCGGGTGGCACATTTTGATCAGGCTAACATTGTTCTTGTCAGTTTGCAATTTAAAATGCAGCAAAAGTAGAAGAAGAAGAAGAAGAAGTGGAGAAGAGGGAGAGGTACTTAAAAAAAAAACAGAAGTGAGAGTCTACGTCGACTTCAGTAAGTTTAATGTGAAGCCGTTGGTGTTCACTCATCCCGTGGCTGAAGACAGAACCTGGACATCGACACCCGAGGTTAACGTTTGCTCAATGGATTGTCTGCGTTCGGTAATTTTTGGAGTTTTTGAGAGGTTCTTATTTTCTTTTCTTTGTCTTGTGTTCCAACAGTGAACGGAGGAGAAAAAACACTGCGGGAGAAAAACAAACGGTGCTATTTCCAGCCGCGCCACTGACGCTGGGCAAACATCAGGAGAAATGAGAGAAATTTGTGGACCGCAGAACTTAATAAGACGGCGGTCGCTGCTCACAGCCCTTTTATGTGCACGTTTGAAACCTTGTGATTGAGTTTTTCTCTTGTCGCAAATAAAAACAACAAACTTATTATTTCCGTCGGCGGTCGGCACGTGCGGCCGCCGGCTGCTCAACTCGTCTCTGCTTTTAAAAATGAAAGAAACAAAACAAAAGGAGAAATACAAGACGGTGGATCCCAGGAGTCACAGCACCTGACCTCTCTTGTCGACATGAAAGAAGGTGCGCACAGTTGTTTACACATTTCAACGCATTTTACAAAAAAAAAACAACAACAACCTGCGTTTGCTTTAAATCCCAGTTAAGCACTTGTTTACCATGCTGCGCTTCCACAGTTTCAGGCGTCCTGGGTTTGTGTTTTCTGAATCAGGTGAGAATCAAGTCTCTTAAAATGACGACTAAATGTTGTTTCTCCACTGAATTTGTGGGTTTGCTGGATTTAATTGTTTTCAGTCTGCTCTTTCTTTGCTTTTCTTGCACAATTAAAGTTTACTTTAATTGTGCCATACTTTAATTGTGCTTTAATTGTGCTTTGTCCAAAAAAAACAACCAAAAAACACAAAAGGCAGAGCAGCTCAACAATAATGCAACCCTGATGAACAATAAGAGTTGATATGTATGATAGTATTATCGTAGAGCACACCAGCGTCTGCGCAGCGCTTCCAGCAGCAGGGACCCGAGGCCGCCTGAAGCTGTGGGGTGGATGGAGGCGGCGGGGGAGGAAAATGTGCAGAAAAGAAGCAGAAGTTGCAGGAGGACGCAGCGGAGGGCGAGCGCGACGCCCCGGCGGCCCTGCGGCGCCTGCACAGTCAAACATGGGTGCTGCAGCCATTCACTCCGTGTGTCACATACCTCAAACGGGGGCAGTGGTGCAATTAGCGTCCCTCCGGCCGCTGGACTCGAACCAGCAGCCCTCCAGTCTCCGCCCCAGTGCAAGAAGGGGGGGGAGGAGGAGGAGGCGGCGGGCGAGTGGGGCAGGGTGAAGGAGAGGGTGGGGGAGAGGGGCAGCGAGCGGGGCAGAGGAGGCGGCGTGCCGGCCCATTTCTTGGCCCCCCGGAGCTGCTGCTGCTGCTGCTGCTGCCGGCGCCGCGGGGAGGAGGGAGGCACGGCCAGGGAGGGGGGGAAAGGGTGAGGCGGGGTGCCGCTGGCCCGGCGGCCACAGGTGTGCGGCGGGCCGAGGCCGGGGGCGGGGTGGAGGGAGAGCGAGAGGGTCGGAGGCAGCGAGCGAGGCCGGGAACAGGGGGGGTTACTCACGGATTGTCGGAAGGGTTGAAGGGGGGCAGTGGGCGGGACCTCCATGCTGGGCTGCTTCCCGGTGGCTATGCTCTTCCGCCGGGGCCGATGATCTAGAGAGACAGGGGTCGGCGGGGGTCAGAGGAGGGGCGAGGGGGGAGGGGAGAGAGGTGGACAGGTGAGAACAGCGAATTGGAGAATTCAAGCGGCAGAGGCAGCCAGCAGGGGGCAGCGCTGGCGGAATGAAGGAGGGCAAGAGGACCAAACAGCAGTGAGATGGGGGGGAGGGGGGGGGTCAAAGATGAGTGTGGCGCCGATTCAACACATAAAAAAAAAGAAATTCACCACACACACACACACATACACACACACACACCAGCAAAAGTTCAGCGTGTGTGTGTGTGTGTGTGTGTGTGTGTGAGGTGCGGAGGCTGATGAAGTGGCCGCCAGACTCTCGCAGACATGGATTTTCTGTCGGTGCCGCCAGAAGAGCCCGGTGTTAGCAGTCGGGACGGAGAGGAGCAGGCGTCCAGCAAACAGAGCAGCTTATCGACGTCCGCCGGGCCGGCCGGGGAGGAAAGTGCTGACAGACGAGCCTGCCCGCGTGTGTGTGTGTGTGTGTGTGTGTGTGTGTGTGTGTGTGTGTGTGTGTGTGTGTGAGAGAGAGAGAGAGACAGAGAGACGACTGGATGAAGGACGGAGTTGGAGTTAGAAGGGGACGAGTCGGGTGAGGCGGACCTCGTCTCCTTACTGGCCAATTACATCCACCACTGGTGTGTTGTGTGTGTGTGTGTGTGTGTGTGTGTGTGTGTGTGTGTGTGTGTGCAGCTGCAGGCAAAGTGTTTAAAAGGGCCACAAAAGGTCCTCGAGTCTGGCAGAATGCATAAAAAAATGGGGGGGGGGAAATCTCAGCCAGTCGATAAATCAATAAGTCTGGACTCAAACTAACGTGGAGAGTCTGGCAGACAAACAGGAAGTCCTTTTCACTCCGTTTAGACACGCGTGAGTTTAGAGACACTTTTTATTTGGAATCTTTTAAAGGTCCCGCGAAGTCGTGTGGTTGCCGACCTGGAGGCTGATTCTCTGTCCTACCACAGAAGAAGAAGAAGAAGAACCTTTGCCCCGCTGCTGAGCTAACTCTACTGGGTTTGTGATGTCACTGAGGGACCTCTGCCACGGTAGTGGCCACACCCCCGTCAAGGCGTTGGCTCCGCCCTCTGAGATGGCCTCTATTTTCCAAACGGCGGGAGGTCCGGCAGAGCATCAGTCCCTTTGAGATCTTAACATCTTCATCTCGATCAATCAGCGGCAAATCAGAGTTTGCATTTTGACACTGATGCTCGGTTTGGACGGCGGAGGGTTGGCCAGGTGCAGAAAGCCAGGGCACCAGAAGCTTTCAACGCTCGACTTTGTGCTTATGTTCAATGTATACCTGCAGACTGGCCAGTCAGAGACCTGGGCCGCAGCTTTGAAGGTGCTGTGTGGAAAACTCGGTGAAACGCTGGACGCTTCCACGTGTTGCTCTGCTGCTGCAGGTCACTTTGCACGTTGCCTCTTCCTGCCTCCCACACAGGCGGCCGCGCACACAGACACACACACCTCTTCTCTCCCACGCAGCTACTTTACATAATTCAGACGTTACATTTGTCCCTCCACCTCTCAGCAGCAGCTGATGTGTCTGCTGGTCTCGCCTCCATCCACCTCCTCCTCCTCCTCCTTCCCTCCTCCCGCTCCTCCTCGCACCCACTTCCTCCTTTGGCACTGCTCCTCCTCTCCTTCACAACTCTCCATTTTCGCCCTCACTGCTCCTCTTTTATCCTCGTCCTTCCCTCTTTCCTTTCATGCACCTGCCTGCTCTCCTAACACCCACGCAAAAAGCGGCCAAACAGGCAACCGCCACCGAGCGGAGACACCAGCAGCGCGGCAGCCGATCCGCTGAGCGAAAGTGGAAAAACTTCGAAAAGGCCGGAGCGACCGACTGACCAATCAGAGGACGAGGGGCGGAGCCAGCTCAGAGCCTTCGACTGGATTGAATGATTTACTTGAAGAGATGAAAAAAATACTAAAATCGTGAAAAAAAAGTGAAAGGACATTCAAGAAATATTTGCCTGCCATCTTCGTAAAACACAAGAGCGTGAGCAATGTTCAGCGGCAGTTGGGGAAATTATGTTTCAATTTGGAAAAATTGTAGCAACATATTTTTTTAATCAATCAGATTTGATCGATTGATTGACCTCTACACAAGAGACAGCAGAAGACGACGGCATTGTGAAGAAACAGACTTCCGAACGTGGGCTACCTCCTCCATCTTTCTTCCCTGCCTGGCTGAACTTCATCCAAATATTCAGCTCAACTCACTTTGCAAAAAAAAAAAAAACCCAAAAAAACCCCAACTTGTTACATTTGTTTCTTTTGCGAGAAGTGTTAATTAGCAACCTTATCTCGTAGCGATGCTACACTGTTGTGACACCATTAGCTGTCTGTCGTCGGTGCGGGCCGGCTCAATTAAAATGTCTGGGGTGGCACTAGGACGGCGGCGGGATATCAAGATCAACTTCAGGATACACGGCGTGTCCCAGACTAATTACTTCTCCTGCAGGGACAGATTTTGTGGCAAGGAGAAAAAGGAGAAGCGGGGCGGGAGTTTTTTGGGGGAGTTTCCGAGTGTTTGGCAGCAAGTCGTGCAGTCGGAAAGACGAGCGAGACTCGGAACCCCCGAGGGCGACAAGATATAAAGAAGGAAAAACTAGTTCCAATCTGGAGCCACGAGACACAGAGAACCTGTGTTTTATTACGCCCTCCAGTGGAGGGCTGCATCAGGGCGGCCGCTGCGACTCTTTAATCTGTCCTTTGTGTGTGTGTGTGTGTGTGTGTGTGTGAACGTGATGCAACGCTACAACCCGACACCCGAAAGCGACGCCGATCTGAGCAGGTTGTCAAGCAGCAGGCTGTAAAGTTTTCCTCCCGGTCTTGTCTCGCACTCACATAAAAGTAAAACTAAAAATAAAAGGCGTGAAGGAAAGTGGAGAGCAGCAAAACCAGACTCACTCACAAAACTCACAAAAGCGGCGCAGCTCCTTCTTTTCTTTATGTGGTGGTCATACAAGTCAAGGTGAATAAAAAGAGAAATAAAATTTAAAAAAAAACTTCAGTTCTGTTGCTGGATGTAAATGTTTTGTCAGGAAAAAAAAACACAATTCAATTCTGATTTATGGTCCTCATTTTTTACTGCGGGATCAATTTATTCTTTAACCTTGGACGGCAGCTGGAGATCTGGCTCCTCCGTCGTGACTCCAACAGGAAGTGTTTCCAAGCAGCCTTTCAGCTGCGGATGCTAAAGATGCTCGTGCTGCTAGCTGTCCACTGCAGTGGAAGTATAAAGGAACCAACCCACAGAGGGAGCGGCTGTGTGCCTTGCTCCAGCTACAATAATTAGCGCTCGCAATTTCTGCTCCTTCTTTCATGGACAGAACACGATTACATTTCTTTGTAATTATAAAATCTTTCTCATCAGAACTGATTGGGTTTTTTTTGTTTTTTTTCTTAGATAAAAATCTACAATGTTATTTAGAGGCAGATTTTAGAGTTGCTTTTGTTGTTTGCACAATCTCTGGCAAGCACTGCCATTTTTACGTTTCACTGCACATCCAGCACGATGATCCCGCTGTAGGCCAATAGGAAGCCTTGAACTGTGGCCAAATCACTCACACTGGCAGTGAAGCATCTGATTGGTCCGTCTGTGGAATAAACTATCATTTGTCTAGAAACAGTACAGGGCTCAGCGCTGTGCTTTCACATGCTACCTCAGAAACTGCTGCTGGAGAACCTGCAGCACCTCGTCAGCATTTGCATTCTCACCTGCAGCTGCGGCGGCGGCGGCGGCGCATGAATTCTGATGCCACGTCCACATTCATCACGTTTTCCTCCCGCTAAGCCGTCCCGGTGCAAACACGCTGTTTGAGATCCTCCTTATCGGCGGACGTGTGCGCGAGGCCCTGCCCTCATCTTTTAGACAGATTAGTGTTTGACACTCGCTGTTGCAGGAAGTTCACCTTTCCCTCATTGCACAAACACACACGCGCACATACATGCGCACACACGCAAACGTCAGGCATGCAAACGCGAGGCTCTCAGCGAGCGCGGCCGGCGTCCTCACGCGCTCCTCGTGGCGGACGCAGACGTAAGTCTGGAGCAGGAAGGTTAAAAGCTCCTTCGTGCATTTTGAGCCCGAGGCTGACGCAGCGGCAGCAGGACACGCATCAACGTTCACGCATCAACGTACACGCATCAACGTACACGCATCAACGTTCACGCATCAACGTACACGCATCAACGTACACGCTCGCAAAGACGCAGCGGCGGTGACGTGCTACACATTGCATTATGTAACCAATGTATTATGCATGCATTCATCCAGCGAGGAGTAATACTTGTAATAGTTCTGCAGTAGTAGAATTGTTTGCTTGTAATGAACCTGCACGTTTCTGAATCTACGAATAAGGGTTGATTTTATTTGCAAATTCTACAAACCAAAATACTTTGCATGCAATAACAAATCAACATTTATTGTTTGTATGTATGCAAGTAAACACACACGTGTGTATGTATGTATTTGTATTCAATAACAATATTGGTAATTGAATGATTTAATCATTTTTGGGGGGTTTTAATTAAATCATTTTTAATTAAACAGTGTCGTCCCTTTATGCTCAGTTCCAGCAACAGCAGCAGCAGCAGCAGCAGCAGCAGCAGCAGCAGCAGCAGCAGCAGCAGCAGCAGCAGCAGCAGCAGCAGCAGCAACAACGTTAACATCCTTCAAAATATCCACCACAGCAGCCTGGGGCAGAACGCTCTCCTTACACCCGATCAACACGCCACGTGTCTCCCCCTGGAGGTAGTGAGGCGCACTACAAAAAAAAAAAAAGGTATCTACTCGGACCTTGTATTAAATCCTTGTGTATGTTAGCATAGAAGACACGCTGACTTAAAGCATTGAGCACTCCAGTGTCACTCTGTGTGCGATAGCTCTGATTTTCAGAGCACACTTCCAACCGTTTGAAAAATGCCACCTTTCAACCAGAGCGGCAGCGGCTCCTGCAACACGCCGCTGATACTTTTATACACTCAACGTGGACGGCATGGGGAAATAAATGTGGGATGCATTCACGGGGAATAAAACATCTGATCTACGGTGTATTGTGGACGGATTAACATGGGGGAAAAAAAAGAGAACAATGTGCTTGAATTCTCTCTTTCGCCGTCATTATTTGACGGTTTTATATCAAAACTGTGGACAAAAAGCCTCCGTCTGAAGCCGCAGATATAAAAAGAAATTCAGGATGCGTCCATTTAAGTCTGTTTCTCACTCACTCTCTTTGTGATCCCGAGCCGGGCTCCGTGTTTGGTTGCCATGGCAACTTTTTCTTTTTTTTTTTTTTTTTTTCATTTCTTTCCTAAAGCATCTTACATTTTAGTTTCAAACGTTACTGCACAACAAAGCTGTGGACCGAGAAGGAGCCTGGGCTAATGTGCATGTATGTGACTGTATTATGCTTGGCGATGGATATGACAACACACACACACACACACACACACACACACACACACACACACACACACACACACACACACACACACACACACACACACACACACACACACACACACACACCAGACACACGCACAGCTATGCACGGACAACAAAGGAATTTTTTAAGCAGCCACCAAAGAGGGAAGAAAAAAAAGGATGCTTTTCAGACTTTGATCTCTGCTGAGTGACGAGTGACGTGATGATCACTCTTGTCTTGCTGACAAGAGTGAAAGCACTGTTTTCTTATTTATTGCAACCTGGTATTTTTGTTTGTTTTATTTATTTTTGAATTCAGTTATGTAACTGTTGTTCGGAAATGATTTCAAAGCCAAGAGAAGCAAAAATACGTCAGTGAATAAAATGAAATGTGCAACCCAGCCAAAGCATCGTTTTTGTTATGGGTGTGTGTGTGTGTGTGTGTGTGTGTGTGTGTGTGTTGATGATTCAGTCTGTGGATGCGGACCGACTCACACACTGTGTAGGTGCGTCTCCTCGGTGCAGTTGCATTATTCAACAGCAACTGTAACTCGCTGGAAGAGTGAAAACCCGGGAGGAGGCAGGAGGCACGACATCTGTCGCCTGCTGCCTTTGACCTTTTGACCCCGTGGAGGCGGCTGGGGGTATCGTCCAACCGTCCAGACCCCGTAGCTGTCAAACATCACTGGGATGGCGTGACGCTGCAGCCAGACTGAAGATGCGACGACCCGATCGGCCGCGCAAGGTTTTCCATGAAGGAATAATTCAGAAATTCCGGAAAAGACGAATTCCCTCTTTAACTACCGACACGTGTTGAGGATGCTAAGCAACCGTTCCAAATCCCATTACGCCAGTCGGCACGGAAAACAAATTTCCGCGGTTGGAGGCCGCCGTCTGCCGCCAATCAGGGGCCGACCATCAAATGGGAGGAGCGTGTGTTCGC
Source organism: Thamnaconus septentrionalis (assembly GCA_009823395.1). NCBI lineage: Eukaryota > Metazoa > Chordata > Actinopteri > Tetraodontiformes > Monacanthidae > Thamnaconus > Thamnaconus septentrionalis. Next base: position 2,322,086 of record CM020511.1, on the reverse strand, counting down.
CTTCTCCTCCTCTTTCATGTCCCGTGCTAAGCTATTGCTAAGCTAACAGTCAGCTAACTCAGTCGGCTCCGTGATTGCGGCGGCGATAGCGGTGACGGCCGCCGTCTCGTCTTTGTCGACCGGAGAATAAAAGCAGGAAGACCTTTTTTTTTTTCTTTGTCGAGTGGTGATCGTTGTCGGCGTTCTCTCATAAAAATAGCAAAAAATGGCCATGGCAAGATAATGATAGGTAGACTTCTATTAGTTAGACTTGAATCTATTATTAGACTCAGGGTCCATTTGAAAATAGTTTTAACGATTAAAAAAAAAGCATTAAATATAATAATTATAAGCCTCACTTAAGAAGAACTACTCCAAAAAAATTAAAAATGCAACATTAAACAAATAAATGAATAAATCGAGCGTTAAGCAGGCTGATAAAAGTTTTTATCAGAGTTTTTGTCAAAGTAGTTTTATTCATACTATTACTCAAGCTCATTCTAAATCCCTATGTAAAAAAAAAAAAAAATGGTCCTATAGTGAACCTTCAGACAGCGTCGTGGTTTCGAGCGCGCTCGGCCGCCGCCCCGACACGTGCGTTCACATGCGACATGTGGAGCCACTGCGCCTGCTCACTGCCAATGTAAATCCGATGTTGGGAGTGCAGCGCAGCGCCGAAGAGGGAACGCGTGGGTGGCGAACGCTTCCAGCTCAGACCCTCTGACAGCGAGCGAGCGGGCGAGCGAGAACGAGAGAGAGAGAGAGAGAGAGACAGAGTTAAAAGAGTGGGAGGAAGGGATGTAGACACACATGAGTAAGAGGTTGGTTTAAAAAAAATGAAAAAAAAAGGAACTCGCTGTGTGTGTGTGTGTGTGTGTGTGTGAGGGAAAGGAGGGAGGGAGGGAGGGCGTAAGTGCTCGTGTAGGAGTGGGAGGCAGAGCAGCAGCAGCAGCAGCAGCAGCAGCAGCAGCAGCAGCAGCAAGACTGTACGGAGAGAATACAAGATGATAGAAAGAGAGCGAGATGGAGGGAAAGAGGAGGAGGAGGAGGAGGAGGCGGAAGAGGAGGGGAAGGAGGGCTGGGGGTGTGTTCAGAGTAGGGGAGGGGGTTGGTTGGCTGGATGCGGAGATGGAGGCTGGTGATGGAGTGGGAGTCTTAATAGCAGTGAAAATGCTCAGGGCTCCTTTCTGCTTTTTTTCCTCTGCTGTATTTGTCTTTGTTACGACAGAATGCCGCTAGCGCCTTTCTTTCGCTTCTGATCCGGCCCGCTGTGAGCCGGCCTCTCCTGCGCTCGCAGCCGCCGCCACCGCCACCGCCACCGCCACCGCCATCCATCCCCCAGGGACGCTCGTTACGTAATTTGATGTATAGACTGTCATCTGGCCGTCCTGCTGCCAAAGGCTTCCGTTGGTCGGCCGACGCAGCGCCTGGACTCGGCTCAGTGCGACACGCTGGGTGGAACGTCTCACATGTTCCTCAGATCATCAGGGTTTTTTTGTTTCGCAGGGCTGCCAAGGGTAAACCTCTGAAGTTGTTTCGGCCCAGTCTGTTGGGACTACTTCCCTAGCGTCCAGCTGCTAACGGCACGGGGCTTCCTATTGGTCCGTTCCTTCTGAAACAGGGCGTCAACGGAGAGAAAACCTTGAGCCACTGCCACTTTTTTCTCCTTTTTAATGAGGAAATGTCGCCCAGCTCGGATCAAACTGACCGCGGAGCAACATTCCAGGCTGACACGACCATCCTTTTCGCTGCTAGCGCTTAGCTTCCCGTGGCCCCGCCTCCCTCTCTAACGGGCTGAGAGAAGCGTCTTCAGCTCAGAGAGGGTTTAGCCGTCCAACCCTCCATGAAAGACACACGCGACGCCAGTCGGCTGCCCGACTCTGTCGCGATCCATTTGCTGAAGCAGCCGTGCGTGTGGCTTCTTGTGGGCCTTGACGGTGACGTGTGCGTACAGATGCTACCTGCAATTACCGTCACCTGCCTGACATTTCCATCGGCCTGCGTTCGCTTTTTAATCACCGCCGACGTTTGATTTTCAGCCGCACTGCGTCGCCCCACCGTTGCTTTTCAAGTGGTAAACTGAAGGGGGGAACATCTGGAATTACACAGAAGTTTTTTGTTTTTTTTTTGCAGTCCACGTCTTTGTGCTTTCGGTTAAGAGGAGTTTCCTGAAAGATATCGAAAAATATCTGCCTCAGACTTCAAGCATTGAGAATTAGAAAATGTAGGTGTCTGTCGAGCAGGAAGTGTGGGATGGGAGATTCGACCAGTGTTAAAAAAAAAAAAATAATTGAAAAAAAAAAAGAGAGGAGAGAATCAACTCGTCAGCAAGCTACAATCAAGAGCACAATTGATTTGATCGTCCTGCTTCAAATGCCTTCTTACAGACTCACTATTTGCCCTTGACCACCTCTCACACAGATGCACCGTGTGAAAGCATGAACCGAGCATGTGCGTATTTCTGTTTGAAATGGTTGAAAGCGTCATAATGAATTTGTGTCACAACGGTTTTCATGAGAATCAGAGAAAAAACACAGTGAGCTAACTTTCAGCTAGCGGTTTAAGAGGAGTTGCAACTTTAATTGCCAAACAATTCCAGCCATTTTCCTCAAGGTTATGACAGGTCAGCGCACCACAAGCACAGGTGAAACACTTCTTAAAGTAACACTATGCCAATGTTCATCTACCCTAATGATTCACCCACTGCCTCTTTGTGGCTCCATGAAGCTAGCGACCAGACTGGAAACTGCAGGTGTGTCCCTGGGAGACGGTGCTGGGCAGGCAAGCAGAGTTATACAGTTGTGTAACAGGTCAGCTAGGGGCTCTTTGCCAACGGTTGGTTATTCTTCAGATTTATGAATGGTAAAAATACATAATAATGATGATTTTTAAGTGAGAAAATCTGCTGCTTAAATACCGAGAAGAGAAAACAGGGGGACAGACATCACATCTTACTGGAGATCGTTGCTGATTCATGCTACTTTACATTTAGCTATTTGTGTTTTAAGTCGTCCAGTGAGCAGCCATGGAATACAAATTGACTGAAGTTGTGAAATCTGCCAGCGGTTCATTGTTTCGCATGATGCCAAACGTATGATTAAACGAAGGAAAACCAGCTGAGTCACTTTGAAGCCGCATTTTAATCAAATGACACTTTGGTTCCACTCCAGTTTGTGCTTTTGTCATCATTCGTGGCTGCCGGTCAGTCACCAAAAAAAAAAGAGTAAATGACGCCTATATGTACGTTACCGTGCATGTTATGTGGTGCGATAATTATCTTTAACCAATTTCAAGATATGACATCCTTTCAGAAATCAATGTAAAGTGATTATTATGTAAGCGCTGTGCCTAGCGGTCTTCATAATCAACATTTATGAAGCCGTCGTGCTACTTTGAAGACGTTTCAGCGAGAGCGCTGCATTGATTCGCAGTAGTTAAAACTCCCAAAGCAATTCCAGAGCTGTGCATAAACCTTCACAATGTTAGTTTGGGATCTCCACTGCAAATAGTTCCTCGCAGACCCACAATGCACAAAGGCATTTTTAGACAAAAATGAGTTCTTTGCAACCAATCGCACAGTGGAAACAAATTGCAGCAGCAGTCCAACTTGACTCTCGACATGGACAATCGCAGTAAAATCTGTCCGGAAAGCAAAAATTGTGGACAATCCTCTTTATTCTCAGAGCCATTTTTCTTTATTCCCGCCCTCCCTCCCGGCCCCTCCCTCCATTTCAAAATTCCACAAGCTGCTGCCACGAGTAATATTTTCTGCCTTTTTCTCGCTGTTTGCTTGATGTGAGAAGCGCCGCAGACGGCACATTTTTCATTCGAAGCGGTGAAATAATAATTTTCTAATATTGATGCCGGAGACGTTTCTTGCGTCGCCGCTCGCCGCCGGTGCTAATGTGAGTCCTGGGCACGCTGGCCCCGGTCGGAGGGGCTCTGCTCTGAGCTGTCAATCAGCTGCCTTCACCTGAGTGGGAGGTGGAGGAGCTGGCGACTCAGTGTGTCTGTGCAAGTGCAGCGACTGCAGGAAATTGCAATTGTCATAATCCTGCTTCACTTTGGGGATCATTTGATTTTTATTTTTATTTTTATTATCTTTTTTCGGAGAGAAGAGAGCAAATTTGTTGTGATTCACCGAGTCACTCATCTCACATTAGTTTCCCGCAATTTCTCAGGTGAGATTTTTCACATGTTTTCAACCTTCACAAAAATCACGGCAAGATGCACCAGAATTTGGCCTTTACAGACACGGCGGTCCATATCAAACTGCGCTCTGTTTCCAGGTTTGCAAAAAGTGCCTGCAGAAATATTTCCAAGGTCTGAAAAAAAAAAATGTTGTAGTTGAAGCAAACAGCGTATCTGCGGAATCGGATGTCAGGCGTTGGCAAAACTGAAAAAACAAACAAACAAAAAAAAAAAACAACGCCCACTCGCAAAATATGAGCTCTGTGCTGAACATCGTAGTCGCTCTAATGGATTTTCACTCTGGCAGTGACATAACGGTGCACAAAAACGTGCAATGAGAGCGTTTTCACACAATCTGTGCAAAACTTACATGCGCTGCTGCACAACAAAACAACACACACAAAAATAAACAAAACCCATACAAACGGGATGGATTCAAACACACAAAGAAAGGGAAGACAGAAGACGCAGGTGTCCTACCGAGAGTAGGCGGGGCTTGTGCAGCTCCGTGTCCAGCCTCCAATACACAACAATGTCTCTGCAGCCCCGCGGTGACGCCGAGCTGCTATCACCGACTGTGGCCCCGTATCCCACACGCACTCCGCTCCACACTGCAGCAGCTCCGTGGGTTTGGGAGCTGGTTTTTCTTTCCTTCTTCTTCTTTCTTTCTACGTTCCTCTGAGTTAAACTCCAGCGAGCGTCGACCCTGCTCCCGAATCGATACTCCAAAAAGCGCACGGTGACGTCAGCGTCCGTGAGTGACGGAGTGCGTCGGCGTCGGCGGCGTGTCCGCGGAAAAAAGGCGCCCGCCGACAAAGTGTCATGACACGCGCGCACACACCAGCGCGGCGCGTTCGGGTAAACACACACGCACGCACGCGCACACACACGTGTGTGTGTGTGTGTGTTTGTTTGTTTAGTCTACCGGTCCATACGCACAACAGGTAAAGGGGGGAGAGTTTCTAAGGCCGTGGCTCAGCTTCCAGTCAGAGGGGTATTGCTCAGATAGACGGCAGCACTTTCACTCAGGCAGGGAAGAAGAAGAAGAGAGAGGAAGAGGAACCAGAGAGGAACTCTGAACTCTATTCCATCATCACGGTCCCCGCTCCCCACCACTCACTCACACACACACACACACACAGCGAAACACGTCCAGGTTGGCCCCGGAATCAATCTGGTACCTTTGAATATTTCATAGACAAAATACGTGGATGAATAAATGATGGATCAGCGGCGTCCACGACCGAGGAACCTTTCCAAAACGGGGCCGGTCCGTGGCAGCGGGCTGAGCCCACCGTCTCCTGGAGCAAAAACAGGAATCTACGTATTCACAGACGGCACTCGGGATATGATAGCAAAGTGGTATTCCAGCGACACAACGCAGCACGCACACACACACACACACACACACACGACACGCTCCTCTAATTAAGGTTCTCTGTTAAGGTTCTTCTCAGCAATCCCCCACAAAACAGCTCAAGCTATCGAGACAAGAAGGGGGTGGGTGGGAGGCAGGGGGAGGGAGGGGGTCACCACCATCACACAAACTGGTTAAACTGGTGAAAGTGGCCCTCTGTGGTCCTACCAACTGGCTTCTCCTCCCTCCAGACCGCTGAATTTACCTTTTCTGCAAATGTTTTCTTACAGGTGACCCAGAAGTGCCGCCACTCCTCCTCCTGCGCCTCCTGCTCCTCCTCCTCCTCCTACTGGGCTGCCGGATGAACAGTTACTTAAGTGGGCCACTGTTCGTTATCTCGCATCCTAATTAGTGTGCGGCGGCGGCGGCGGCGCGCGCGGGCTCGGAGACGCCCCCCTCAGAAAAGCCGGCTGCAGGCTCCTCTTACACGCGCCCATCCTCGCCCCGCCTCCCCCCGGTGGCGGCAGCAGCAGCCTGCGTGTGGCGCTCCGGCAGCAGCGGCTGTTGGGCGGCGGGCGGCCCGGCTGAGAACTCCTCCTCCTCCTCCTGCCGCTGCCTGGACTCTCCTCGTCTCCTGCGGCCCCCGGCGCCCTCCGCCCCGACCCTGCGCTCGCAATCCCGCTGACCGATGGAGGCTCCGCTGGGGCCACTGGCTCTCATCTTTTAGACGGCGGGTGTTCGTCCCGGCGACGGCTCTCCTCCTCCTCCTCCTCCTCCTCCTCCTCCGGCGGCTGGTGGGGCTTCGTCCGCCTCGATCCTTCCCCTCCTTCTTCTTCCTCCTCCTCCTCCTCCTCTTCCTTCTTCACGTGTCAGGATCAAAGTTGCACGCGGGCCGGCGTCCCCCGCTCAGTTCGCCGCTTTCAGGGGGAGCGGCTGGTCGTCACGGAAGGTGCGTCCCCGCGCTTGTGCGCTCGCGAGCATCTCACCCCCCTTCCACGAGGCGCGATGCGCAAAAAATTGCCCGCCTCGCCGTGTGTTGGGAGAGAGAGAGAGAGAGAGAGAGAGAGAGAGAGAGAGAGAGAGAGAGAGAGAGAGAGAGACAGGGAGGGAGGGAGGAGAGGGAGAGACGCGCGAGGCGCTCCTTCCTCCTTGCGCCTCCTGCTGCCGGGGCAGCCAGCAGGGAAAGAGGAGAAATAGGAAGCTTTTAATTCCCGGCGCAGGCGGACATGTGTGGACGAGTACCAGAAAAGAGAGAGAGAGAGAGAAAAAAAAGAAGAAGACAGAGAAAAAATTCACACAGCGTGCTGGGAAGAGGACAGAAACAGCCCGAAGTGAGCCAGGAAAGGAGCTCGGCGCAGCAGAACCGCGGCAACTTCTCGCCTCATCCTGCTGCCCTGCTGCGGTGATCCGCCCGCCTGTCTGCTGGCCGGCCAGCCGGACGGCTGGAGATCAGTCCAGCACAGGTGGACGGACAGCAGTGTGTGTGTGTGTGGGGGGGGGTTATCTTCATTTTTTTGGGGGGAAGAGAGAGGGAGATGAGCCGTGCACCCATCTCCCTCCCTCACCTCTCCCTCTCCAAATCAGGAGGGACTGAGGGCAAGGAAGGGGGCGGGGCTTGCTGGATCCCTGCTGGGACCTGCAGGTTTGGTTTTTTTTTTGTTATCATGCACACACACACACACACAGACACACGCAAAATGCAAGAATCCCCCTTCATCACTTGATCATCAATTTTCTCTCCTCTTCCTCAGCCCCTGACAGCACAGTCAGCAGAGAGGAGTTCACCCCGGCAGGGGAGAGGGTGGAGGGGAGGGGAGGAGGAGGAGGAGGAGGCGTGGGAAGCCTGCAAACACGTCGATACTCCTGCAACCGGCGTGCTGGCACCACCTGCACCACGACGCCGCACAGGCCGACCAAGATTAAAAATCATAACAATCATTCCTTAGCGTGAGCCTGGCCTGGCCTGACTAACCCAAACCCCACCCACCCCCCAAACCCTGCCCCGCCCCAATCCCGCTGATTTCCCACAGCCGCCATAACGATGCGACGCCGCTCGTCGCGCGCCGCTCGGCGCAATTCAGCCCAACATGCAGCCGAGGGGCGTCGCACGCTTCCTAGCTCTCCCTCCGTCCTGAGGACACGGCCATTGATTGGGCTTTCAGCAGCGATAAGCAACCATCGCTTAGTGGGAGGAGGAGGAGGGGGTTAAGGGTATCTCAGATCTGTTTCCATGACAACTGTGGCTTTTGAAGCAACTTTTTCTTTTTTTTTTCTTCCTTTTTTTGAGAAGCCAACACTGAATGGTGATACTGTAGCCACGCACGGCCGAGCCCCCCCACCGACACACTCAGCTCAGCTGGCGAGTAAAACACGGCAGCTGAGAGGAAATCGCCCGTGCGCCAAAACGTCTGGCCGAAGACGATCAGACAGAGATTCAGATTGGTAACCGTGTTACTGGCCGTTGCTGTCGCACGGCGCCTTGCGGGGAAGCTGCACGGCGGCCATAAAAGTTCAAACTGCGTTTGCATGAATTCCATCACAGACAGCGGCGGTGGCGAAAATCTGGTTTTGAAAAACAAAATCGATGCATCGTGATGCATTTACGGACAGTCGGTTGCAGGAACAAGATTAATGTCCCTCCATCAGACCTCAGGAGATATAAAACAATTTTTAAACACATTCTGAGGCCTCATATTCTTCAAATCTTTATCTCTCGTCACATCCAGTGGGGAAAATTTCCACTGACAATTATCCATAAAACCCTCCTCACATGTCAGAGAACAGCATGTCCAGCCCTCTGTTTTCAGCACCAAAACAAGACCTGACTTGAGAGTGTAGTGTGGTCAGTCTGGAGTTTTGGTGCCATTCGTGACATCACAAAGTGCTGATTTCTCTGGGGTTTTTTTTTGCAAAACGGTGAAGCGAGCAGATTGAAGTAAAGGACAGAGAGGTTCCTTGAGACCTATGACTGTTCGGAAGCATTGACAGTATGGTTTTTTTTTATGTGTGTGAACTGGGTCCTTTAAATTTGGAGACGTTACAAAGCAGAAATCTTCTTCTTCTTCTTCTTCTTCTTCTCTTCTTCTTCTCATCATCGTCATCCATAGACTCTGTCTCTGAACGCGACTAACCGCCGTGTTTCACATTTCTCGTTGCTTTGCACCGTCTCGATTTTAAAGGCGAACCTTCAGCGTTGTGCGTGCTCACGTCTCCACTAGGCTGCTCTCCCCACAGCGCCCCCCAGTGTCCGGGCTGCCCTGCAGCGCACCAAATCGAGTCTGGCACCAGCAGCCAGGCGTCAGAGGCGCACACCTTCAAACTGCTCCAAATCATCGGCGGCCAAAGAGATTATTTTCATTTTTGGTCGAGGACATCGGTGACATCATCCCCCTAACCCCCCCTGCCCCCCTCCAACAACCTCCCTCCTCGCCCTACGGTTTTAGTTTTCTCTCCTCTCCAGTGTAGCAGCTCCTCTCCTCCTCTCCCGCATTCTCTCTCTCAGCCTCTCGGTCCTTCCAGAACACAGCCTGTCTGTCGGCTCTGTAATTATTTCCATGGTTACCATTAAGGATGTGAAACTCAGCCTGATGCTTCCATGGTAGTAATCTTTCCCTCTCTTCCGCCTGCTCCCTCCCTCCCTCCCTGTGTCCTCCCCCACTTGATTTCTCTCTCTTTACACACACACACACACACACACACATACACACAACCTCTCTCTCTCTCTGTCGGCACTTTCTTTCACTTTCTCTGCTTCACACCAACAACAGTCCATCCGGGGGCTGTGCACGGCTGCGGCACATGCGCGCTATCATCGCAATCCACATGTTAGCGAGGCGTGCCGTCAAGGCTGTACAGTGAGAATTCACGTTTCCACAAAGTGCAGTTCTGCTCCGTGTTGTACGTGTGTGTGTGTGTGTGTGTGTGTGTGTGTGTGTGTGTGTGTGTGTGTGTGTGTGTGTGTGCGTGCGTGCGCGCGTGCATGGGAGGACACTGCAAGATGATTGTGCATCAGCAGTCAAAGGTGCGCGGCGAACGCCCACTCTGCCAAAGTGTTCAGGACACCGGGTAGTGGAGAGGATGGAGTGATAACGGTTATTTAGAATCTCTTCATTTATGTGTGTGTGTGTGTGTGTGTGTGTGTGTGTGTACATGGTGCGAGTTGGGCAATGAATCACTGGTATAAAACGATGAGCGACTGTGCTGGTAAATATCTAGTTCTTCAAGAAAAGTGGAAAACAGCTGAAAACAGGCGGGGGGCAGCGGGGGGTTTCTGGGTAGTAAGTCTTATTATTTAAGCGCAGTGCTGTTCCTCGAACGACAGTGCGGTGAATATGAAGCGATGGCCAGCGTGATAAATGTAGCAGCAAATTGGTCAATGTCTATTTTTTTGTTTTTCTAGCTAGTAGAATTTTTCCTGAAATAAATTTAAAAGGATTTTTTTTTTTTTGGGGGAGGGGTTCTCGCACAATTGTATGTGGTTTGCCTAGCTAGTCCTTTTTAATGGTCTCTCTCATTAGTCCAGGGACTGATGGATGAAGAAGAAGAAGAAGAAGAAGAAGAAGAAGAAGAAGAAGAAGAAGAAGAAGAAGAAGAAGAAGAAGAAGAAGAAGAAGAAGAAGAAGAAGAAGTCTAGCAGGACAAGGACAAACCAGAGCATGAGAGTTTGATCTTAGAATGTAAGTGGAGCAGGATGACAGGCATTAATGTAATTTTATTCTTTGAAAGCACCATCTCTTCATGGTCTTTTTTTTTTCTTGCTACGGTTGTGAACATAGAGTTTGCGCATAATGACAACTAAAAAATTGAAACCTGGATTGAAAACCTTGGATTCAATTAGTTTTTTGCAATCATCTGGGAAGAATATTCAGTAAAGAGATGCTCCTTGAAAAAAAATACATTAGCCGACGGTTGAGTGAGCTTGCTGTGTGTCTCAGTGGAGGAAGGCTGACTGGAGTTTTTGTTTATTTCTTTATTTATTTCTTCAACAATTTAACAGTTTCCCGGCCAGCAGATACAGTCAGAGTTCCACCCGGCTGCAGGCCACGATGTGCTGCTGGGTGGAAACAGTCCAGAGTGAGGCCAACTTCTTCTTCCACTGCAATTCTTTTTGATCCCCGAATGTGAAAAAAGTCACATTAGGGGCGTTTTCATGGGAATCCACGCTAACAGCATCACAAGAATCTGGGAAGCTTCCATCAGCTGTCTTGCTTGCTTGGCGACACTGAGAACTCCCAATTTTTACCACATGATAAAGTTGAAATTTCTGACTTGACTACAAATTTATTTGTACATCTGGTGGCTTTGGCAACATCACAGTAAGTTATTTTTTCGACTGAAATGCTGACAACACACACAAACACACACTTTTTCCTAATTACTTAACTGCAAGCATTAAATGGCAGCTTCCACAATGGGCTCTGGATGGCAGCCGACCAACTGGCACATCAGACTCAGGCCTCCTCCCTGCAGGCATACACCTGCGTCAAGCTACGTGTTTTTTGTTTTTTTGGCCTGATGTTGAAGGGCAGGTTGGTGCTGACACCAGAGGAAGGAAGGAAGGAAGGAAGGAAGGAAGGAAGGAAGGAAGGAAGGAAGGAAGGAAGGAAGGAACAGGAAATAGGAACAAAAAAACACCCATCATCTATTAGACCGACGTCCATTTACTGACAGCTGTTTTTCTTTTTAGATCCACACAAGAGAACCTGTTGTGTGTGTTTAAATTAAATAAGCCCATCAAAAAATAACACTTTGTGCCAATACATGAGGCTACGATCACGGGATGTCGCTAAAAGGATGCAGCAGTAGAAGAAGAATGGAGAGGAAGAGGTGATTTCAGGACTCACTGTCAACCGGCCAACTTGTAATTATTATTCTTGCAGGTCGGCTGGCGTCGGCCCTGAGGATGGCTGCAGCTTTTGTTCCCGTCCAACATTTCAGCGGAATAGCTCCGTTTCCAAAAAAAAACAAAAAAACAACAACAACAACAACAAAAATCTCACTCGTCCAATGGAATAAAATTCAACACACGAAGAAAAGCCCATCGTCCGCCAAAGACGGCATCTTTTAACTACCGTCGGCCCCAAGGCGTCGTCTCTCTCTGCATCCAAACCGATGCGCTTCCTTTGAATCTCTGCGCCGCCGCCGCTAATCTGGCTAACATCAGCCCGGGCGACAAAGAGCCGCAGACAGACGACGGCGGCCACCTAAAAAGAATTAATCAGCGCCTGCGGAAAGTGGCTGGATTTCTGAGAAAAGGACAATTCACTCGGCTGTGAGAAGAGAATGAGCTTCAACGTCACAAAGTCTCCCAGGTAATAGATTCTCACCACCGACGGACAGACGGACAGGCGGACAGGCAGACAGGCAGACAGACAGCCATACCTGGCGATGACTACAGCGGCATCGTCGCATTTTGTTTCTACGTGGGGATGAAGCGAGGAATCCCAGGCAGAGGACATGGCTATTTGCACAACAACCCTGTTGCAAAGTCAGTGGACGGGAAACATCTGCAGCCCTTCTTGACATCATGTTTTTTTTTTTTTTTATTAAAGCCCTTGTGTACATTTCTATCGGTCTAAACCGTGCTGCTAAATCAAATCAACGCAGCTCACTTTTTTTTCTTTTTTTTTTGACACGCTCGGCCGTGAATTTCCTATTTCTCTGCTCTGTCACTCTGCAGATTCAAAATCGCTGCATTTTTCCAAACACAAACCCACATTTTTAACCTCTAAAACATGGCCACCTGCAAAATGGTGCGCCGGGCCGCCCACACCATCGCATCTCTGGCCGCCTCTCCTTTTCCCAGCTCGCCGCTTGTTGCGAAGTCATGTGTGAATCACCATCATCATCATCATCATCATCATCAGCAGCAGCAGCAGCAGCAGTGGCAGCGCCTTGCTGGCTCCTGGCTACCGCGCGGACGAGGTTGGATTGAAAGCAGCGGCCGTCAGGTCCGGCTACATCCTGCAGGGAAGAGAATCTTCCCGGACTGCGGCGGCAGCTGGAGGTTTTCCTGCATGTGCTGCAGCTGTACAGCTTCACATCGCACCTGAAAGCAGGCCATCGACTAGAACGGTCCCAGATTATGACAGGAAGCAGGAGCTGTGGAGAGGACGGGGAGGAGTGACTTCTGCACATCCACATTAAAAAGGGGAAGTATGCAACTTTTTTTTTTTTTGGCGTATTTTATCGACCGGTATCCCAGATGTTGTCTGACAAGCAACTATGAAAAATGCTGGACTGTCAACTGTAACTTTGTATGGCAGTGTCATGCACCCCGAAACACTAGGGGGAGCTCTGCAGCCCAAAATAGCGAAGACGCATCCGACTTGCAAGGCTCCCCTACGACTCAACAACTTCAACGCAATCAAAGATCTTTTCATTTACTTGGAACTGAAGAAAAAATGTCTTGAGGTGTAAAAAAAAAAATAAAATAAAAAATCTTGGATTTGTTTTACACAAAAAAAGGAAACACAAACAAACGTACAGCCTTCATGCAGCAACATATGTAAGACCTGCGCGAAGAGGCAAACATATTGTTGCCTCTTTCACTTCCGCCTACGCACAAACATGGGTAAGAATTGCTTGTTGTCGTTTTTCTGCTGTGACAGAAACGCACGCACACACACACACACACACACACACACACACACACACACACACACACACACACACACACACACACAATTAAAGACGTGCGCGCGTCTTGCATGCAGAGTTTCACGGCCGCTGCCTGGAAGTCAGGCGTGAGCGGCTGACGTACGTGCAAATGTTCCCTGAAGAACCGGAAAAGATGGCAACAACGGTGGGCGGAGCCTAGAGGTGACAGCAGGACACACGGCCTCCGTCTCTCTCTCTCTCTCGCTCCGTCTTAATTTCTCCTTGCCATCTTCATCCAATTATGGCCCCGCCCACTCCCTCTCGCTCTCTCACTCGCTGTCAGTCCAGCGCTGTTTGGGTTGTATTCAATTAAAAGGCTGCTGAGTGTAATCTAAAAAGTGTTTGGCGGTGTGACAGACACACGCGCAGTGACGGTAACACACACACACACACACACACACACACACACACACACACACACACACACACACACGCGCGTCTCACCGGGGGAAGAAGATGGAGAGGCAGGGGAGTGGGGGATGGGCAGTCTTGTGATGCTTGGCACAATTGGATTACAGCGAGAGGCGAGCGCAGAGATTCCTATCGAGCCGGTCGGCGGCAAAGGCAGAGAAGGTTTCATTTTGACTGCGTCTGTCTTCCCCGACGGCTGGATCTCCAGCCTCTCATCAAACGTTGCCGCCGGTTCTTCGGCTCGTGTACACGGTGACGGACGCGGTAGAAGTGAGATCAACGCCGGGAAACGTGCACGCCCCCGATTGATTTACCTCCCGCGCTGCAAAACACTCTGTTTCACCAAGGTTTCTGATATCAGTCGCTTCTAAACGAGGAAGCGCACAGAGAGAAAGCAGAAAGAAGCAGAAGTCTGTATACAGGTACTAGCCAGAAAACTAGAATATCCTGAAAAGGTTGCTGTATTTCTGCAATTCAACTTAAAAGGTGAATGTGACATATTATATAAAGGAATAATATGCAAATCAATATATTTCAAGTTTTTACTTCTTTGGATTTTGCTGATCAGGTCTTGCAGCTTTAAAAAAAAAAATCAAATTTTATAATAATTTTCTGAGTTTGTGGGTTTGTGGTTTTAATAAGCTGAAAATCTTAATCAGCAAAGTTACAACAAGGAACTGCTTGAGATGTCAATTTGCATGGAATGGCTCAGTAAAATTTGTTGCTTTCATCTTTTATGTTAAATTACCAAAATAAAACTAATTTTACTTGCTATTCAAATTTTTCGGCTAGTACCTGCATAGATATGTGCATACATAGATCAGGGATTCAACAATACAATATTTGGTATTTTATCAAACTGTTTGTTACGGCCTGTTCGGTTCGGTACACAGTGGCAAACAACGGTATTTCGCTATGTTTAGGCCAGTCACAAAACTTTCTCTAAACGCGCATGTTGTGCAAGAGCCAGGCCCAGTGGTACGCAGCTTTCTGACGACCCTTCGGTCCCGCAGTTGTCAATAATTAGACTCGTTCCAAACATCCAACAACATATCAACATTAGATCGCTGAGACCATTTGCTAATGTTAACCAGTGTAATAGTATATCCATGTAAACTGATTTAGTTATCTATCAATTTATACATTCATGTTTACATATGTATATATACATACAGTATGTGCGTATATACTGTACTCATCAGGGATGCCGGTGAAACAGCAGCGCACTTAGTTGACTTGCTGAGCGATGTTACTTCCAGTCGCCTACTGCACATGATGAGAATGTTCAGTCAACAGGCAGACTGCAGGAGCTGCAGACTGTGGAGAGATGAGAGCCGAGCGGCACCGAGCCCCTTCAGTAACGCTCATCTCCTGACTTCCTCCTCGCCGCGTCCAGCTGCTCGTCTCCGTCTCCGCCCGGCGGCAAACACACGTTTTTGAGGTGGAATAATTCATCCCAGACGTCGGGGCTCTTTTGGCCGCGGGGAACATTGAAGATGATCTTAGGGAGCTAATAACACGGTTGCGGCTTTGCTTAATTTCCCGCTTCTCGCTCCGCCCCACCTCCAGCCCCGCCCCCGCCCCATTCATAAATGATCGCTTCCAAATTCACGAGCGCCGCAGGGCCTGATCTGAGGACAGCGTCTTCTGCCTGCTTGGGAATTTAGATGACTGGCGTGGAGATGTGCAGCGTAATGACAGCAGGTGGCGGTAGGCGAGTGGGTAGCAGCACCGGCACCAGAGAAGAAGAAGACCAGTGCTGTGTCTCAATTCTGGGTCTGCACCCTTCAGACCGAGCGTCCCCCGTCTGAAGGAAGCGTCCTTCGAGGACCCAGCCTAGAAGGACGGACCAAACCCCGCCTCCCCGGTAACCACACGGGACGGTCTAGCCTTGGGCGTATTTCCTTGTTTTGTCACCGCCGTTCCCTCCTGCTGGCCAACCCCGGAAGTGACGTTTTTATAGTATCAAGCTAACCATTGGTTCACCATCTAACGATGGCGTTGGATGATCAAATAAGTAAAATCCTACATTAAAAACTGGATACTTTATGTGAAACTTCAGTACTTAAATTTATACGAAGTGTCTTTGCCAGTAGATGGCGCTAATTTCAGCTGACTTTCCAGGATCCTACGATGCTTTGCAGCAGCACGCAAAGCATCATGGGATACACAAGTACGCGAAGGATAGTAGCGGTGCAGCCTTGGAAATCGGCTAAACTGAGTGCGTATTTCCGAGTACGCATTTTGAGCGTCCTAAGCACCCTTGGGAATTGGGAGGAGCCTTCACGCAGTGCTATGACGCAACTTCCTTTCAAAATGCGCACTTCAAGTATGCAGAGCCTGAATTGAGACACAGCACAGGTTGCATCTGAGGAGTGGGAGGAGGACGGTGAAAGCAAGCAAGCGTTCAGCAGGGGGCGATGAAGAGCACAAAAGAACTCAAAATAAAGAAAAGGACATTTTAGTCCTCTAAAAAGTTAGGGCGATGATGTTTTGTATGTGCGTGTGTGTGTTTGTGTATGTGTGAGTGTATGTCAGTGTTTGAACAACAGCTTACTAAATTTGCAACACTCCCCCATCAGGGGGCCTCAGTGAGGCTCTGAGCCTTGTAATTATTCCATCCGAATCGCTTAATTGTGCTGTAATTAAAATGGCGACATCAATGTTTTCCTTCAGTGACAGACTTTCAATACGAGGCGTCGGAAATAAATAAATAAACAACATCAGAGGTGCTTTCAAGACCACAGAGGCACGCTGGCCTTAATAGTCGGCTCGTTCGTCCGTCAAAGTGACTGAAGGCTTTAAAAGGTGTCGCGCCGGGGAGTTTTTTGTTGTTGTTGTTGTTGTTTTTGTTCTACACTAGATTAATGAAGAGGCCGGGCGAAGACACGCCTTAAAGTCTTAAAGTCCCAACAGGAAGTCTCCTCCATCAGAGTTCCTTCCGCAGCCGTTAATAACTTGTGCTGTTGTCAAACTGGCCCTGACGTCTCCGCTCAACAAAGGCGGCTAACCGTGACCGCCGTCGCCATGCTGACCACCTCGTTTATTCCCCCTCACTTCCTGAGCTCTATTTTTACTCCCCCGTCACGACGGACGCCTCGGCTCAGTCAAGGTTGACGTACTGTGACGTTCCGGCGATTCAGTCGCAGCGGCTGCTGACCGGCCTTGTCAAGGAATCTTTTCAGCAAAGATTATAAAGCCCTGCAATTTCTTTTTTTCTTTTTCCATACACAGTGTCAAAAGCGCTGCTAACATCGGAAGCGTGACGAGTAAAAAGCAAGCGGATGGAGAGAAGCAGGCAGTGAAACCACAGTTTTACACAGTGGCATCTGACAGCAGCTGAGGTGAGTTTAATTAACTGTATTTGATAAAGAGGTTGAGGTTGAGATATTAGACTTTGACAGATTTTTTTTAATTTTTTTTTAGTAAAACACGCTAACGAGGTGACACCAGGGAAGCGGCTAATTGCTAGCATCCACGCACCAGGAAGGCAGTAGTTCAGTCAGACAACTATTATACAATTGTGACGTTCATTACAGCAGCAAATACATGTTACATGTTTGGCGTCCAGCCGCCGAGCTTATCGCTGCCCGCAGCAGGTTAGCATTGACATTATGGGGAGTGAAGAGAAAGCATACATAAAGAGCCCCGCCCCCTCCCCCGATAGGTTAACAGAGAATATGAGGAGTGATGAGGACAACAGACATAATATCTGAGCCTCCAGGTGAAGGTGGGGCTGAGATAACAGGTGCAGCTGATGCAGGCTAACATGCATTGATAGGCAGAGGGGGAGCGGAGGGACTGGGCACTTTAAATAGAATGTCAAGTCACATGTATGTCAGCTGTGCTGGAGTTGACTGCCACAGCTAGCGATCAGGTGCGCCTCCAATTCAGATCGTTTACGTTTGCTGTGCAACTTATACACAACGTCTTTCTTTATTTTCATATCACTGAAACTGAGCTGCATTTGCCAAAAAAAAACCTCTTTTTTTTTTTTTTTATCCACAGCGGTATAAAACCCTTTTATCTCGCCACGGCAAACAGAAGCGGTCCCCACAGACGCGGCGCATTGCTAGCGTCCCACCCGCCTGGTACGCGCCGCGGCCGCCGCTCAAACCCGCCGCCGGGCTCGCTGGCTTCTCCCTTTTCACTTTTTGTGCACGTTGTTAAGGTACGATAATGTAGCCGTCCGTTATATCACAGCAGCCCACGGGGTCCATCACTCAGGAAGACATTTCATGTTACATAATCATCCCATTTGCATATCACTTTGCATAAAAGTCTTGGTGCACGGTCTTGTTAAGAGCGCCCTGCCACATTATCAGAAAATAGCAGCCGAGGGGAAAAATGCACTCAAGGAGCTCTGATTGTCGGACCGCCACGGTGAAATGTGCCTCTTTTTCTCAATCCCCACCACCACCACCACCATCCCCAAGCCCCACCCCCCCAACACCACCACCACCATCCCCACCCGCCCCACCGACATTTTTTTTTTTTTGTTGTTCGAATCACGTCGAGCAAACTTGATCTCGCTCCATCTGACTGATGGCAACCGCCCACTCGAACACTACAGGTCCAACAGACAATCTCGGCTCAGTGAGACCTTGAATGCTTCGGCCATTTTCTGGAACTGTGCTCAACTCTGAGGCGAAGCTTTGATCGATTCTGCACTCGGTGATTTTGGGGGAAGAAGGGGAAAAAAAAAAAAAAAAAGCTGCACTCCAAGGTGTCATCATGTGGATGACAAGTTGTGTTTTTCACATTGGCATGCTAACTTTATTGTATGTATAATGTAATTCAGTTTAAAGGCCCAGGGCGTGGGAGTTAGTGACATCTAGTGGTGAAAAGGTAAATTGCCATCATCATCATCATCCTCGTCATCATCGTTGTCACTCCGCCAGGCGCAGTCCATTGCGGTCAGGGGTGTTTGTTTTCTTTGTGATATAATTTTGTACATTATTGTGAAGAGGTGAAGGTTTTATTTGTATCTAATATTTTGAGGGTTCAGAGGGGATTTTGTTTTGTTTATTTAATTATGTATTTCTTGGGTTATGGCACTTGGGGACATTATGGGATTTTGACGTTCCCCTCCTGAACGGAAGGCAGCTCATTCAGCTCCTAAGGACAAGCAGGCAGAGACCTGGAGAATGTAGCTAGCTTGGTGTGAAGCTAAGCTATGGGCCAGGTTGTTGCGAGGCTAGGCTACCTGCCAGGTTGCTTTTTCTTGTTGCCTTACGTTTGTTTTTTGTTCTAAAATAAAAAGCCTTTTTCTTCTGGCACCCAATGCTTCCCTGCCTCTTGGTTTAACCTCCACTTCCTCAATCTGATCTGCCTGGATCCCCATTTACGTGGGGAGGCCGCGTCGGTCCTCAACAAGGTCAGTTTCACATCTACGTTGCCTCCCTCGCAAAAAGCTCAACATCCTGCTTCAAATGTGAAAAGTCAGTCCCATAATTGTCAGCTTACTTCAGTGCATAGAGGCTGAGAAAAAAAAACAAAACAGAACCTTTTAGTTGCTCTCATGCATGTAAACATCTTTGTTGGAATATTGCCTCAATCAGAATAAGTGCTTTAATCAGAGCACGCTGCGCTCATAATGCTCAAGTCTCGTTATTAGCAGTTTCATTTTACTGAAACATACATTGTTTGTTCCATTTCCTACCAGTACATCAGAGCGCACCGGATGACAGTTACACACTGCCATCCAGAGTGCAAAAGCTGACGTGAAGTCAAGCCCTAATCAAAGTATTGATCCATCCAGCGGAAGTGCAACTTTTTGTCTCCGGGAGGCTTCTCAGGCGAAAGTGTTCGTCAGAACCTTGACTACGCCGGCGTAGCAGAACCATTTATATTCATTTTGCAGCTCCGAAGGCAGGACAGCCGGACGATTCAGCACTTTTTCCTTCAAACACAGGGTTCTGCCATCCTGGGGGTCTGATTTTCACTGGAGGCACAGGGTTCATGAGCCTACACAGTGACTCGGCCACTCCAGCTCATCGCCATGCAAAGCACTTTCAGTGTCACACGGCTCCAAATGAACTCTTATCGCTGAGCTGGAGGCACTCAAGCAGCTAATTATGTTGCACTGTATATCACACGGCTGGAGAAGAGAAAAAAAAACTCTTTCTCACCCCCTATAATTCATCAACATTCACACAGTGTTGTACAAACTAAAAGGCAGACTTATGCAGTCAAAAGGCGGCTTTGCAATTCTTTTTTTTCTTTCCTGCCGAGGTTTTCAGCGGCGTTGCAAAGCATCTCGACAGGTAACGAACGGCCTCGTGTGCAGCACAGAGAGCCGCCGCTAAGACCCTCAAATCCCCAGCAGGAGGTTCGTTCCCACCGCTGGGCTGAGCGGCAACTGTCCACGCGCCGCTGCTGGAGGAGTTCGGTTTGACGCTGCAGATTTCGAGGTCGGCCGCTCGGAAAATGTTATCGTGCGAAAACAGAAGCAGCCATTTTGCACCGAGGCTCCCAGGACGGTTGCAGCTTCTCCGCTCAGGTGGTTCAGCGTCTGGTTTGACAGTTGGGACGCGGCAACCCGGCGCCACTTTGAATTTCGCTGCCTGCTTTTCCCGCTCGCTGGCTTTGCTGCAGGTAGCGCGGATGAAAGTCTGGGCTGTTCCTCCAAAGCAACGGAGCAACAGTTCAGTTCTGCGGGGATTAGAGCCCGTCGCTCCTTTGCAAACACCGCCTGAACTCGGCGGCACGTACGTCCCTTTAAAGTGATAATCCGACCCGTGCTACTCGGCAGAATCACACACTCGGTGGCACAGCTCCCGCCTTTCTGAATTCTTTTCAACAAGTTTCGCAGGAGGGGTGAGGGAGGGGTGGCGGAGGGGTGAGGGACTCACATCAAAAAACGTCTGTGACTCCAGCTGTGCGGAATCAATTTAGCCACCGGCGTCCGTCTGCGCCTTTGGATTTACATATGTTCACCTGCAAGTCACCTTAGGTCACCTCACAAATAAATAATCGCTCCGCTGTTTGAAAAAAAACAAAACTATAGAATTGATGAATCCTAAAAACTGCGAAAGAGCTGCTGGGGGATCTTTCTTGAATATGAAGTCATGGTTAGAAAAATTATTTCAAGTCACAGTGGGAGGAAAAAACATTAGTTAAAGGTAAACAAATTAAAAAACCAAGTAATGCGGCAGATTGAGACAATAATCTATCTATCTATCTATCTATCTATCTATCTATCTATCTATCTATCTATCTACCTATCTATCTATCTATCTATCTATCTATCTATCTATCTATCTATCTATCTATCTATCTATCTACCTATCTATCTATCTATCTCTATCTATCTATCTATCTATCTATCTATCTATCTATCTATCTATCTATCTATCCATCTATCTATCTATCTATCTATCTATCTATCCACTGGGACAAAAGTAGGAAGCGGCTGTTCCAAGCTGCAGTCAGGAACCACGATAGAAGGAGAAAAGGAAGAAGAAGAAAAAGATAAACAGGAAGTCGGATCTACTGCTAGCCAGGTACAGAAGACGCAGGCGGCCCTTTCACCTTCAGACTGGATACACAGCGCCACCACCAGGTTCCCACCAAGCATGACACCGCCACAGACGTACACGTATTAAATTAGGCCACGCCCACTGCACCCCACCCAGCTCGACATTTTTGCTCTTTGCAGTCTGTGCTGCGGCTGCCAGTCACAACTTAAGGTCCGCGCGGCTTGACCTCACACAACACTTGAAGCGAGGAAACCCTTGGACCGTTGCGGGGGTCAGGTTAGGAGGCTAACGTTGCCTCAGCGCAGACAGGGAAAGCTTTTCTCTTCCCCAAACTTTCAAAAACTGAGTCGCAGACAGACGGTTTGCACAGTCAGCTTCCCGAGTTTGGCCTCATCCCTCCTCCTTCGCCAGATGGAGACGTCGCATCAATCGCGAGGGTTGAGGAAACGTTCCATCCGGCAGGTGCCAGGTTACGCTCGGCTTCAAATGCGACATGAAACCGCGGTGGGAAAGAGCCGTCTGAACACTAAATATAGCGGTGGCCAGCGAAACAGCGGCTCAGGTGGCCTCATCACAGGCCGCCCCGCTGAGCCGAGACAGTGGGAAGGCAGTACGTCCAAACAGCTGCCGCTGCCGCTGCCGCTGCCGCTGCCGCGTCAGACGTCAGATAATAGGGTTTCGCTCAATACCAAGTCAACTAGGATGAAGTCCATTCACAAACTGCAAGAGGAGGAATTAGAGGCCACATTAGGGGCCGGGATTATCAGGATGTACTCTGGAGTGAAACAATCGTGCTGGTCATTTCAAAATATTATGGAAATTAGCTGATGACTCAATGACAACGCAAGTCAGGTGTACAATTCTGCAAAACAGCACTGGGGGCGTTTCCTCCTCTGGCCATTGGCTTTGCTTTTTGCTTCCAATTTAAAAAATAAACATTTATTCACAAATTGTTGGTGTTTTCATACTGGAACAAGTGAAAACGGCTTCAGTTGAGTCTGTTTGGGAGATATGATGGGAATTATACACTACAAGGTATAAAAAAAAAACATTTATGCTGATGAATGATTAATCATTAAGCGCATTAAAAAAAAAAAAAAGACGCATAAAGGTGCACATTACCTCAACATACAAGGTTCCGGGTATTCATTTGATATGGACATTACAGATACGTTGCTCAATGCACAGCTGTACAACTGGTAGATGGATTGTTTTTACAGTGTGTTAGCACAGAGAGCTAGTTTTCACCACTTGTCCATGGAAGACTCTGAGGAGACTTGTTTTGTTTTTTAGTCCTCTTTAAAATACCCGGGTTTTAGCACTGAGGTAAAACACTTCACCAGGAGGCCGTTAACTGATTTTTGGGTAGTTTTGGATAAGTAATCATGCAAGGCTGCTCCGCCGGAGCCCCGAGTTGAAAAACAAGGATCTGAAAATGGCTATAATAATGTACCATTTACTGGTCTGTGGAGTTTTGTTTAGAAAAAAAAAAAAAAAAAAATCAATGAGCAATAAAATGTATCACCAACACGGGGGGAAGAGAGGATTTGCCAAAGAAATGTGATTTTCTTCTTTTTTCACCGCTATGAAACGTTTAATTAAGCCTTCGCGGTCGGAAAATGCTTACGCTGCTCCGTAATTAGCCGCCACAATCAATGTCTTCATTCTACGTTAATTACCTCCTCAACATTAGAATGCCTTCCGCAGCATTAGCGCTACACGCCGGGCGTGCGGAAGAGGGAAAATGAGCGACGTGAGCCGCTGACTTCTTGGTGAAACATCTTCCGTCCGCGTGAATGGCCGAAGACTTTTGTCACAAGAGCACACTGACGGCTGCCTGGCAGACAGTCTGGTTCGGCTGCGGTCTCGTCCGCCCTCTGGCTGCACTCAAATCATCCAGACGGCCACGATTTGAATTCTTCTCATTTGGTGATAATGAGGAGGTTGCGCCCTTTCATTCCGAGGCGGCAACAACTCATTCAAAGTTTGAGAAAGAGAATAATTGGCCATAAATATATCCAAAAGCCACCCCCCCCCCCCAACCCCTGCAGACTGTGGTGAAAATCATAAAAATGTCTCAATAAAAATCAGATCTGAGGCTCTCATGCGGCAGCAGCATAGCCTCTGTTCTTCGTGCAGGAACCAGGACAAATTGGGGATTAATCAAGATTAACATTACCTGGCTATCATATAAATTAGAGTCATTTTGAGACCACAGTCACCGCAGAGAAGTGCAGAAGGATGCCACAGCGCCCTGCGCAAGAAGCCGCGTTTAAGTTTGATTGAAATTCAAATCAGGGCCTTTGAAAAAAATAAAAAAAAAAAAACTTGTGTTGACCTCGTTAACAAAAAATAAAAGGAAAAAAAAAGCAGCTCAGTTCTGCTTTCTTTGTCGACCTGATAATTACTAATATCCTGGGGCCCATTCATATTTTTTAGCTCTTCAGACAGAACCGCCGCAGATGGCCAGTAATGGTGTCAGTGTATTATAGCCTGAAGCGTTGCACAGCAAACATATGTGTGTGTATGTGTGCGTGTGCGTGCGTTAGTCTACGACACGCTTCCACACCAGCAGCAATGTGAAGTGGCGCTGCTGCGTCAGCGCGGAGGGACACTGTCAACCGACGTGTCAGTGTTTGAATGCTTCGAGGTCAGAGAGCCAGAGAGCCAGAGAGCCAGAGAGTGAGAGAGTGAGAGAGTGAGAGAGCCAGAGAGTGAGAGAGTGAGAGAGCCAGAGAGCCAGAGAGCCAGAGAGTGAGAGAGTGAGAGAGCCAGAGAGCCAGAGAGTGAGAGAGCCAGAGAGCCAGAGAGCCAGAGAGCCAGAGAGCCAGAGAGTGAGAGAGTGAGAGAGTGAGAGAGCCAGAGAGCCAGAGAGCCAGAGAGCCAGAGAGCCAGAGAGTGAGAGAGTCAGAGAGCCAGAGAGCCAGAGAGTGAGAGAGTCAGAGAGTGAGAGAGTGAGAGAGTGAGAGAGTGAGAGAGTGAGAGAGTGAGAGAGTCAGAGAGCCAGAGAGCCAGAGAGCCAGAGAGTGAGAGAGTCAGAGAGTGAGAGAGCCAGAGAGCCAGAGAGTGAGAGAGTCAGAGAGCCAGAGAGTGAGAGAGTGAGAGAGTCAGAGAGCCAGAGAGCCAGAGAGCCAGAGAGTGAGAGAGCCAGAGAGCCAGAGAGTGAGCGAGCCAGGAGGAAGGAAAGAAAGAGTTGGTGGTCGGGGTTGAGAGGGTAAAAAAAAACAGAGGGAAATATATATTCAGATGAATCAGCGTAACTGTTGAGGGGGCAGGATCGTAGACGAGGAAGCGGTGTCGCGAGGGAGCTCCCGAAAATAGCCGAGAGAAGGTGGGGGGTGAAGGCGGGAGGAGGGACGGAGCGGGGAACGAGTGCAGGGGACCATCGGAGTGTCACTTCTGAAAGCGTCCGAGGAGAGTTTGAAATGACAAGAGCGGTGATGTAAAGAAACTAAGGGGGTGAAAATAAAAAAAATAAATGAAAAACTACAGCAGAGCGAGAGGAGGAAAGTTTAGAAAGAGTGCGGCGGAGACGGAGAAGAAAGAGGAGGAAGAAAAATATGACAGCGCAGAATAAAACAACAATGCAAAAGTTATGACAGATTAAAGAAGAAGAAGATCATCTCTTCCAAAGCCACATGATTACAGAGCCGTCATTAAACACAATAAGTCTGAAAGCCGGAGAGCTCGCTTGAAAAATCCAAAGAGAAAGAAAAACCGACCGAGGCTTTTGTTCCCTGCCAGGCTGCAGGTCTGACTGCTGCGAGCGCGACGCCGCTGACTCAAAGGATTCAAAGAGCTTGTCGTCGTCGTTTTTCATGGAAACACACACACACACACACACACACACACACACACACGCACACACACTTCATCAGCCAGTTTGCAACGCAGCGACAGAGGTGAGGAGGTTTTTGTCAAGGTGGACAAAAGGGGCGAGGGGGCGAATCCAGGGCACCGCCCACAGGCCACAGAACTGCTGTGTCACGCAGCCGCAGGTCAGGGAGGGGAGGGGTAGGAGGGTGAGGAGGAGGCGGGGTCATCAAAGGTCCCGTATGACGCAAAAAAAAGCTCGAGAAAGCTTTGGCAGCCCTTTGTGATGTCACAAAGGGCCCTGCTACCTCTCCCAGGCGAGGGACAACAACCCCGGCCAGCTGTTGGCTCCGCCCTCCACGACAGCCAGGTTTTTAATGGCCCTTCCAAAACGTGCGGAAGGTCCGACGAAGGCCGTCGTAGGGTCGAGGCTGTAAACAGAGGGCTAAATTTAACAGGTTTTTTTTTTGTTGTTGTTTTGTTTTGTTTTTCTGCTGGACTTCTGCAGTGGTTACTGAGATCATACGGGACCTTGTGACCTGCTAATGTGGACGGTGTGGACGAAGATAGAAGGAGCGTTTTTACTCAGCTCACCCATCTCCGGGTGGTGTCGTCCCTCAACAGGAACGCTGACTGTCCGCCGCAGCAGCTTGTTCCTGTGGGACTCTGAGCGCCTCTCGCGCATCAGCAAAGGGTGCACCTGCAGAGAGAGAGAGAGAGACAGAGAGAGAGAGGAGAGAGAGAGAGAGAGAGAGAGAGAGAGAGAGAGAGAGAGAGAGAGAGAGAGAGAGAGAGAGAGAGGGGTTAGCACTCCAACACACCAACTACAATACTGCAGCCTCCCGTGCCGGACAGAGTCACTGACTCTCCGTCCTTCTCGCTGCTGCTGCTGCTGCTGCTGCTGCTGCTGCTGCTGCTGCTGCTGGAGGGCAAAACTGGGTTTAAACTGCCAGTTACGAAGCAGCAGGGTCAACTTTGACTCCTGTGTGAGCTCTTGTGCCTTTGTTTGTTTTGTTTTTTGGAATGCCTGAAAGCAAACAAACAAACAAGTAGTACCGTAGTAGAGGATTGGGCAAAAACGCAAAAAAAAAAATGTCGAAGCAAGTGGGTCACCTAGAAATTCATTCAAGGTTAATGTGAGGTGGTTGGACTGAAGAAAAAAAAAAAAAGCCTCAGGCTGGGTGAGGTGTTACATCATCGTCTTTGAAGCCTTCACACAGATTATTCCCTCTCTCTAAGTTGCGTGCGGTAGAAATCGAAGCACACTTCATCACACACTCTTCCACACCTTTTCGGAGAAAGGGGCGGAGCTAGACCTGGGTGTAGGCGCGGCTAAATGATGAGGTGACAGCTGAACAGGAAGTCTGGAGTCTTCTCTCCAGCCCATCCTGCTCCTCACCGGTCTCCGCTAACTGTTTTGGAAGCTGATATCTATTATATTATATTATCTTATATTATATTATATTATATTATGATGGTTTATTTTTACTATATTTGGGAGACATTTTAAATTAGACAAACTTCCAAATGACACCATCCAGAGGCCAGGCTTTAAAACCTCATCCCCTTTAGCCGGTGGCTCATGCAAAAAGACAACATGACGTTTCGCTAATCAGACTGCTCGCTAATCAAACACTGGCTCCAGGTTCAACAGAAGAGTGCGGGACATCTCAGAAAGAAGGATCTGAAATGGCGCTGCGCTGACTATGATGTTCAGACTTTAAATTA
This sequence comes from Thamnaconus septentrionalis, assembly GCA_009823395.1. Classification (NCBI taxonomy): domain Eukaryota; kingdom Metazoa; phylum Chordata; class Actinopteri; order Tetraodontiformes; family Monacanthidae; genus Thamnaconus; species Thamnaconus septentrionalis. Next base: position 2,295,467 of record CM020511.1, on the reverse strand, counting down.
GCTAATCACGCTGCCTCTGTGGTCACAGTTGTGATTCACAGTCAGCGCTGCGATGATTTGGAGTCATATTCTCCTCCGCCTGCATCTGCAGGAACCTCTACTTCACACACAAAGTGCCGCCTCCTCTCCCTTAAATCTCTGTCAGGTGTCGTTTCAAAAAGTTAAGAATAGAGCGTATAGCCACAAAAAAAAAAAAATCATATTCGCTGCATTGGCACAAAAGGCCCCGCGGTCCCTGAACTCATAAAAAGTCCGACTTGAGGGACCATAAATGGGAGAGTGAAGCCCCACTAATCAGACACATCGGCCCTTCCTGAAGCATCACAGCCGCGCTCATAAAATAAAGACACACTGTAAAGGAGGCGGCCGGCATAAATCACCGCGGCAGCGAGCGCCTCAACCCCTCGGAAGCGTGAGTTACAGAGGCAGGAAACAGAGGGAAAGTCGTGACCGTCTTTCTTCTTCTCGGAAGCCACAGACGGGAACGCATCGATCGGAAGAGGGAAGCCGCTGCGATTTGTCTCGGCCAACATTTATGTGCCGGACAAACAAGGCACGACTCCCCCGGGGGGAGTCCGCTTGTTCTGCGCAGGATCCCTCCCGGACATGAAACATGAAAAGAGGTTCTCTGGGACGGAGGCGATGGCAGCCGACGGTGCTGTGCGGCCGTTCGGACCGGGATGCTTTTGAACGCAACCCCATTGAGAGCGGAATCTAAGAGAAGTGTGACACGGGGACATGAAAGGTGCTGGTGTGACCGCAGAGAGGCTGCAGAACGCACTTCCAGGTGCATGTGTGTGCATGTGTGTGTGTGTGTGTGTGTGTGTGTGTGCCGGCAGGTCATGGCGAGTGGCGTCTCCCACAAGAGAGAGACGTTCGCTCGAGATGAACGAACGGGAGCAGTGTGTGATTCTCACTTCAGCCGCCGTCCCCTCGCAAGGGCCGGGCACAGACACAAGGGGGCGCTGAAGACAGCCTCATTCACCTCGGCACCGTTGGCTTCCCTGTTGCTAGCCAGCCAGCCAGCCAGCCGTCGTCTGCAGCCTCGTCATAAATCAGCGGGCTGTGTCATTACCCTCCACTTTACGCTGCGCTCATGAAAAAACCCAACATGCGCAATTTCAAGTGCGCCAAGGCACTTTTCCTGGAACATATTGCCTGTAGTTGTCATGAAATTACGGTGCGAGAGGCCCTGATGAAAAATATATATTCTGCACCCTTCGTGATGAGTCCGGTGTGAGAACGCCTCGGTTAAATTACAGTTTCTCTTATTCCAGAGTAAGTCTGTGCTTGAAGGTTGCAGCATGAATCAGATTTTTAGTGTATATATATAAAAATATATTTTATTTTATTTTATTGCTGTCTCTGTTGGTCTGTTTGTTTTTGGCCATGAATAAAAATATCAACGCAAGCTTGGGCTTCTGACACTCACTGTAACAATTCATCATTTATTTGACTCGTATATTCGTAGTAGCAAAGTGAGCAATTCATAATGAGGACAACAGAGGGCGGTGTGACCTGCATGTCCCGTAATTAATCAGCAAGAAAAGAAAAATGAAGGTAGATGGAAATTGTGGTCGAGTGAGGTTTGGAATCAATCTGAGCCATGCGTGCAGCGAAAAGGCGGGTTTTAATGGCTCTGGCTAATACGCTTAGCCAACTCCCTCCAAACTAGCTTGACTATACCGTGTCTACGTCCAGATAAATACGGACATTTTCACCAAAACCCACGATGGCTGTATTTTAGTAGAGAAAAGGCTCCAGTTGAAAGTCCAGCATTTTTAGAATTTTCCTGCTTCAGTTTTAATCCGAGTATTGTCAGTGCGCGGCCTAAACCTCTTTTAATTCTCCCTGACAGATTAACTGAAAAAACACGCACACACGCAGAGCAGCGGCAGTGCAGCGGCTCTCTATTGCACTAATTGAAGACATTTTAGAGGCGGCAAGGAAATATGAAAGCTGAATTAAACCCACAGTCCGCCGACTGACCCGAGTTGTGTTGCCCGCGCAGCTTCATTGTGCTTTTATGTTGCTTCGTGACGTCTCTGAGTTTATGCAATGAGCCCAGCGCTTTCATAACGCCGAGGCCAGCTGCTCAGCGCCGGGCTCGGGCTCGGAGAAGGAGGAATCGGGAGCAGAGCGAGGAGGAGTAGCAAACTCAGACCCCAAGTAATCTTGCAGGTTGTTTTTTTTTTTTTTTTTCCATTCTTTGCACTGTTATTGAAGGAATAGTAGCGATTTTCAGCAGGGTTAAAGTGGTGCTTCTCTCTGTCCAGATTTTCAGCTTGTTGCCATGGAATCCAGTGGAGACAAACGGGCGGCTGCCTTCACTTTTTATCCACAGAGTGAGTTGCTAGTCGGCCGCTTGTCTTTCCCATGCACATTTACATCCTCGTCCCTCTATTTTTACATGCAAGGAAAAAAATGAAATGAATAATAAGAAAGACTGTGCAAATATTGATTTATACGCTAAACTGCCATAAATTTTTGAGTTACATTACAGCCAAGGTGTCTCTGAGTCAAGCCAACTAAATATGGTAATGTCTCTTAATCACATCCACTTGAACAATAACAAGCCCGTTCGGGTCGGCCTGCCTTGCCTCGCCACCGCCGCCGCCACCGCCGCCACCCTGCCCGCTGTAATTCATCACTGCCAGCTTGACTCCAGAGCAGCCTTCCACAGCCGCCTGACACATCGGCCCACCAGCGAGCACGCCACTTCCACTCGCAGGGAGAAAAGGGCGGACGGGTTTGAGGGGAGCCGGGAGGGGGGCGGAGTCACCTGGAGGCTATTTTTACTGGGCGTGCAGCCACATTGGATTGGTCAGATGTTCGCAGCCGGAGACGTGACACGGAACACCAGTTCCCAGGTCACGGCCAGCATGCACGGGGTGGGAACGGTTAGGCGGCGGCTCTCACAGACAGTCGCAGTTTGAGGGCCGGCGCCTCAGACGGAGAACCTGTCGAATGTTTTGCAGGATCAATTTGATTCAGGACACTGTGTACCGGTTCCTAAAGATAAAAGGTTCAAAGGCCCGGTGCGCTGCCAATTAGACGCCGTCACGGCCCATTCATCCCCATTAGACAGAACAAATGCCATACTTGGAATTCTGGAGTAGAGGTTTTTTAAAAGCAAAAAAAAGGAGCGGGCGGATCGGGCTAATTGCTGGAACAATGAGCAGCTTTTCGATTTCTCCTCTGAGTCTGAAGGAGGGAGGAGTTTCTGGAGCGAAGCAGGTGAACCGCCGATAATTTGGTGCTGCAGCAGAACAACGAGGGCCACTGAGCACAGCGCGAATGAACCCTGCACAGCCACCGCGCCACACTGCACTTCCTCATCCGCCTCCACGTAACCAATCAGCTCCATTTCTAGATAAAGGGGCTGGCGGTACGAGAGCAAGAGGCAGCTCCTCTGAAAGAAGAGACCAGAGAGAAGATGCTACGGTGATAAAGTGTGATCAGCATGGATGCTGGACCAGCACCCATCAGATTGGTCCACTACAACTTTTTAAAGAGTAGAATCAGTGTGTTCACACTCAGTGTGTAGGAAGAAAAAAGGGGTCCGGGACTGCAGGAATTTATCAACGCTGACGTGTTTACAACTCCGCCTCCAGCCGATGTTTTGCCGTGGTTGACACCTGCCATGCGGCAATAAATTTGACTCTTAACGCTTCCTGTACCGGATAAAACCTGAGCGGCCGCAGCATCTGTTGCAAGGGTCGTTCAAAAAAAACCTTCACATTTGTTTCATTACAATTAAATCAAATAGGAAACGAAAACAGTTTTTATTTCTCTCTCCAAGAGCGACTGCTTCACTGCGAGGTTTGAGAGAAAAGCCAGACGGATTCGGCGGGTGGTGTGTCCCCTCCCCCCCGGCCCCCCTCAGTGAGATGGCAGAAGGAGGGAGAGCACTGCCACTGATGTGAGGAGGTTGTTCCTGCTCAGCCTGGCAGGTGGAGCTGAGCGATGCTGATGGCTGCTGCGCCCATATGTTGCCACCAATTTCATGGGCGCAGCTGTGAGGAGCGGCGGGTCGCCATGTTCAGGAGTGTTCGGGGAGAAGGAGGGAGTAGAAATCAGCATGAGGAAAGAGAGAGGGCAGCGAGAGAGTTTTCCAGGGGGGGGGGGGGCGGGGGTGAACATCGCAATAATGAAATGCACGTACACACACACCACTTCACTTTTAGCTGGCTGAATAAGAACGTTATTTTGGGCATTTTCTTTCTTTTAAAAAATAATAATAATAATAATAATAATCCTCAATCTGGAATGTGAATGTGTCTCAGTACCAGTATAGTTACAGTCATATGTATGTTGTGAATAACAAACATACTATTCACATGGCCCCTCTACTTCCACTGGGAGCACAGCAGCTCTTCTAGGGCCCCTGGCGCCTAATTTCCACACCCTCTGTTTCCACAAACACATTAGCGCTGTTGTAAAGGGTTGCTTCTTCCATTTGCACAATATATCCAAGCTTAAATTGTTTCCGCCACTTAATAACCATCACTAACACCCTCATCTCTTCCCAGCTGGATTACTGCCATGCCCTGTATGCTTCGGTCTTAGCCAGTCATCACTGCAGCTGGTGCAGAATACAGCTGCCAGGGTTGTGTCCAACACTAAGATAAGGGACAGTATCTCTCCGGCCCTGGCATCTCTACACTGGCTTCCCATCAGGTACAGGGTTGACTTCAAGCTTCTCCTCTTCACCTAAAAAGCTCTGCATGGCCTGGCTCCACCTTACCTCACAGATCTCCTCTGCCCTCTCCCCAGCCCCAGACCCCTTAGGGTCCTCCTCCCAGCAGCTCCTGGTTGTCTCATGATCCAGGGTGAAGGGCAAAGGTGATCCAGCGTTCTCTGCTCTGCTCGCCTTCTGTTGAGACTTTTAAAAGCCATCTTGAAACCCACCTGTTTCCTCAGGCCTTTCTGTGTCCTTAAAGTTTCTTTTAGAATTGTTTTTATACTTGACTGTTTTATTTGTTTTTGTCTGTTTTTAATGGTGTTTTATTACTTCATGTACAGCACTTTGGTCAACTTTTAAAACGTGTCCTAGAAAATAAATTTGATTTGATTTGAAGTGAGTGTAAAGTGCAGAGTGAAGGCTTCACACTGGTCTGCTACGGAGTGGCACCGTGAACGGAACGCTGGAAATGCAGGCTGACTTGGTACTAACTTACTACTACAGGGGAAAAAAAGCTAACTGCCACGTAAAAGTTTAAATGACCCATAAACGGCCCACGTCCCGCAGAAACGGACCCGGAATCCTCTTCATAAACCTGATAAACGACAAGGTAATACCTGTAAGGTCACTGAGATCTGGCTGCTGCTGCTGCTAAGTTGGCAGAAGACAAATTAGGCCCAGCCCCCCCACCACCACCCCTCCTCTTCTCGATGCCTCCAAGGTATCGCAGGGAACGAGGGAGAGAGAAAAAACCAACCTGTACACTATCCACCGAGATCAGCAAATTAATCAAAACGCCGGGATAAAAAGGATCGTTTCAGAACCTCGTCGCTACAAAACGACCTTCTGGAAAAGCAGCTTTACATCCGACTGCGACAATTTTTCTTTTTTTTTTTTGCCTTAAACGGCGGCGTGTTCCGCTTACTCAAATAGCAAGCGTGCCCTGCGGTACTGCGGCCTCCAGGGAGAGGGTGGGGAGGGGCTGGGGAAGGGTCAGGTAGGCCGCCTCACTAAGAGGCTCAACCTTGCTTGCATTAACTGGAAGGCTTCTTTTGGATGTATGGCACGTATCCACGTGCTACACATTCTGCAGAATCCCTTCGACGCAACAGGGAGGCAAAACCTGGGAGGCAACCAGACCGAAGATCAAAAGGACCAATTAGACCAATCACGCTTGCATCTGCTGGTTTCGCTCCAGGTCTCTGGTGCCATTCATGGTTATCCTTTGTTTTCATCACAATTTAAAGGTCCCATAATTTGCCAAATTGACTGTGTAAGTGGGCTCTGACCTTTTGAAGTCCATATTTTCCTTTGTGTGCCCGCCAAGGAAGTGTCTGTTAAAACACACAAATAGCCCTTGGTGACGTCAAAAAGGGGGATTAATACCTGTCCCAGGTTGGCGATGACACTTTAAGCCAGGCTATGGCTCCGCCCTCTTTCTATCCAAACATTAGGAAGCATCACGAAAACATAAGGTTACACACAGAGGACTAAATATGCTGATTCACAGAGATCTATGGAGTTTTTTCATATATTGACAATGAATCACGCAAAACTGCTCCATCGGAGTCTGGGATTAAAAAAAACAAAACAAGATTTAATAATGTAATATGGGTCCTTTACGATAAATATTGTTTCAAATGCAGTTTCATGCAGTCAGTCGGCCAGATGAACTGATTATTTATTCTGGCCCCGTTCCAGGTGAGTCCTCTATGCATCTTACGTAACTTATTCCAGGACGCTCTGCGTGGCAGCCAGCCGAACCTGCGGCCCAGCGTTGGAAGCAAACGCAGCGTCAACCTCTTCATGCGCCGCTGCAGTCGGAGGGCGCCGCAGTGCCTGCGCCAGCCACATGCAGCGGCCGCTGAGCAGGGGCAGTCTGTATTCTCACCACAGTAGGAAAAAGCTTTGCTGTGTATTCGCTTGATCAGTAGTTCTACCCCGGTGCATTCTAAGGATTTCATTTCTCAACACTTGCAGATTAAAGACTGCCTGCGCCGGACCTCCATGTCTTGTGTGACAGTCGGTGGTCTGGCGAAGCACAGCCGCGGTGCATGACATTCTGTCACCTCATATTAATCAGAGATCAGAGGAAGTGGCTGAGGAAGAGGAAGAGGAAGAGGAAGAGGATGAGGAGGCGGGGAGAGCGGCAGCATCTCAGCGCCGGCACTCTCACTCCCTCTGCAGGACAGAGAGGAAAGGTGGAGAGACTCAACAATATGAGAGATTAAAGCTTGACAGAATTGATATTTTAATTTGCATACTTAAAATAGGAGTCTGAAAATCTCTTTGTTTTTGCGTAATCAAACTTATAATAATCCTAATATATTTATTCAATATCCCAGATCTCTAAGTTCCACCGAAGACAATCCTTCCTTTAAACTGACGTCCTGTTCTCCATGCTGTCACTTTAATCAATGCAATTTTTCAAATATCTTCAGTATATCTGCGTTTCTCCACTTGGGTTTTAACGTCTTCGCATTACGCAACTCAATGCGTCTCTTCCATGGTGCAATTACTCGTTCTTCCTTATGAGGCTCAACTCAGTTCTGCACTGTTGAACATCCTGCATTTCCACTCAAAAAAAAAAACAACCCAAAACCCAACAACACAACATCTCTTTCTTTTCTCAGCCCTTACACACGATGAGGCGCACAGTAACGACAAGTGACATCCCCTGCTGCTCCAGGCGGGACGCTCGCCCGTTTTTTCCAAGCAGCACATTTTCCATCTCTCTCTCTCTCTCTCTCTCTCTCTCGCTTCTCCTGCGCCGGGGAGACGTTGCATCCGCCAATGACATGCGGCTGCTGAAGGGAGAATGTGCACAAGTCGCGTTCGCTCGGAAGGGCACCGCATCCGGCCTGTCCTGATTCATTTCGCAGGGGGTTGATTTGACGCCTGCGAGGGTTTTTCACCCCGGACACGCGCCGTCAAAACTTGCCACTCGCCCCGTACATCATCATCATCATCATCATCATCGCGAGGTTCCTTTAATTGCAGCCTTTCGACACCCTGCGAGGCAAGCAGACAACTGCCGTGCGGCTGACAAACAGCATCTTGTTCCCCCCCCCCCAAAGGGATGGGGGGGGAGGAGGAGGAAGAGGAGTAGGCTGCAGCAGACACCATTCACTGAGGGGAGAACGGGACAGAGACAGGTGGCCTGTGGGAGGAGCAGGGATCAGTGCCAGTCACGCCCAGTGAGAGAGGAGGCGGTGGGTGGAGGAGGAGCAGGAGCAGAGGGGTGAGGTGAAAGGCTTGAAGGGCATGAAAAATGGGAGTAAAGGTGACACAGAGAGAGAGAGAGAGAGAGACAGAGAGAGAGAGAGAGAGAGAGAGAGAGAGAGGGAGGGAGAGAGAGAGAGAGAGAGAGAGAGAGAGAGAGAGGAGGAGAGAGAGAGAGAGAGAGAGAGAGAGAGAGAGAGAGAGAGAGAGAGAGAGAGAGAGAGAGAGAGAGAGAGAGAGAGAGAGAGGGAGAGAGAGAGAGGGAGGAGAGAAGGAGAGAGGAGGTGTCAGCGGTGGCCGAGAAGATGGTGACAAGAGGTGGAGGTGGAAGGGGGAAGGTGGGGAGGGCAGTGATGGACTGGAGAGCGTGGGCGGCAGAGAGAGAGAGAGAGGAGAGAGAGAGAGAGGAACTAGATGAGATTAGATTAAAAAAACAACAACAAAAGAACGAGGAGATGCAGCAGAGAAGAAGAGGAGGAAGAGGAGGAAGAGGAGGAAGTGGTGATACTGCGGTCCAATTGACCCTTCCAAACCAGAGAGATCCACAACACACAACACAACACAAGACAACACAACAAGGTCGTCCAGGGTGGCGGACCTAGCAAGCTGCTCCATGTCCGGCAGGGTCGAAGGTCATGAGGTGATCAAACCATCCTCACGCCTACATTCTTCATCTTGGAATCCAACATCGCAGCCTTCAAGAAACACTGGAGATCTTCAGGGGAGAAAATACATCATCTGAACCTGTGTTTGCAGCCTCCTGATGATTGGCTGGATCTTAAAAGCAAGGCAGGCTACACTTAGCGTACTTAACCGAAGAGAAGAATCGGTGTCCCTTTGTGATGTCACAAAGTGCTAGAATCAGACTGGGTTTCCTTTTTCTGTGAGCAGCTTGCATCCCGTCGAGCAACCAAGCCTGCGTGGGTTCTCTCCGGCCGCTCCAGCTTCTCCTCCCACAAGTCCAAAGACTAAACGGTGGAAAGGAAGCTTGCATAATTTGGGATCTTTAACAGGAGGACTGTGTTTAAAAAAAGGAAGGAGGAGGAAGCAGCAGCAAAAACAAAGCAAGAGGCCGTGCGCTGATCTGATCCTCCATGGAGACTTGAAGCGCAGGAAGGAAATTATTGTTGTGTGTGTGTGTGTGTGTGTGTGTGTGTGTGTGTGTGTGTGTGTGTGTGCCCCCATACGTGTTGATTGGCAGGCGTACATATTGGGGCTGAGATGACGGCTGTGGGTGCATCAGACCCTCCCCTCCTCCTCCTCCTCCTCTTCCTCATACCCCCCAGCGCCACCGCCAGCAGCTGCTCCCTCATTGGCACAATTAGACAGGGATATGGCTGCGATTAATTGGACCGGGCTCTCCATTTAATCCCTCCGAAGCATCACGGGCCCTTTATTGGGATCGGTGCGCGGCCCGCTCCGCTGACTGATGACCAGTTTAAATACTATTGGCAGGCGTGCACACACACACACACACACACACACACACACACGCCTGCAGCGGAAAGGGCGCCACCAGCAGGCAGGCTTAGGGTTAGGCAGGTCAGGCAGGCTTCGGCCGGGCCAAATTAAGATTCATCACCTTAGCGGCTCAACTCCTCGGCTGAACACGAAGCACATTGAAATTCACAAACAGCAGAGAATAAATAAAACAAGTTAACCCTAAGCAAGATGAGGAAAAACACTCGAAAAATAACAGCACAACTACAGCACAACTTCAAAGCATATTAGTGTAAAACTGGACAAATTCTGACTTGCACATCCGCAAGAGAAAATCAGCAATGCTTGCGTTCAGGTGTGAAAGCAGTGGAACACCACCCTCTCCTGGCCTGCGCGGCCAGGCTGGATTTTCAGATGTGAAGCAGCAGGTAGCGCTTAACATCTGGTGTCTGTCACACCCAGGCACAAGACTCAGCCTCCAAAAATAGCAGATTTAATCGGCAGCAACACGAGGCGACTCCTGTTTTAACTGAAAGCGATGTCAGAAATTGCGAGGATTGAAATACGAGAGACGCGCACGGCGGCGGAGGGGGAGGAGGAGGAGGAGGAGGAGGACGAGGAAGGGGCTGATCGTCCGTCTCGAGCAGCTCTCATCCTGCCAGTTTAACAGCAGGAGATGGAAGATTCACTGTGAGGCTCCACAGCTGTACATGTGTTAAAAATAGCCACTTCCATTTTCCTTCAAATAATCAGTGACAAGGAAAAAAAAAAAAAAAAAAAAAAGGGGTGGCCGAATACTACATCGACTTGCGCCTTTAGTTTGCTGCCGTCAAAACGATTCAGGAAAAAAAATGAAAGCTGCCAGTATTGGTCAATCAAGCGCCTACAGATTTGGAAGCTGCTTTGGATTCACGAGTGCACACGGTTCCATTCATCGAGCATTTCAAGGTTTTTGTGTCTTTACTTTCACTTTAGATTTCTTCAAGTTTGAACTGCAAATGTGAGGACAGCGGCGGATCTCCTCGCAAAAGTGCTCCCCCAAAGTAGCAGTCGCATTTTTGCCATTGAGATGAAAACAGCCTGCCGTACTCTAATACTGCCATCAACTTAAAGTAAAAAAAAAAAAAAAAATGCAATAAATGGGCCAAAACATCCGCGGAACGCTGGTGGGAATGCTCAGAAAAAGCCTCTGAGGCAGCCGCTCACTCGCTCTCGGTTTTGGTTCTTATGTGATGTAACGGGCTAAAGTGTCACGTTTGGCTGCCGGCGCTGGTTAATTCTCATTGCAACAGACTCCTATCAGATCTCTTCACAGCCATTTACCAGTAATGCGCCGTCACGGCAGCAAGGGGATCTGGGCGAGGCCGGGCCGGCCAGCTCCCGGGAAACATCTCGCACGCCCAGTATTTATACGCTTATTCAGCCAAACAGCAGCGATCAGGACGCTTCGTGTCAATAGACAGCGGCCCCTCCCCCCTTCTCCCTGTGGGTGGGCGGGGCCTGGCGGCTCTCTCTTGTCTCTACTGTGTAAAACGTCTCGGTTCGTGCCAAGGCAACGAGGTCTCGGCGGAGCCGGCCGGCCGGGGCGTCTTTAGTGGGAGGGTTTATTGCAGCTCCACGCATCAAGGAGAATCAGAGATGACGACGGTTCAGCCGACAGAGTCTGAGCCTGAGAGGCTGCATCCACAGAGGGGAAGGCATGAAGAGGGCTCGGCGAAAGATGGTCCAGTTAAGCATATCTATATACTGTAGGCACAACACGTAGGACCAAGTAAAACAAACAAACAACAAAAAAAACCTCCTAACAAACTTCCTCTTATCCACATCTGCACGGCAACAGTATATTCTTGCATAGATGCATGCTTTGCAAAATTAGCTTCCTTTTTGTTGGATCTCCGTCAGCGGCCTTCAGCTCAGCAACAGAAAGCTACAAGAAAAAAAGCTTTTTGATTGTCAGAAAGCACTAATGTGCAGCCGAAACAAATAAAGCAAAGATGCTAAATTATTTGTGGAATTGGCTCTCGGCTGGAAATATGTCGATGCACAGATGCCCATAGGCTGTGCTGCATCCTGAACCTGCGCAGACACAACCGTGGGATTCAAATCCGTCCATCACACACGTAATCTAATTGTCAAATGGAATTTTATGGAGAAAAATTTCTAAACGTTAGCTCGCTTAGTAGATGTCCTGACGTTTTGATCAAATTAGCATCAAGTGCAATGTTGGATCTGATTTTGCAGTTATTTCAGGAGAAAGAAAAAAGTAATTTGAGTAATTTTATTATTTTTTTTAATCAAAACAGGCTCAAGTTTTAAATCCACTTCTGAGTTGTGCTGGTGTCTGTAAGTTGCTCTACATGCTAAAAAGCCAGACGCACGGTCCTAGATTGGGTCATAATAAAGTGAAAACGGATTTAGCTGTGGATTGTTGCAACCAAAACATGTTCAGTGCGTGTTCTCTCCCCAGTCAGTACTTCCTGCCCATGCACGAACCAACCAACCCCCGGCGCTCCCACAGTACCTCCTCCTGGTCCAACATGTAGAGCTGATTTCCGGGGCTCAGGTGAACAGCAGGTGGGTTCCAGTGGTCGGGCTGCGAGGGGCGGCTTTGCGAGGGGCGGTCGTAGACGGGACGCTCGTGCAAGGGGCGGCTGAAGGAGGTGCGGTCGTAGGCGGGACGGTCGAAGGAAGGGCGCTCGTAGGGGGGGCGCTCGTGGACGAAGGAGGGAGCGTGGAAGGAGCGGGCCTGGGGGCGATGGTGGTGGTGGAGGAGGTGATGGTGGTAGGAGGGGGGGACAGCACACCTTGCATCTGAAGACGGAGACAGGGAGGGAGGAGGGAGGGGGGGCGGGAGAGGGAGGTGGGAGGAGAAAGGGGGAGGGGGAGGGGGAGGAGGAGGTGAGTCAGGATCACCGGCAGCAGGGACTGTGGAGCAGCGACACCTGTCTGCAGCCGTAACGTCAGCAGGCGTCAGGAGCGCTAAGGTCGGCTAACCTGGCAGCTTCTGCTCGCAGGAAGTCGCCTGCCATCAATTAATTAACACAGAGCATGCACAGACAGCCATAGAAAGGGTAGGGGGCGCTAAATTCAAGAGACAAAAAGGATTGCCCCTAATTGTTGGATAAGAAACAGAAGCAAAAGGCACAACAGAAACACTTAACCAGTCAGTCATTGCACAAAAAAGGACAAATTGACGATGAGCACAGATTAAAGTTTCAAAATAAATGACTTGAACTTGCTGTACAGACGTGGTGCTGAGATTTGCCTGCTGAGCTCCGCACTCAAGTGTTTTATGACAGTCTAGTATTGATGTTTGTCTCTGAACTGGCTTCCTGAACAGAAAAGAGTCTGATCAGAACAGGTGAAAGGCTGCTGGACAGAACAGCTTAGAAAGCCTCCCTCCCTCTGTTCAGCTCCACCAGCAGAGTTTTAAAACCAATAGAATCAATTTGCTTTTAAGGGTTTCTGTAAAACACTTTGATTGAGACAATTAAAAAGAAAAAGCTTACAGGGTTTGTAATTCCTGTGACAAAAACAAATGTGGAGTCTCACCAGCCGAACAAACATCGAGAGGAAAATCTAAACTAAACCACTAAAACCACTGCAACTTTTTTTTTTTTTTTAGAACCTCTTCCTTTTCCTGAGTGTGACACTGCAAAAACGCAAATTTCTGTATTTGAAACCAGCAGCCTTATCTCTCAGCCTGAAAGCTGAAATGATAATTGTCTGTTTGCAGCAGTCCAGCAGTCATTTATTATCATCATATTTAAATCTCTGCATCGGCCTGAGGACCAGCTGCCCGCTAACTCCATTAGCGCTGAGGTTCCTCTGAGGTTTCGCTGACAGACAGACGCAGAAATTTAAACTATAATCTCCTCAGTGGGGGGGACAGATTATCTGTGAGGATATCCCTGGATCATGAAGTGATGGAAAATTTGAAAAATACACCAGCGGGCTGAGAATAATTTGAGTAATTGATGGAGCAGTTTTTGGGGGCTTTAGATTTTTCTTGGGAGGCAGAGCTCTGGCGTCGTCCTGGTGAGAAATGTTTCCGCCAGGCTTTTTGTTCAATGAGACACTTTGTCGTTTCACTCAGTGGGAGTTTTGTGCTTTCAAACACACAAAGTCCAGAAAAAATAAAAAAATAAAAGATCTGCTTCCTGTGACCACACAGCAAACAAGCATGTTGAGACTTCAGGAGAGAAAAAAATACTTCCAATGACTTTTTATTCCTCTGTCAGAAGTTCAACTGGAGATAAGCAACAGATATTAAACCCTTTCGAGAAAATTTAAATGTGATTTCAATGTCAACCCTCGACTTTTTAGAAAAAAATCCCTGACAAATTCACATCGTATTGCTGGACTGAGGCCCTCACAAACAACATTCTCTTTTTTTTTAATCATCAAAGTGTGTTCTCGCCACACGTAGGTGTTGCTGTGCTAAATTTAATCTCTTTGACCTCCCTGGGGCTTTACACGTTTATTTATTTTTAATTACAACAAGAAAAAAAGAAAGAAAAGAAAAAAAGCAGACAGAACAGCAGCAGAAGCATCTTCAGCACACTCTGGATTTACACCGCAGAGTATTTTCATGGTTTCTTAATACGAAAGCAAACATCTCCAGGCACTTCTCACACTTCCTGCCTGACTATGGAAATCAAAGTCTTTCCGCTCTTTTAGAAACAGTCCAGAGCAGCGCAGGCTGGGAACCAGTGAGCCACAATTCACTTTGAACACTGACAGCAGGCCGGCTTTCTTACTTTGTGTGTGCGTGTGTACAGTATGTGCTGGATGTTTGAAATGGGAAAAAAAAAAAAGTGATGATAGATTCAATTATCATGTTACACGACATGTTATCGGGCCGACAAGGAGATTTACGCCAGAGAAGAGGTGATCTTATCAGTGGAAGTTGTAAGAAAATAGGGAAATGCGACGCCTGGGGGAGGGGGTAACATTTTCACACGTGGCGATTCTGAAAATTCCCTCAGTGATTCACACCAGGAGAGACAAAAAAGCCTATATTCACACTGGACAACGTCCGCAGGCCGCCGCCGCCGCCGCCACACACGCGCCTTCACGCCGTCGCACGCTCACAGGAGACGCCGGTTCGTGACCTGATGCGCTGATGCTCCCAGAAAAAGCAACAGTCCGTCCCTGTCACAGCTCCTCAGGGCAACGGTCGACAAACAGATGACAAACTGTCACCTGTTACCCACAATGCAACAGCGTCGCTGGTCGGAGGAGATTATTCCACAGACGTCCTCGCTGGTGCTCGCAGCCCAAAAGCACAACTAGAAATCGTCGTATTGTGGTGAAATAATAACCCGGCGGATCTTCACTTCTCTTCTCTTTCTTTTCTTTTCTTTTTTTTTTTAACCAAGTTCCTGTTTTGAATTATGAATGGCGCTGCTGAAATATGGATGAACTCCTGAGCAAGCGGGGCTAATTAATATCGACGATTCAAGGGATGGAAATGAGGCGAGCGTGGGGAGCGGCTTCATTAAAAACATTTTAATTCCTGCCTGCATGGACTCACGTGAGGTCACGCACGTTTACAAAACGGATTATGCTGAGGGATTAGAAAAAAATTTCTGGTGAGGAATTATCATTACAAGACACTCGGCCGCCTGTCACAAAAAAAGTTGGACGCGTCATTCAGCCAGACAGGGATTAAAAGGCTGTAAATAAATAGGAGGTAACAACAAATTGATGATGAAACATTTGGAAACAGTTGCCATCACTGTGACTGCATCACACTACATAAGAAAGATTAAAACATGACAACATTTAGTCAGGCAGAATGAAAAAAATAATAGTTTCTCTTCATAATGGATTGATGAATTCAATTTTCTGATTAATTTATTTTCTCCATCGTAAAGACCATGAATCACAACTTCATTGTGATGACATCATGAGTTGTCTTATTTTTTGGATTTTGATGTAATCCCTTTCAAATGCAAAACCTGCCTAAAGCAGCCAATTCTCACAAATCAAAAAAAACAAAAAACATTGAGTTTATTCAGATTTTTTAAATCTCTATTTTAACGTAACCTCTTCTGACGGAGTACCTGGCTGACGGCGGCAGGCGTATTTTCCGTCTCTTCAAGTTTCCCATTAAGCACAAATGTTTTCTACTTTGGCTGCTGCTAATAAATCTAGGATGGCATTTTGCAACATTGGACACTGTGTGATCCGAATCAGTACCAAATGTCATGGACGGTTGGGGAAAAACAAAAACATGTCGGCACTTTTGAAATTTCTGAAAACATTTTTCAAGAGCGTGTTTGGCTCAAGCGGACGGCTGCCCTGAAAAGGACTTGAAGTTTGACTGGGCAAACATTCTGACTGTCACTGTCGTGATCCAAAAAGCAAATGACAACGTTAGACACAAAGTGGTGGCTCAGTGGTGCTAATCATTGCTAATGCTCATGCTAATCGTTGGAGTTTGCAGTAGTTTCCTTCACTTCCTCTTTCTTGGCTTCTTCTTCTTCTATGTTTTTGCTTTGCCTTGGTTTTTCTACAGGGCAGCTTGCAGCAGTTTTGATTGGAGCTCGGGACAAGGGATCCCAGACTTCGTCCTGCCACCTTGCAAGATCGTATTTTAAAAATCTTATTTTGACAGCCTCTCACCGCTGAGTTATGTTGCTCTCTGTTTCAGCAGCTCTGCATCCTGCAAGCGACGGACAGCAGCTCCCCAGTTTATTTTTCCTTAATTACGATGCATGATAGAAATGAAGCACTGCCTGGCATACGGCCCTTCCTTCTCCGCACACACACACACACACAAAGACTCAAAGTTTGCGACTGTGCGGAGCTGCAGTCATGATGCTGAGCTGATGGTGGACGGCGCTGTGACTCATCCGCGGCCCAACCTGCACTACTCTACTGTAGGCCGACCACTCCACCCCCGAGGCTGCCTGTTAAGGGTCTGTGAAGCGCAGCGGGCAGAATTTCAATGAGCACGCTCCGTCCCTCCATGCCTCCGTCCGTCCGTCCGTCCGTCCGTCCGTCCGTCCGTCCGTCCGTCGGCACACATGCTGCGCCTGCTAGCGACTTTGGCTGGGGACAGAAACGCTGAGCCGCCTCTTTTATCCCCTCCGCTCGTCTTCCGCGACCTCGCGCGTCTTTCGCACGCTCCCGGCGGTCTGCTCGCTGCCTTTTAGCCCCTCCCTCCTCCTCCCGCCCCACCACCGCCGCTCTCTGCGGGCTCCTTTCTCCCGCTTTTCTGCCGGCCGTAGCACTTTACAAAAGGAGAGAGCGAGCGTGTGAGAGAGAGAGAGAGAGAGAACGCCACGTGGTAACCAATGGGATGACCGGTCAGCCTGAGTCAACGTTGTCGTTACTGGGAAAACCCGACAGGCCCTAATGTTGATTCATGCACATTACCGCGCTCCAAAAATAAAGCTCCAATATCTCCGGCTCGCCCCGGGGGCCGACCACGTACTACTGCCAGGCCAAGAAGCAGCTCACTTCCTGGGCGAGAGCATCACGAGACCTGTGACCCCGGCCGGCGGCGGCTCGCCGGGATGCATCCCGCCCTCCCCGCAGCGCGCACGTATCCAGGTTAGATGTGCACGTGTGAGGGCGGGGAAGGGAAGCGAGGCGGAGCAGGGCTGCTGTCAGGGCCGAGCAGAGGAAGGGAGGATGTCCGGCGTCAGCAGCAGGGGAGGGGGGAGGGGAGAGGGGGTCACAGAGGCCCCGAACCACAGCTCGGGCTGCTGACCGAGCAGGTCGACCTCACAGATCCAACCCACCCCCAGCACCACCACCACCCCACCGGTTCATTAGACTGTATTAGCTACGGGGCAACGGCGAAGCAAGGGGGGGATTAGCGCAAAATAGCAGGTAATGGCAAAAAAGGCCACGTCGTCGTCGAGGACGGCGGCTTTTCACTTAAGTCGAAAGGCAATCAGTGTCATTTTTCCACCTCGCAGCGCAAAGTCAAAATATTTCTCCACCAGGCGGTGCTGGGGGAAGGAGAGGGGGAGTTGGGGGGTGGGGGGCGGGCGTGGATCGATACCAATTACTGTGAGATTAGCTCAGAGGGTGGCGAGGGCCGACGGCGCTCTGGATGGAGCGCTCGTCATCCAGGAAGGACGGAGCAGCCAGAAAAGAGCCACCAAGGACTTTTTATTGGGAAAAAGACTTGCGTTTGCTGCCGTCACTCAGACTTAAAGTGAGGCTGTGGTGTTATGGTCGCTTGTTGACGCAACGCCGTGTGAGGGTTTTGACAACCAAGAAGAAGAAGAAGAAGAAGAAGAAGAAGAAGAAGAAGAGGTTGGTTTTTCTCTTGCGACTCTACAGCAAGGCTTGATGTCACGTCTTAAAACTGGATAAAACCAAAAGCAACAAAAAACTTCTGTATTGCTGCTGGTCTCCTCGGGCCACTCACCATCTGTTATTGGTCAAACGCAGTCTTCCATAAAACTAGACTGAGAGACACTGAAACATAGTTTGGAGGCAAACACGGTGAAACAATTCAGCTTTGCTCAGCAGTTTATTCATTTACTTATTTCAATTTGTCTGTTGCTTTATCAGCAGAATTAGACGTTACAGCCTGTAGCTTGTTAACGTCACGTAAGACAAGATCAGCCTGGCAAAAGCTCTGAAGCCACCGGTGAGCTGCTGGTTCTTCATCTGGAGTCAAAGTCTCCCCCATTATTATCTGACTGCAGCATTTCCCACAATGAAAACACTCGCTTGCTCCTTGAGAGCGAGGCAGGAGCGAGCTGAGGTATTTTATTTTGAAATGTGGAAGTGACACAACCAGGAATATAGGCTGCAAGAAGAATAAACTGGTCGTTTGCGAGAAGTGATGAATTGTGACACCGATGGGTTAATGTGTGGTCGATAACTTCGTCAGGACAACAAAGGTGAAATCTGAATGCTGTCAGTCAGCGCTTCTTGGTCGCTTCCTAGAATCTTTTTGGCAACTAGCTAGCAGAGCAAATTAGCAGCGACTGCTCGGAACCAACAGAAGTGTCGGCTTGGTGGCGAGCTGAGAGAAAACAAACGGAGCATCTTGTTGGGATAGTCAACTGTTTGCTCACACTTTTGCAAAAACAACAACAAAACATTT
Source organism: Thamnaconus septentrionalis (assembly GCA_009823395.1). Classification (NCBI taxonomy): domain Eukaryota; kingdom Metazoa; phylum Chordata; class Actinopteri; order Tetraodontiformes; family Monacanthidae; genus Thamnaconus; species Thamnaconus septentrionalis. The sequence continues at coordinate 2,277,042 of CM020511.1, read as the reverse complement.
GGGGGTCACAGTTTCACAGCCTCTCGCGGAATTCCTCCGATAACCAAACGGATCAGAGGAATTCTACTACCAGCCCAAAATACCAAGCGCGTATTCATGAATTTATTAATGCAGATTAATGCATTTATTAATGTGGATTTAGCCCCAGTTCACCTTGGGTTCACACATGTAGTAGATTACAGTGACAGCGCGGCCGCTACACCGCTTCGCCTGGAGCGGCAGAATCTCTTATGCTGCTTTTATGCTTCCCCTCAACCACATTCCCAACTTCCCTCTTGATTCCCACACAGCTCCTCTCCGCACTCGTTTCTGGCTCTTTTTTTTCCGAGCACTCGACGCTCTGCTCGGGGCCACCGCTGTGCGGAAACACACAGCTACCCCAAAGTTATAAATAATCCCTTCACCGAAGGTCGCACATTTAGCCCCGTTTTTCAAATCGTCACGCTTGATCCCAGGAACCCAGCGATGAATTAAACGGATAGACTTCTAGAAAACAGCGTATTTAGCCATGTGTTTGCAGCCGACTGCTACAACGCTGGATTTTAGCTTCCTGCTAAAGACTGACGCTAAAGGCTGACACTTCAAAGCTGGCTGGCTGCGGTGGCGTCTCTCACTGAGGAGGGGGGGGGGGATCAGGGCCCTTTGTGACATCACAAAGGGATCCGTTCCACACCTCAAGCAAACGAGGAGATTTTTCACACACACACACACACACACACACACACACAAAAGATGGGTGACGTGCATTCTGCCTCACATCGGGCTAGAAATGTGTGTTTGCTTCCAAGTGTGCTGCTTTGGGTCAAACTGTGACCAACAAAAACATTGTAAGCAAAAAAAAAAAGGCCGATTTTCTCCCCATAAGGTGAAAGTCCTGCATGAACTGAGGCTGAGGGCTTTGATCCTTTAATTCCATCCACTACAAAGACTCCACTTGAAGCATGAAGGAGAGATGTTCAACATGAAGAGGGACGATGAGGTGCGTGTGTGTGTGTGTGTGTGTGTGGGTAGCAGGTATCGAGAGAGAGAGCGGGTGGGTGAGATGGAGAGAGAGAGAGAGAGAGAGAGAGAGAGAGAGAGTATTCTCACCTATCAGATCATTCACCCAGCCCTCACGCGGCGCCTGCCGGGTTCCCCATTGCTCACCCAAATGCGTCCACACGGCGTCACTGTTGCTGCGCCGCGAGCGCCTCGAATCCGCCCCCAACTCCACCACACAGGAAACAAGGTTACTGCCCAAGAGATGTCACTTCCGAAACACCCACTCCCGCTTGCTCGCTCGCTCGCGCTCCCTCACGCCCCCAGCCTATTGCCATGACAACCGAGAAAAGAATAGAATATAAGTGAGTGTTAAAGAGACAGCGGGGTTGTTGTTGTTGGTGGTGGTGAAGGTGGCGAAGGTGGCGGAGGTGGCGGCGGCGATGGAGGTGGAGGTGGGTGGGGTGGGGTGTTCAGAAAGACAGGGGTCGAGGGAGAGAGAGAGCGAGAGAGAGGGGGGGTCGACAGAGAGGCAAATCCCGGCGATGAGTGAAGAAGAAGAAGACGAGTGGAGGAGAAACGGACAGAGGGAGAGAGAGAGAGAGGGAAGGTGAAGGGTGGGCGGGGACTGACAGGAAGTAGAGAGAGAGAGAGACAGAGAGAGAGAGACAGAGAGAGAGAGAGAGAGAGAGAGAGAGAGACATGTGGTGTGATGTGATGGGGAAATGGAGAGAGAGAGAGAGAGAGAGAGAGAGATGTAGCGTATGGCGTAACGAGAGAGAGAGAGAGAGAGAGAGAGAAACCAAGTGATGAGTAACGCAGCGAAGGGGAAGGAAGGAAGGAGGGAGAGAAGGATGGAATGAAGGAAGGAAGGAAGGAAGGAAGGAAGGAAGGAAGGAAGGAAGGGAGGATGGGGGGAAGAGAGAGAGAGGGAGGGAGGACACTTTTTTGGGAATAGGGAGCCCACATCTTGTTCCCATAGCAACACAGCCATCCATGAAATACCGACTTGTACCTCCCGCTCACTCTCTCTCTCCCTCACTCGCTCTCTCTCCTTCTCCCTCTGTTTTCCGTCCCTCCATCCCTCCCCCTCTCCTTTTTTGTTCCTTTCCATCTCTAACTATGTATATATATAAAATATGAATACACACGCACACGCGCACACACACACACACACACACACCGTAAGCAGAAGTTGGCACCGTTGTGTGCGGCGCAATAATCCGAGGGTTCCGAGCTGCAACATTGTCAAACACATCAAAAGGCCCCAAATATACCATCAGCATGCGTGTGTGTGTGTGTGTGTGTGTGTGTGTGTGTGTGTGTGTGTAACACTCTCAGCTCGGAATTAATCTCTGATTGAGCACCAGCGGTGGCCGCTATATATCTTGGATTAATTCGGATCCGTCCCAGTGGGAACCAACACAATACTCCGGCTGCGCTCCCATTGGTCCCTCCTCGGAATATCGCCGGTAAAAAATCCCTCTCCTGGAGCTGCCTACCTCCGCCCAGGTAGAATCTGCTCCCGCGAGACGCTCGGCCCCTCCAGGGTGGAAAAATGCTCATGATATTCACCCCAAAAGAGCCAGACGACGGAAGACGACGGGATTATTTTGCAGAAGAAGCTTCAAACTTTTGAGGAACCTGTTGGAATGTCTGACAGCTAAATGTTTTCCATGCTAAATTTTAAAAGGCTCCACTTTACACCCACTTTTCGATCATGATTATTTCATACCTGCATCCTACAGAGAGGTTGAAAACCTCTGATCAGATCTGCAGAAGACTGCAGAGTTAGCGCCGTGTTGGCAGCCTGTTGTCGCTTTCGCCCAGTGCTGCCACTGATGATGTTAGGAGTTCCACGTGTTTGGAAGGGGCACCGAAAAAAAAGGCGTCAGGTCTCAGAGGGCGGAGCCGGGCTAACACCTGGCTAAGGCTGTGAGGCCATGGCCCTTTGTGACATCACAAAGGGTGCATTTCCACAACAGCAGGAGAGTTCAGCAGCAGCATTGTACAGGACGTTTTACTGAGCAGCTCAACGTTTCCGGAATGCTAGTTGTGAAGTGTCGGGAATGTGCAACTGGAGTGTTTGGTGTTTTTTTAACGGCAAATATTGAATTATTTCCTTCCGCGTCAAAGACTGCGCGCGGATCTTTGCAAATGCTGATGAATGAAGCATTAGGGGCCGCGGAGAAGCTACCAACATCCTGATCACACGTCTCTCAGGTCAGCAAAGTCAGGGACGTGCCACGCCACGTCCCTCAAACTGCTGACTTCCTCAGCAGGGAGACGGAGCCCAGAGACATTGGCACCTTCCAAAAAAAAAAAAAAAAGGAAAAAAAAAAAAGACAAAACACTCTGGAGGAAGCCTGTAAAATCTGCATCCTGGCTGCAGGTGAACTAGTTCTTGCACAGGATTCCCGGAACTAAAAGGATTGTTTCACAGCCAGGGAGGAGCAGAGGAGGGATTACAACACTCATTTACACACAACTTTACTTGGAATGGGCTTTTCAATCAGGGTGAGATTTTTTTTATTCTATTTTTATATGTTTTGGAAGTGGGCGCTGTTACATGTGTGCTAATAAGCATGAGCCGTCCATGCACAATCAGAGATGGCTGATCAATCTAAATGTAAATCTAATCTAAATCCAACGGACAAGAGCGCAGGGCAGGATTTTGTGATCACCAACCCAAAGTCCTTCACAGCACTGCAGGGAAGTAAAGATGTTCGAAAAGTGGCTCCAATGAGATGTTATGAACTCTGTATCTTCTTGTGCCTGGCAAAGAAGATACAACCTAGCGCTGCATTACTACATCTAGAATTAAACCACCGTCCATTATCCATCCCTTTCTGCATCCATCAACATCCATTCGTCCATCCTTCCCATCCTCATCCATGAATCACTCCATCCATACAGCATCCATCCATTCATCCCTCTGTGAATCCCTCCATCATCCACACATCCATCATTCCATGAAACCCTCCATGGATCCTTCTACATCCATCCATTCCTCCAGCCATCCCTCCATGATTCTATCCATTAATCCCTCATCCATCCATCCATCCATCCGTCCATCTACTCGTCTGTTTCCAAACCCCCCCCAGCTCTCTACTACATCCTACATCCCGTTGAAAACCCTCTGTAAACCTTTTATCTCCAACTTCTGCCTCCTCCGCTCCTCTCCTCACTGTGTTTGAACGCACTTTTTTTTACCCTTTCATCCTCAATATTCCTCGCTGTGGGATTGAAGAGAAAAGAAAATACAAAATATATCTGTCCTAGAATCACATTTTCACCATTCACCTCTCTCCTCTTCCCTCTCACTCCTCCGTCTTCTCTCTAGCGCACACACACACACACACACACACACACACACACACACACAGAGCTCTTCTATTTTTACCTCCAGATCTCTGTGATGTTCTCTCCATGCTTCCAAATCTAAATTCCAACACATCTACCTAACTCATAGTCTAATCTCCCCGTTTTAAATATGTGGCCTTTCCCTTCTTTTTCCTTCTTTTGTGTAAATCTTAAAGGCAACTTTAATACCGCTTTTTCTTTCATGAATAAGATTAAAAAAAAACATGACATGCAGACGTGATAGCATCAACAGACTGCCGTTAAAAATAAAAGATGCAATAAATCCAAACGGGTCCATCTGTTCAACTTCAGAAGGTTTTTTTTATCATTATTATTGTTATTTTTTTATTTTTTTGCGGGCTCTCTGTTGGATGCAAGTTGCCAAAAGCAAAAGGAAGGAGGGGGGGGGGGGGAACTTTCTCAATCTCAATGCAACACAAAAATAATAATAATTTAAAAAAATTAATGACACTTCAAAGCTGAATACACAAAAAAAAATTCTTTCCTCTATTAAAATGTGTCATGTGTGACTTTCCGAAAAAGATTGTGAATGGGCCGGATTGGAGGAGGCATGGATGAATGGCAGGAGCAGCTTGAGACGGTCGGCTTCGGCCAATAGCGTTGCCGGGACGGCCTGCTTCCTGCCGCAGCTCCCACAAACTCCGTGGAGCCGCGCTCAGTCTCCACTCGCACTTTCGCTCTACTCCCACAACTTTCTCCCTCCTTCACTGGCACTCTCCCTCTCTCTATCTCTCCGTTCACATCTTTTCTTCTCCCCTCCGTCCCATCTGTCTTTTTTCCATACATCACAAACCCGCCAGGATTCTTCGTCTTCCTCGCAAACGGCAGGCTGCAAAGTCGGTGGTCTGAGGCTAATGTTTCGGAGTAGTTAGTTTGTATGATTACCCCCCCCCAACCCCCCTACCCCACCCATGCATGAGTCTAAGCAGGTTTTAAAAGATACCAGCGTCCAGGCTGCCGTCCCACACAGTCGATTATCCTTCCGAGCTGATGTCATAACCCAGAAATAAATTTGCGTTCCTTTTTTTTTGAAGGGAGAAGCGGGAGGAAGGAAGGGGGGCAGCCTCACAACCCCCTCTCCATCATCGCTTACGAGCCGTGAGAAGTGAGTGTGTGTGAGGCCAGAGGTGCGAGCCACAGTTGGGATTTTATTTTATTTTTTTATGAAAGCAACAACACTAAAGGTCTCGGGAGACAAAGGACGTGCGTTGGTCTTCCTCTCTCACGCTGCTGTGTGGAAACCCCGAGAAGATTCCACACGTCGGATTGAGAAAAGCTCACCGCCGCCGCCGCGCAGCAGCAGCAGCAGCAGCAGCAGCTGCACTTTGACAAGCTTTGCCGCCGCTTTCTCTCCCTCCACCGCCACAAACTGTGTACATGCAAACAAAAGTGCAAAGGATGATGGACACAAATGGGCCGCGGTAAAACCGTGGCTCCCTTCACTCTGCTTTACCACGAATGAATGGAGAAGCACACACACACACACACACACACACACACACACACAGTACTCTTACACAATACCTCACCATTGTCTTTTTTTACCATTAAAAAAATATACTTCTGTATCCTAAGATGAGTTTGCAGAGGCCAAAAATAAAGTCTGAGAATGTCCAAAAGCCCCTCTCTCTCTCTCTCTCTCTCTCTCTCTCTCTCTCTCTCTCTCTCTCTCTCTCTCTCTCTCTCTCTCTCTCTCTCTCTCTCTCTCTCTCTCTCTCTCTCTCTCTCTCTCTCTCTCTCTCTCTCTCTCTCTCTCTCTCTCTCCCCTCTCTCTCTGAGCTCTCACTCTCTCTCTCTCTCTCTCTCTCTCTCTCTCTCTCTCTCTCTCTCTCTCTCTCTCTCTCTCTCTCTCTCTCTCTCTCTCTCTCTCTCTCTCCTCCTGTGTGAGCTGCCTCGCCGCCGTGTGTTATGGCGGCTGGCAAGTTTCACATTATCGTCATCTGGTGGATTGTCCATTCTGCCCATCTGTTGTGGCACCGACGAGGAGGGACATCTTCCCGAGTCTCACCATATCCTATGTGTACGCATCGATAGAAACTTTATGTGCAAGAAATCAAGTGAATAATAAACTCCACCGTGTGGAGGTTTTTCAGTGTTTTTGCTACTTTGCACTCGTGTTCTCCTGCACAGCTCCGCTGTCTTCTTACTTCAGTCGGACTCCGCGTCTCTCCGGCATTTTGCTCTTAACAGTCGGACCGGCTACACAGGAAACTCGTCTGCGAGGCCCTCGTCACTAAGGATGTGAATAAATAAACACCGCTGGAGGGGGCGCTCTCAAGTTCCCACTGTCTGGCTGCTCGATTGTTTTGTTTCGTGCAATAAAACACAGATACTGGAACGGAAAGAAAAAAATAGACATTAGCGCGGTTATTTTTTTTTTTGTCGCAAGTCACATGGCCACTGCAATATTCAACCCACTTATTGGATGTCACATGGAGCGCTGATGGTTTTGATGCAGAATTGTTTTCATCTGTACCACCGTAAACAAGAATTACAGGCCCTGAAATTAAGCCCCAGAATTCGTCAGTTTTCCTCGTCTCTCCAATGCAGGAAGATTTTTAAAAAAAACAGAAGTCAAGCGAGCAAGTGGGACGAACCCCGTATTGTTGTTGCTGCTGACATCTGCAGATGCCATAAATCACAGAGGCGAGATTAAGGAGACAGCGCTGTAAATGTCAGGCAGGATGTTCATAGATAACAGCGCGTCCTCCAGCTAAACTGCCTCCGGTTTTCTTTGGCGTCTCACCCAATATCATTGAGCCGTTACTTACACCGGACTCACCTTGGAAAAAGGAGGAGCGGTGCGCTAAGCCAACATGCTATCGCCTCGCATGGTAATTGAATTTATGGAGCCAGATATTCTAAACCTCTTATCATTGAGTGTCGCGGCAGCGTGTGCAGCCGAGGAGCTCCAACCAACGCCAAGTCCTAATAGCACACAAATCCTCATCACGGCGTTCTACCCGCCGCGCAAATAGCGCCATAAAAAAAAAAAACAGACCAAAAAGCAGCTTCGCCGCCTGAGCTGTTGACATCGGTCCGTTCGACCTGGATTTGACTCTGGTCTTAATTGGTCCCACGTAAAGAATTCAAACGACGGTGGTCGTGATGCTAACACAGACCAGACGTCACAATCAAGCTTCAATCCTCACACTACACCGGACCAATGCTGTAGTTCTCGTCCCGGGCCGAACTGCGGCGCCCCCCTCAGGTTGACCCGACCTGACCTCCGCAGTGTTTTGGTTTCTCCAAACGGCACTGTCATGCTGACTGAAAGAGGGTCACGCCGGGCCGTCCCTCAGAGATAAAGAACAATTATAGTCATCCGTCCTCAATCCAGAGATAGACTAGGAACTGTGTCATTGTCCCATTACCCAGAAGGCTTGTGGATGAAACTTCTTACTCATGACGCACATCTCGCTTAAGATGCCTCCAGCAGGGCTGGATTGGCCCGGCAAGCCCTGGGGGCAGAGACAACGGGGTGGTGAACAAATCGAAGAGAACCGTTCAGGTCTGGAGGAGTTCAAGCAGACTGAGCTTTCTGCCCTTTTGGGATCATCCATTCATTCATCTTCCATACCCGCTTCTTCCCGAGCTCAGGGTCGCGGGGGTCTGCTGGAGCCTCTCCCAGCTGTCATAGGGCGAAGGCAGGGTGACACCCTGAACAAGTCGCCACTCATCGCAGGGCACCATAGAGACAAGCAACCATTCACACTCACATGCACACCTATGGACAATGTAGAGTTTCCGATTGACCTCACATCAATCATCCTTTTTTTATTTTCAACAACTTTGGGTAAGTCTGAGCGGAGAAGAAAGACTTTCATTAGTTTGGCTTCAGTTGCGTATGAGCAACTTTCAGTTTTAAAGCCTGACAACAATCCAGAAAGCCCTGTTCTCGAAACGCTTTGAGACTTCCCAAAGACACCAAAACGTGAAATATTTGGAACCTGAATTACTTAATTTTCAGATTTTCTACTGTTGCAGCAGCTGTGAACGTGTATTCTATAGTTTCCTGTGTTATTGTCATACTCAAAATGAAGCTCAAACGAGCACATAAAGTTCTCTGCAAACAAATCACTTTAATGGAATTGCTGGCACAAACATTAGCTTCCCCGAAAAAATAGCTCTGATTGGCTTTTGAGAAAAAAACCTGAACGATTTTCCTTTCTCAGCTCTCCGCGAGGTTCGATTGTGCACTGTTTCCTATGCAAAAAAAACACTAAGCCTTCCATTAGCCACAGGACCACACTCTCTTTTTTACGAGATGTCTGAGCCCACCTTGCAGGCTCTTCTCCTCTGCAGAAAAGTCACTTTGAATCCCTGATTGCATAATAAGCCGCTGTGTCAGCAAATCCCACTTTTATAAAAAAAAAAAAACCTCTTCAGGTTCGAGGGAAAGTCATACAAATAAACAAACAAGTGCTTCAGACAAATCTGTCCCTCAAAGCCTGCAATTTTTTTTTTTTTTTTTTTGGCTGGGGCGGCGTCATGCTAACGTAGTAAATATTGGTTGAAACACTGATTCGCAGCTCTGAAAATATGTGCCTGTGTGTGTGTGTGTGTGTGTGTGCGTGTGCGTGTGTGTGTATCACTCAGCGAGACCGCCGCAATCTACCCGAGCGTGGCTTGTTTGGCAGCGGGCGGGAGCGAGCGCGACGGGAGCGGCGTGGTTTGTTCCACCTGGCTCTCCCTCTGCTCGCCGCCTCAGCTCGGTGAGCAGCCAGCATCCCTCCGCTGGCAGCGCACATCAGATAAGAGCCGCACGCTGTGTTCAGCTCTCGCTGCTCAAAGCCAGGCCGATACTGTAGGCCGCAGTGATTCTGCGTACAATTTGATCCCTGTAGGCGAAGCATCGACGTCGATCTGATTAAAGTTATCTTTCTCTGCAGAGGAGCGCGCCCTGTCACACTGCTGCTGCTGCTGCTGCTGCTGCTGCGTGTGAAGTGTGCCTGGCAGCGATGAAGCCCACGGTGGATCATCGCTCGCCAGTTCCCTTTTTTTTCCATGACAGATATAAATGTTTCACTCAATAAAATATGAATTCATTCCGACTGGATGCTAATTTTCTTTGAATGGCCTGAACTCCTCGCAGTTACGCAGAACCAGAGCAGCTCATCAACGCCTGGAGGAAGTTTATCCTCGGTCAGGGTCTGGATGGAGGTGGAGGGGGTCGGGTGGGGGGGCTGTTGGGGGACACGTTCCATTCTGTGAAGGCTCTCCAAGCCCCCCCAAAAAGAAAACCACGTTTAATTTGAAAGTTTAAAGTTCTCCTTAAGGAATCGAAATACAACTCTACAAGGCGGAGCCTAGTTTGTACAGGCAGACCACCCCCATTTCAGTGCCACGCCTCCCAAAACTTCAAGCAGGGCTCTGTGTTCAGCTGCTGCAGATGGCCGGTCTTGCTGCAAGCCGCTACACCACCCCACCTCTGGCCACGCTGCTCAGTTTACCTCCAGCTCTGCAAAAAAAAACTCCCATTGAATCACCATCATTCGCTTGTCATCCTTGCTCACTCTGTATTTTCCTCATGGTTTACATGTATCAGCTTATGAAATACAGCAAGCAAAGAAGGAGGAGGAGGAGGAGGAGGAGGAGGTGGACTGGCCGTCCGGTCAGGGACGGAGGAGCTATGTCAGTGAACAGGGTCAAAACATCAGATAATAACTTGTGCAACACAAAAAAAAAGTACTCCAGACTGACAGGAAGTTCATGTAAATTCATGTAAATAAAAGTTTTACGCCCACCTTAAGGTACAGTCATTAGAAATACTAAAACAGCAATGAAGATCATCGCAATATGAACCATGTAGATCTGAATTGGGAACTGAAGCCAGGGAGGGTTCAGCTGAGACAAAAAACAGGAAGCTGCTGCTAGACGGTCCACGTGCCGCTGCTTGACCAACAAGAAGACCAACAAGAAGCCGACAGATGCTTACAGAAGCAGAGAAGAAATCTACAGTAATTTAACTGCAAGCACGTTCATCCAATCGGCATCAGGCAGCGAGCAAAAGGAATTTGTTGTTGACAATGCAACACTTCCTGCTGCTGGTACGAGTCCAGTCAAAGCCCCGATGGTCCAAATCCAAATCCAGAGGCATCAACAGGTCCTGCTGGACCGTGGGAGAACTTCAGTGTCCTCTGAATCATTGACCAGGCCGCTGCCGCAGCCTCACGTATTCATGACTGCGCGGCTTCCTTGTCTCTTCCCGTTACAGTTCATCGACGCTCCTACACCCCCATCGTTAGCTGTGGCGGGGTGTGCGTGTGTCAGAAATATGTTTTCTCGCCAGCTGCCGCGTTCGCATGTCACTCTTCACAGCTCGCTCTTCCGCAAGTACATGATGCACGAACCGAGGCGGCCCACAGAGAATGTTCAGGGCGAGCCCCCCCAAACCCTGTGAGAACCAGCTCCGCCCCCTTGAGCCTGTCTCCTCCTCCTTCTCCGCTTTACTGATCGTTCACGCTCACCGCCACATTTTTTTATTTTTTATTTTTTGGTTTTGTTAATCGCTGCCATGCATGCAGTTCACGGTGGAATGGCAGGATTGGTCTCCGTCTGCTGCGTGGAGGGAGCAGGTGTTCCCCGTTTCTCCTCCAGGAAGGACTCGCACACACCGGGGCTGCAGCACTTCAGCTGCCAGGAAGCAGGGTGGGGGTCTGGGCACCGCGGTTCACCACATGGTCCCGGTGAGAGCGTCTTTAATGTATCTTACTTAAATCATTTTCAAAAAATAAAAAGGATTCTTTTCAGATGTGGCTCCAAAGGTTTCCCTGCGCACCCTTAAAATTCCTGTTTCTCTCTCAGCTTGTGGGTGCGTACGTGTTAGAATTCATCAAATAAATTCATAAGTCACTGTTTAAATTCAAGTCATCACGTTCACTGCAACAAATTCTACTCCTGTGTTTTTGTAATGCATTGAAATATGCCTTTTAAAATTGCCATTTAAGTCATTCATAGGGCCTATATTATGCAAAATAAAAAAATTCTGATCTTGTCAATAAAATATGAATCTACGCGGTGTATAACCTAATATCCGTCTCTGGCCTGTCAGTGAACGCCCCAGAAATCACAGTCAGTCCCTCTTTTAAATATTCGGCCTGCTTCACTTTCTGTAAGTCTTCTTCTGCTGCCGTGAATGAGCCCATTGTGATGTCACAGAGGGAAATGAAATCTCTCTCTCTCTCGCTCCTAGGCCAAACCCTCAGCCAGGTGTTGGCTCCGCCCTCTTAGGACCACCTGGGTTCTTACAGTATCTCCTTCAAAATATGTGGGAGGCCCAGGGAAAGTAGCAATTGCAGCAGAAGGCTGCAAACAGAGGGCTAAATACGCTGCTTTCTGGAGATCTACAGTTTATTTTATTGGCCACCTGCTGCTTCTCAAGTCTTAAAGACTTGAATGTGGCGCAATCCGTGACTCCATATCAGTGCATCTGTCTTTGTGGATCACATTGTTGACGCAAGGCTTGGCTGAGGGTCCCTGAACTGTCCCCGGAAAGACCCCTTCAGAGTCACATGACCCCCTGCTGTGCAGGTGTACACACTCGCAGCCTTCCGCCCGCCACCCACCAACACTGACTCCCTGATGATGTCAGGCGCGACGCGGTGATGTCACCGTGCAGCTCGCCGGGCGCTGCTCACCTCGGGCGCTGCTCACCTCGGGCCCGCCGCCGCCGCCGCCGCCGTCACTCTGCTCTGCCTCTAATACACACAGACAGGCACCTCGCAGGGAGGCATGTCCGCTTTCGCCGAGCACATGACATAATCGCCCCCCGCCTCCCAACCAAACCCTCCTCCCTCCTTCCTCCTCCCTCCCCAGCCCTCCCCCGCCGGTGCATGGCAGCCAGTCCTGCCACATGCCATCACTTCAAATATTCCCTTTCAAAATTAAGTAAGCGAACGCCTCACACTTCGCCCCGCTGGCTGAAGGCTGACTGAAGTGTGCCAGACTGAGGCGTTTCCTCATAGTTTTTTTTTTTTTTTTTGCAGGTACCAGAAACGACCAGATGCTCTTCTGTCCCTTGCCGACACCGATCGGCCTCAGAGGGACGGAAGAGGGGGCTGCGGCCCGGCCTGCGCAGTCATTTCACAGCTGTGACAGACTGCAGCTGCCCCGAGGCTCTTCCAGTGAGCTCTGGTGTGCATGCTGAGCTGTACCGCGAATACTGGGAATGCTGGGAATATTCAATACTGAGAATACTGAATACTGAGATGTTTTAAATTCAAATCTGGCTACCGGCACGTCTGTCTGATGTATGTAGGAGCATATTAAGTATGTGTGCGATCGCAGGTGTACGTGTTCACAGATGCATGTAAATATTAGTTGTTGCTATAGGTGTCAATTTAATTTTGAATTGTATGTTACCTGCTCCTGTATCAAGAAACAAATGAAGGTTGCCTTGTCCCAAGCCTTTGAAAAGTTGAATAAAAACTTGAATTAAAAAAAATAAAATCCAATCTGGCCACACACACGTCAGAACGTCCGCACGTGCATCCACCAGCTCACGCATGTTTCACACTGCAACTGGTGCAGGCCATGCCGTCCTGTTCCAGTTTGACACACGTCAGCGCTTTTCTCCCCTGCTGCACGACAGTCATGTTCGACCTCCCTCAGGGGAGTCCTCTGCTCCAACTCTGCTGGTGACATCACCCCAAAAGAGAAAAGACCACACATGTGTTCTGTCACCCGGACTGAGACGGCTGGGTGAAAAAAAAATTGTCTGACAGGATCTGCCAGCCCCCCCCCCCAAGTGACGGAGGCGTTGACACGGCTGATGAAAACAGACAGAGTGGGTAACGACGGCTGAACAGCAGCTGACACGTCAGGAGGACCTTCCTCTTCATGATCAGTGCAAACAAGACGCCAGTCTTGTTTGCACTGATCATGAAGAGGAAGACTGGCGTCTTGTTTGCACTGATCATGAAGACGAAGGTGTCCTATTGAAGAAATATACACACAGGGTGTACTGTAGTTAAGCATCTCGCTGCTGCTTCCTGACAGTCCACATGTTCAGTCTGAACCTTGAAAGACATCCTGATCGCCATCAGTCCTTCCAATCTGACAACGTTTCCGGTCAACCAATCAATTTGCTTTGCTTCCGTCACCAACCAAGCACCTGCCACTTCAAAAACACCACAGAAGAAGACAAAGGTGAACACGTGGATACATGTATATATATATACTGTATATATACTGTATATATATATATATATATATATATATATATATATATATATATATATATATATATATATATATATATATATATATATATATATATATATATATATATATGCACTATGAGAGGGATATATATATACATATATATATATGCACTATGAGATATATATATATATATATATATATATATATATATATATATATATATATAAATATCATTGATTCCTACAAGGAAAAAAATATATAATATAGTGCATTCATTCCTACAAGGAAAATCCAACCAGCATTAAGCTGTCCGGTCATATGTTCATTTTCCACCACATTACATGTGTTACATAAAGCCTGGTTCCAGGACCCGGGGGTCAGTTCTGTGGCAGCAAACCACTCAGATGGTAGCGTCTGCAAGGCGGCCTTCTTCCCCACAAACAACGGCAGCATGTGCCAGTTGGGAGGGAGTGGGTATGGGAGGGAGGGGAGGTAGGTCTGGTTTGTGCACAAAGAGAATCTAGCAGAGAGGCTCATTAGATGTAACTTCAGGGCCTTGCGCGCGAGAGGGGAGCACAAAGTGCCCGGCTTTTAGACGTGAGAGGGCTTGCAATCTTAACACATCAGAACATTTTGACAATAGTAATAGAGAGTTTGTTCACCAATTTCCTGGGTTTTCGAGAAGAAGCATTGCATAAAATGTCCCTTTTCATTCTGTGCTTCTAGTACGGAAGCAATTTTTTTTCTGGTCACAAGTTGTACAGGGAATTTTTTTAGTATATATATATACAAAAAACATATACATGTGTATGATATAGAGAGAAGCTGATGTAGCAAGTGTGGTTTTGGCATCACACCAACACACACACAATCTCCCCACCAACTCTTACCACCAACAGGTTTATAATCACACATCATCCTTATAGGCAAACACCACTGAAACAAAAAAAAAAAAAAGCAGACAAGTAAGCAAGCCATTTGCATAATAAGAATACATCAAAAAAAAAAAAAATCCTGATGATTTAAAGATTTAAATGACTGCACATCTCTGTGCTGCAGGAACATGTCTGGATGCAGCACAGTGCAGGAGAAAAATACTCAAATCATGTGTGGGACTGTGTGAAAAGGCGGCTAAATTTACCAGCGGCTGCTGAGTGAGCCCGCTAACCTTTATCAGGACCTTTGAGTGGAGGTAAAACAGTACAATGATACGAGTGCAACAACGGCACAAACACACAGGCACGCTGGCAAAAACAGTGAATCATTATCGTGGTTCTGAATCTCTCAGGTAGAGAGGGAGGGAAAAACACGTTTTAATCTACATGTGCAATCGGGGCACGGCCTTAATAATCTTTATGCTCGAGGGTTTGGAAAGCATTCTAAAGTAAACGTGCAGTCCTGTCCCCTCTCTCTTCAAAGGCATATTTAAAAATATTTTGCAAACACATTTGTGACGTCAAATATAGATTCATAAAATCAGGATTTGGTCCCGATGCCAAAAGATAAATAATTTAATGTGATCAGAGCAGAATTTAGCTCTAGATTGAGCCGACTCCCTTTTATTACATATGGATTCATAAAAACTAACAACAGATATCTGGCTGCTCTATTACCTTTACGATGTACTTACGACACTAATATGCTGGAAGCGCCGCTGGCAGTGGTCAAGTACCCATTAATGGGAGAAAATCCTCTGTGGCTCAAATTAGAAACAATGTGTAGTCAATGTATTGTTGATTGCATGGTTCATTTGCAATACAAGTGTTGCATTTAATAATGTATGTGAACATTATTATTGTGTTATAACTACATATAAATGGCAATGCAAAGAAAAAACTCCACTCAGCCATAATTATTACAAGAAAATCAATCTCATGAAACCACTCTTTCCATATGACTGGGGCTGTTTACTGGGAAAAAAAATGTTGCTGCTGTTTCACTTATTATCGATTGAAAGCATGTAAAGTTAATTTATGGGAAATAACACAAGCACAACTCAGGGAAAAAAAAAATGAAAAAGCATATTGGTAATGGCAGGTGGTTTATTATAAATTAATAAAAATTAGTGGTAAATAAATGAGTATTTTTCTCTGCCTACCTAATCCTTATCTGGCACACCTGGGGGCTACAGCCTCTCCGCCACCAACATGCACAGTGGCGGGTGGCAGGACAGCGGGCAGGTCGCCAGTCCACCGCAAGGTTGAACACAGATAGGCAGACATTCACTCACGCTCACATTCATACCTACAGGCAATTTAGAGTCTCCTCTCTGCCTGACTCTCACGCTGCTCTTTGAATGTGGGAGGAAGCCATAGAAGAAGAAGGGAAAAAAAAAGAAAAAAAAGAAAAAGAACCCACGCAAACGTGCAAAAACTCGGCGCAGGAAGAGCCAAGAGATCAAACCTGGGTCTCGGTTGCGGGGAGGCGATAGTGTAAAACCTGAGAGTACACCAGACCAGCGCCGCTTGTTTCATGAATACATTGGCCGCGGCGGAATAGCAGTTTTTTTGGACATGACTCAGGAGCTTCACACTGACCAGTGCTGACCCAGGAACTGAGGCAACCACTATCTGAAACCCTACAGCACAAACACAGTTTAAGTCACTAACGTGAGACGTTTCACACAGCTGCCACGCAGTGTCGAGCCCTAGTGTTGACCTGGATGCCACTTAGAGTGACACTATGTATTTTTACCTCCTTTAAAATGATAGTTTTTTGTATGTTTCACTGACTTGGAAGAGGAAAAGTGGCATCTCTGCCATGAACGCAGCGTGCCTGGCTCCATCCTCGTTGGATCATACAACTTTGGTTGTCTGCCCGACGACCTCTCTGGGCAACAGAGTTTTGCTTTGCAGCACTGCTTTACACACCAACGTCTACACTTCTTGCCCGGCTATAAGCTAGATACTTGTCTCGTTTCTGTATTTTCCCTATACCTGCAAAGGTACCAAAGAAGGGAGAGCGTAGATGTTGCAGGAGGAGTTGAGAAGAGCCGTCCAGCGAGAGGACGGGTGGCTTCGTTCTTGCACGAGGGTGTCGGGCAGGCAACAGTCCAGTCTTCAGCAGGCCGGCTGGGCACACTCTGTCAATGGCAGGAGTGCCTTTCTGACCATTACAATGCAATGAACTGTGACAATTATTGTGAAACTGCAATTTCGAGTTTGGAAAAATGATGAAGCGTCGCTTTTTTACGCAAAATCAAGACAACAATCAAGGCAAAAGTGCTCAAGCTGAAAGGTTAACGTGTCCTTGTACTTTGAGCTGCAAAGGGTCTCCACATGCACCGCATGTCATTGGTTTAAAACTAAAACTAGTAGATGTCTATGTATCAGCAAAAGACCACCAGCATCATCGCAACGCAATGGCTTTGTGCTTTTAAAGTTGTGTTTGATCAGTGTATCTGTGGAACGATAGATGAATAAGAAAAATAAGAAGAAGAAATTAGAAACCCAATTCAAGATTACAATGCCTGAAAGAAAATTTGCTGCCTGCACACAAATGGCCGACGGTGGAAACAAAATGTTCCTCATGAGAAGCAGAAAATGCTCATTGTTCCATTTCACACTTATTTTCGGATGTATTATTTGGTTTGAAAAAAAAAGAAAGACTTGGTTTGGTCCAGCTGGTGCTGCAGAATGGTTTCCGTGACCTAAAAATGACCCATCTCCCAGTTTCAGGCACGTAACCAAGTCTGCACTGTAAAAAAAAAAAATGCACAGTGAGGGGACTGAGCGCACTGAGGGAGAAAAATGGCTCTACACAGTGATTGGTTAGAGTCTTGGTGTTGTGTTGTTCTTCAAATGGAGGACAATAAATATCCTCATCAGAGGCCAACAGTCGTACAGTCAAGTCAAATCAAAAGTCAGAGAATTAAAATTAGAATTAGAGTTGAAACAGTCGGTCAGTAGAGTCAGCAAAAGAAACATCTTATTATTGACAGCAGAGAGATTTGACAGCCTAAAAATTGCATCATGTGAACTCTTGGACAAGAGCTTAGATATTATGGAATGTGTTGATTCAACACTTTTCTCTTTACAAAATGCAGTTTTTCAGGAAGCTTCTGTAGCTTGCAGACAAAATTGCACTTTTATGACTTTGAGAGACATTCGGTAGCTTTGTTGTAAAGTTGTGCCATGGATAAGTGTCGTTGCGGTTTCATCGTCGCACCCTCCCGGTGTAACTACACCATCACAACGGGTGAGCAAGTACTATCACAGCTGTACTTAAAGATCTGTGACAGTAGCCGCAAAAATATAAAGTTGACAAAGTGGATTCTCAAGCTTGCAAAACACAACAAGAAATTCACAAACTAGTAGCTGGTTATACACGCACGTCTCAATCTGTATCCAGCATCGACCACAAACACATTATATCATCAGCCAACATCTCGCCAACAAAAAGGTATGCCCACTACTGCCATTTAAGCTAAAAAAAAATACCCCCCAAGACCTCACTAGGCAATCTTTCATTTCATACTTTCATATTTTCAAAGGCTACACACATCTGAATTAAGATTAAAATAACAAAATCTACTCATAGCAAAAAGCCAAAGCCTTGCCCCCAACCCATTAGTCATTCTGCTGACATACGTACAGTAACTCATCGTGGTGTCTGGGGGAGCTTCGGCCAGAGCTACGCATCTGTGAATCACAGGCTTTCACGGCGCTCGATGACATTACACCTCTGACCACATGAGCAGAGCTGCGTCCGAGGGGAGATCATTATCCTTGATTGGCAGCCCACCGATTGGCTGAGGAGGGTGAAGGAAGCCAATGCTGACCTTTGTGCTGCGAGACGATCCTGACCAGATCTATCAGCGGCACTTTCTCTATCTCGGACTCTTGCGAAGGCCCATTGGGTCGTTCCATTAAGGTTCTGCAGCGCAATTAAATTACTCAGCCATCTCAAAGTGTGAAACTTTCAAACACACGCGCCCCTGTGTAGATTAGTCTAGTAAATCTCTACGACAGAAAGGTCAAAGATCCCGAGATTCTGACTGTGAAGGCAACAAAAAAACACACGGTACTCTACACTGAGGATTAGCTATTATGTCTATTGTATGTTTATTTTACTCAGTATTAAACACGGGGAACCTGGAGTAATCAAGTGTCTTTTGTGCTTCAGGAGCTATTTCGCAGTTCCCCAACATTTGGAGAAACTCACCTCAGTTTCTGTGTCGTGGCACTGGAGAAACGAGCTACCACCTGTAGTTTCTTGTTGGCTCCTTCAAGGTGCAACCTTGGTGCAGTCTGAAGGGTCTACCTGAGCGTCTACCTGACTGTGAGTCGCCCGAAGGCTCTAAATGTTGTGCATTCTGGTGAGTTCCTCATTGAATTCTATAAGAGGCTGTGGCTACACTCCAGGTAAAAAGCACCAACTGACTAAAGAGACTTACCCTGTGTGTGAGAGTTCATAAAAAACGCATTCCTAACTGTATATGCAGATGACAAATGCAGGGACACACGCTAAAACACCAAAAGGGCCAAATGAGAGACGAAGTGCATCTGCAATGAAAATGTGACCTTTTAAATCCCCCTGTCTGAGGCCTCGGCGCTTAGAGCTGTTAAGATTATCAACCGCAGTCCAAGTCCAAGTCCCTGTTGTTTCACATCTTCGGCGGCAGAGGTCGGCTATTGATTGACCCCAGTAGTTTAAGAGCTCTAAGAGCCAGATATGCATTTGAACAAGCCAGGTTATCCACTGCGGCGCCGACTACCTGAGTGCTGACCGATCCTCGGACATGCCAATGAATATATAAAAACCTCTCAGCGTTCCAAAAATATGAGGCCATTGTGCCGCCGACTGACTCCCTCCCCCCTCGACTGCGGACCAGATTAACTGCGTTAGCAAAGTCACCCTCACTGTTCAAGCATCGCTGCATTTCTTTGAGCGGGGAGAGTTGAGGCACTATCTGGTTTGACATTCAGAACCGCCGAGAGAGGATTAGAGCAAGAGATTCCAAACTTCACCCCAAACCTGGGCCGGGAGTCTCGTTTGATTTACAAAACCGTCGGCTCTCTCAACACCAGTAGGGGAAGCTCTCCCCAACCGAACCTTCCGTCCATGTCTGTGCGTTTGATCGAAAGCAAATCTCTGCTCCCGAATACTCGGGGCCGACTACGGCCAGGTTTTTCCGACAAAACGAGCGGAAAGAGACAGCGCGAGACGCTTCTCCAGTGCACTCGGCGGGCGACTCCGCCGGATATCAAACTACAAGCTCCGTCTCTTTTGACAGATCACCTCATGCACCGGGGCTCGGAAGAATCTCGCACAGACAGCAGCGCAGTAATAGCTGAGCAGATGATGGTTTTTGGCACCGGAGGGGGAAGTGGAGGGGTGCAAGACAGTCCCTTATGTCACATGGAGGCGGGGGCGGGGGAGGAGGCGGGGGGAGGTGGAGGGAAGGATGGCGAGTGCTGCAGTGCTCCGGTGGTGCGCTGTCTCTTTAACTACGGCCATGCATGACAGGAGCCGGCGTATCAAACTACTGTATGAAATTGACGTGTGTGTGTGTGTGTGTGTGTGTGTGGGGGGGGGAGGGGGGGGGGATGGGGTTACAGCTCAGCGACTGGTTGCCGGCCTCCGTCCGCACTCATGGATGCAGCCATTGTAGAGATGAGAGAGAGAGAGAGAGAGAGAGAGAGAGAGAGAGAGAGAGAGTGGGAAAGGAGACAGTGTGGGGGTGGGTTTGTTTAGCAAGTGCATGGGCGGTTCAGTGTGTGTGTGGGAGGGATGGGGTGGCGGGTGTGGGGGAGTTGACCGTAGCCGAGGTGAAAGAGATGGACGGGAAGAAGAAGAAAGGAACGGATGAAGGAAGACGGACTGGGAAGAGGTGTGAGTGGAAGAGAGAATGAGGGAGGGAGAAAAGATTTAGCCAGGATAGAGAGGCTCATCGCTGCTGCTGCTGCTGCTGCTGCTGCTGCTGCTGCTGCTGCCCCCCTGCTGCTGCCACCTCCCACTAACTGGCTGTGCACCAGAGCCAGTGCTGGCTTGGCATGACTGCAAATGGCTCGGTCGGTTCATTAGCTGAACACACTCATCAATGTGGGTCCAACAAATACATCTGCAAGACGGTAGGGGCGGGGAGGGGAGGGGAGAGGGGGGTGCAGGGGGTAATTTAAATTTCATTTTTGACCCCATCTGTGATCCGGCACAGAAGTCGACCCCCTCCTCCACCTGCCAGTGTCAAACTAACGTCAGCCATCCTACCACATATTTTACCTCTGGATGTTGAGTCACTGTGCAGCAATAAATATCTCACAGTGTTACATAATCGCCTCGAGTAACCATGGAGTTCTTAATGTATAGGTAGCTGAGGATGCTGGATCCACTCTGTAGGTATTTGGCCAGCTGGGCGATATGGACATTTATTCTTATGCATTTTATTAATGTTAATTATGAGTTAAAATCCAAGAACCACGAAGCAATCGGAGAGCATTTTTCACAAATTTAGGGACCAGCAACTAAAATTCTGGTTGATTTTCTCAACGAAACCTTTGGTTATTAATTTCCTCGTGCCGCTTGTCGTTCAGCACCAGCAGATTTGTTTGGTACAAGGTCTTAATAGGGGTGTAACAACTGCAAAATCTGACAGTACAACAAAACCCTGGTAACATGTCTGTGGCAGGATGTTCATTCGTATATATTGAGAAAGAAGGTTAAATTTTTTTTTAAGACATTCAAGTCTGAGGCTGAGTTCTGATTGCTACAGTACAACTCAAAAGTGCAGTAGTTGCGAATTTGTTTAAGTCCATCAGCGACTTCGTGTCCGTACGTCAACTTCCTTTTGACGCAGGGAACCCGAAAAATGCTCTAACAACACGTTCGGATTTTAAAACTCACTGGGTCGTCGACGCTTATGCAAACTTTGTCGCTCGGTTTTTCTACGCTTAGCCACTTTTGGCTGTACGACTAGATCTGGAGAAGCGAGCGCAGCGCAAAGGATGACGGGTCGGCCTTGGCCTGACGGTGAAGTGCAGTTGCATGGAAGACCTATAGTTTAAAACATCCACAGTGGAAAAACTGCCTCGCAAAAAATGTACTACGCAAAAAAAAACAGACAGCGCATAATACCAGAGAGTAAACAGATTTGCAGGGTGTCATCTCCACTATGGTGTTTATTACCGCTGCTGCTGCTGCTGCTGCTGCTGCTGCTGCAGAGTTAAAACCACAACGCCTCAGCGGGTCCACACTCAAGTGTGAGTTACAAATGCAGCTTTATGTCTAGAAAGAAGCCCATCTGTAGTGGCATCACACTGGACTCACTTTGTGTGAGCTTTGGCCGAAGATACAAAAAAAAGGTAAAAGAGCCACGTGATCACAGAGGGAGAGAGAGAGAGAGAGAGAGAGAGAGAGAGAGAGAGAGAGAGAGAGAGAGAGAGAGAGAGAGAGAGAGAGAGAGAGAGAGAGAGAGAGAGAGCTCCGTGCCATCCTTGGCAGGTTGTGTAGGTGCAGCACTGCACTCACTATTTCCTGGCAATGACTGCCAGATCTGGCTCTCACACACACACACACACACACACACACAAGCAAAAGGCGCATGCACCCGCGCGCACACAGCGGCAGAGCACCTCAGCAACATTATGCAACCAAACTCCTTATAGCTGCACTTGTACAAAAGGGCATTTTGACCATTATCTGGTTTGCTCTGGGGAGACGGAGGGATGAAGACGGAGGGCAGGGGAGGGGGGGGGGGCAACAGAGAGAGTGGTGGGGCGGTTGAATCGGCGGCTCAGACGGTGACTCCAGGACGACGACCATGGGTTGAAGTGCTCACGGGTCGGAGATTAGTCTCCATTTTGGATGCAGGGCCATTGTTTTAAGGCGAGTTGGTGCACATGGAAGCATCACTCCCGTCTCACCCCGCCAGTCACATGCAGCACACCTCCACTCGCTCGTGAACCCACACACTGACTACGCTGCCGCTCTCATCCTCTCTCACCGTCACACTCACACATCCACTTTTACACACACACACACACACACACACACGCAGCATCCACACTCCGCCACCACAGCTATACTCACAAATCCGTCACGGCTCCTCCAAACTTTGGTGCCCCGGCGTTCCCGTCTTACTCCACTATGACTCCAGCCATCAATTTTTCATTTTTTTTAAAATTTGGTTGTCAACCTCCAAATTAGTCTCTCTCATCTCTCTCTCTCTCTCACACACACACACACACACACAGACTCACACACACAGACTCACACACACACACGATCCAAAATCTTGCGCCTGGGTAAGATGTGAGGTGGCTCACTGCAGCACGCCTGCTCACATATAGCATTAGTCACAGTTGCAGTGCATCCATACCGAGGGGAATCTGCCTTTACAGTACGCCGAAGAGCCTTTCACCCACTCACATCTCAGTATGGTGGTGGTGGTGGTGTGGTGTGTGTGTGTGGGGGGGGGGGGGTTTGGGGGAGTTGGGGGGGGGGAGTGGGCTGAGGAGGTGTAGTGAGAGGGCTGGCAAGAATGAAGTAGCATCTCGTTCTGCTCATCTCCATATTTTCACTGGGCCAAAGTTTCTCCTCCATACAGAGGGCAACGCAGCCCATTCAGGGCCATTGGCAGAAAAGAAAAAAAAAAAACCCATGTATATGTGAAGGTGCTGTGCAGTGCTGGCTAAGTCCTCACAGGAACATAGCAGGAGTGTATTAAGGATGCAGCAGTAAAGTTTACAGCACTGGGAGAGGATAGAAAACACATCAAACAAGTGTTTTCCTGTCACCTATGGTGCTGATGCTGATGTGCAGCCAGCTCCTCTCCTCTCCTCTCCTCTGCTCTGCTCTCCTCTCCTCTCCTCCCCTCCCTTCTCCTCTCCTCTCCTCCCTTCTGCTCTCCTCTCCTCTCCTCCCTTCTTCTCTGCTCTCCTCTCCTCTCACCACGGTGGAATGCACTCACAAGACTCCCAGCAGTCACCCTGGCGCACATGCATACCTGATTGCAATACTACTATAAGTGCTGCATTCAAGGCTCACACACACACACACACACACACACACACACGAAGCACCGATCGGACCCGGACGCGCCTGGCCTGTGCTTGAATGATTGAATGAGTCTGTGTGCGTGCGTGTGAAGCCGCTCAAAAAGCCCCCCTTCAATGCACCTGTCGGCTATGGGTGCCGTTTAGATATGCCTATTGCATAGCACAGTGCCGGAGAGGAGAGAGGAGGAGAGAGAGAGAGAGAGAGAGAGAGAGAGTACGGCGCGAGAAGGATGCGGTGAGGAGGAAGAAGAGGAGGACAGAAAAAAAAAAAAAGATGCAGTGGAGGACAAATATACATGAGAACAGTGGCGGCGGTGGTCTTACCTTGGAAGGGAACATAGGACATGTTCCAACGGCATTGAACGTGGTGCTTTGCGTCTCGACGGTCTTCTCTCGGTGCGCGCAAGTAAGGGGGACGCGAATTATATGAATAAATCTGTAAAAAATAAAAAAATAATAAAAAAAAATTATATATATATTAAGAAGGGGGGGAAAGAAAAGACGCGGTGTGGTGCTATTCACAGTTGGAGCCGATGGAGAGGCCAATATTCCGCTGTCATAAAAACTGGCATCCTAATCCACAACCGCTTATAAAGCGCTCGTTTCCCGGTGCATAAAAAAAAAAAAAAAAATTCAGGATGCTGAAATGTGTGTGTGCGCACGCGCGTTTCGCGTGAATGTGTATGTGAGTGTATGCGCGCGTGTTTACTTGCACGCTGCCGTTGAGGTGTGAGGGTGAAACACGATAGTGTGTGTGTGTGTGTGTGTGTGTGTGGTGGGAGAGAGAGTGGAGAGATAGGGATAAGAGAAAAGGGGGGAGTCTCAGCAGCACACGCGCAAGCACGTGTGCGTGTGTGGGCGTGCACGTTTTCTCAACACCAATCAGCTTTTCTTCTTCTTCTTCTTCTTCTTCTTCTTCTTTAACGTTTTACAGCTCCAACACAATAACGCCGCAGTGGCTTTGAAAACGACCGCCGCACGCTTTGGCGTTGGATTTAAGGGCGGCGCATTTCTCAGGGTAACCTCGGTGTCGCGAAAAATGTTGTCTCCTCTGCGCGTTTGAAGGGTTTTTTCCCGGGGCAACTTTCCGATTAAAATGAAACGTGACATCTGTTTGACACAAAACACAATTTGTTTACCGGGATGCAATTAACGGGCTGTGTTTCCATACGGGTGGCCACTGCAGTTGCACGTGAGGCAGCGGATGTCTTGGCTTTTCACCTCTCTCGAACTTGAAATACTAACCTGTTGAGAGAACGAGCTAATTGCTAGCTTCCCCCCCCAAAAAAAAAAAAAAGCCACCGGCGTGCAAGGAGCAGACGGTAAACGTTAAAGAATTTAAGTGGAATTTAATCCACTTCACTGCTTCTCGGAATTGACTCAAACACGCGGAACATGTCCACATACGGAGGTGGACGCGCGCTCACGCACACACGCACGCGCACGGGAGCCGCATGCGGAGCTTCAAAAAAAAAAAAAAAATTGCGGTGCACATGACGAAACACGGGAACCGCATCAGGGTGAGAAACTGCGGAGCCAAAATGGCGCCACGATGAGCAAGAGAAGCTACGGTACCTTTCGGTGTCGTGGGAGAAACGGCTACCAGCTTCAACGCGTCAAATGATGTGCTTTACAGCTGGTTAAACTGTATTTGCCCAGATTTTTTTTTTTTTTCCCAAATACGTACATGTATCTTTTTTCTTTTTTTTCAAGAATCTATGAATTAAAGCCTGGTCTGGGTCAGATGTGGTAGTAGTTTAAAAAACATAAATAAACCAGCTGATTGGACCTATTCCTTTTGAGTTGCTTACTAGTTGTTTCCTGTCACTTAATGCCACTTTTTCCACACCTATTTCAGTGTCGTCTTTACGACTTGAAAGAGCTGTATTACGATGTACCTTAAACTTTGAGTCACCGTTTTTAAGAGCCGCCTAAACGTTCCTGCTTCAGAGTTCTGGGTTTCTTTGATTGAGTGTGGGCGCCACCCTGAGGTCAGATGTTGGAGTTGCAGGCGAGGTCGTGGCCAGGTTCGATTTAATCTGTATTCTTCTGCAAAAAAAAATGGTCCGTTCATCAAAATGAAAATGAACTTCATAAGAGAGAACAGAGAAAATCAAACTGCTGTAATATTTGCTCCTGTCAGTCCGGGACTAGAGGCAGGACTCAGACGCAGAGGATTGAGGCCAAAAGTAAATTTATTACACTCGCAAACTGAAACTCAGATCAGAGAGATCAAACAATTAGGCTATGAAACTCCTATGATTTCTCAGCTATCGGGGAGAGATAATTAAGAGAACAGAAAATCGCTCCTGAGGCGGCCAAAGGACTAAAGTCCATATAATCAAAACCAAACCTAGTCTAAGAAGTTCACAAAATCAAAATCACTCACAAGGAGGAAAAGGCAAAAGTCTAAACTACAAATAATCTACTCTACAGAAGAGGAAGGACCTCAGAACATAAATCAACGGACAATATCTATCTTCTAATAACAAAACTTATCTTTAACAAAAAAATAATAATTTTTAAACACACAGGGTAACGAGGCACAGGTGGAAACAATGGGTAATTGGGTCAGACGCACAGGTGGCACATGAGGAGGGGGGCGTGATCTGAAACGAGAGGAAGCTGAGTTAGGCTGTCAAAATAAAACAGGAGATGACGAGACAAACCCCCAAGACAAGACAAAACCTCACCACAGTGAGGCAGCTCAACGACATGGATTTGCCGTTGAACCTGACATATCTCCAGGCTGTTGTTTATGCTACTGCTATTAATTCATCATCACAAAAAATAAATATCAATTAGAATGGGGCAAAATGTTATTTTTTTTTTTTTAAAGAAAAAAAAAGATAAACTGGCATAACACCAGACACAAACCTCAGAGACTGGTTCCCCCTGACAGAGCTTTAGTGTGTGCTGTTGCCTGCGTTCCTCATTTGTGAAATAGGGGGAAATAGTTAATGTTTTAAATGCTGTTAAATCAGCTGTCAGTTGTGAAAGACACAAATTAAAAATCCATTTTTTTTTATGTACATTATTTTCATTCTTTTTAATGTCTTTATCCTGGAGGGAAAATCAACACGATTGTGGGGATGTAGACCCTTAGATGTTGAATCAAATCTTTCCATTTAGAATTTCGGTCCATCTTGAAAAGTAACTGGCACAAACACATGGAGGAAGCATCTGCCGCTTCTGTTGGCAGCAGTAGAAGCAGCTCTTAATCATCCCTACAGGACATATTTGTCCGTAATCCAATGTATCGTCCCCATCAGACTAATTTCTTGCAAGTCTGGTCAACTTGTTTAATTGGTTTAGTTGTATCTTTTAATGAGAGTGAGGGAAAAACAATTCACATTGGTCCAAATGTAACTTCACGATTAACAGCTCACACACTTGACTAATATATATATATATATATATATTTTTTTTTTATTATTATTTATTTATTTTTTTTAAAAGCATTTGCTAAGTCAGTAGGGAAACACAAATCATTTAGACGAACCTTGTTTTTATTACTCATGTTACATATCAGGTTTTCAACGCAGAGTATACATATACAAACATAATCTCTTCAAAATACAACAAACTGAACTTGGACTTGACTAATACTTGGAAAAAGAAGACCTCCTCTCCCCCCCTTGCCCCGCCCGTGACATGACGGTGTTCGTCAACGCTGCTGCTGCCTGAAATGGATCAGTAGAAAGCGCCACCTAGTGTACAACCTATGACAAGCACTTGACGGTCAAAGACGGACCATAGAAAACACACATACATTCATCACCATCGGCCCAGACGGGTTCATCGCAGCTCCTCCCCGAAAAACAAACAAACAAAAGCGTCATTCACTGCGGAAGCGACGCAGCATCACTGCCACTGGATAATGAACGCATAGGTTAATTCTAAAAATAAATTTAAAAAAACGAACAAGAAGAAAAAGATTGCTCCAAACTGGATGGACTCCGTAAGGTAAACCTGCCACAGTCTTTCCTCCAGACCAGACTTGCTTGGTGCGACTGCTTGAAAAAAACAACCTCTGTATAAAATATAAACTCTAAGTACCTGTACCATGGTAATCTAGAATAGTGTAAGGAGAGCTGTCAGAGCTCCTAACTGCATGCTGTACTACTATCTGAAATAAAGCTTGATTTTGGAGTCACAGAATTAAACAAAAAAAAAAAAAAAAAAACAAATTCTGATATGAATCCCAGGAACTTTTAAGTGCAGAAATGAAACACATTCCTTGAAAAAAAAAACATAGATATACCATTTTGCTGCTTCTGTTTAAATAATAAAAAAAAGACACAAGAAAAACAAAACAAAACAAACTGCTTCCTTGTTTTGCCAATATTTGTGTTTGTTAACGTGCTGCCAACCCCGACCGCTGCCACACTCGTCATCTGATTGGCCGGCTCAGATCAGCAGACCAGAAGGGAGGTACACAACCCATGTAGGCACTATGCAACCACGTTAGAGATAACAAAAAAGATAAAATCATCTTGTCGTAGTAATATATCGTGAATATATAATTCTATCTATAAAACAAAAGCCCTCAGGCGGCTCCTAAGACTAGACACGTACGGTCGTCTAAATGTCAAAATATGACAAAAACCTAAGGGTAACAAATGAGTGACGCCCCCTAATACAATCTCTTATTAACAGACGGCCACGAGGGGAAAGGTCACGACCTCCGGAGGATTTGTTTTTCAGGTTGTGAAAAGCTGCTGCCGGAGCAGGTGGAAAGCTCGCTCCGCTCCAGGTGGACTTTCACAGCTGCTACTGACAACGTGCCCTTGAGCAGAGCACAGCAGAGCGCCGCGGCGCCTTCAAATGGCTCTCGCCTCTTAATGTTCCGACGCTGCACTGCAAATGAAAAGCTGCTGCATTTTCTTGTGAGATCGTCCCCCCAAAATATCCACATCAAACTAAATGATAAATCAAAGTGGCTTTTGTTGTATTTTTTTTCAATAGTTATTTTTGGAAGCACAATTAATTGAATGGAATATTTCAAGAACGACTTGGCTCTTTGATTTGGTTTTGCCTGACTTTAATTCCCCGGGCAGGGTTTGGTTGTCATGTAATATTCTAACGGCATTTTAAAGCCAAACCTATTAAAGTTTTGTGTGATTAAAAATTGAAAAGCACTCCAACAACACCGTCCTGGGGATATAATTCTCTCCTGCATCTCCATATTTACGCCTGAGATCATCAATGCAAAGAGATCTGATCAGTCTGGAAGTCTTTTCTATCCTTGTTTTATTCTGGTTTGTTTTTGGGGTTTTTTTTGTATTGACATTTGACACAGAAAGTTTTCCTGGGGTTAAAAATGTTTGGGAATGCCTAGTGCAAATGACAGCTGATTTTGCAGGTCAGGCTGAGTCACTTCGTGTTTCTAAATATCACACCCACCACTGTACCCTGGTGGAGTTTTAGAGGAGCCGGAGGGCAGATCCTAATAATTGTACCCAGTCTGCAGCCTGAAAATCAGCAGATTCACTTTTTGCTGCACAAATCCTACGGAGGTTTGAACATCTCCACTCGCCGCAGTGAAACATGATAGATGCAAAGGCATATTCCAAAGTTAACAGTACAAATATCGGAGAGATCACTCGCAAAGAAGGACATGTACAGTGGTAACCCGCAGTGCGCTGCGATGACGTCCGCCTGGATCGGGAGTGCAGGTTTCCTGTTCCGCACTCTCAGCGCCGCCACAAGCTACCTACACAGAGTTCCTGTGCACCCCCCGCCCAAAAAAAAAAAAAAAAAAAAAAAAAAAAGAAGAGCCGTCACGGTGTCAGTACAAACTCACGTTCTCCCACTCCACCAGGTACTGCACCTTCCCGTCTGCTGTCACCCGTCTGGCCAGGATCCGCACCGCCTCGCCGCCCCCCCAGCCCCGGGTCACTGTCCCGTCCCCGCCTCCGGCTGTCATGCTGGCCCCGCCTCCACCTCCAGGTCCTCCTCCTCCTCCTCCTCCTCCTCCTCCTCCTCCTCCACCTCCACCGCCACCCCCGCCTGTTTCTCCTCCTCCGCCTCCTCCACCTCCCCCTCCACCACCACCTCCTCCGCCCACGCTGGTCTGGTAGGGGGGCAGGTCACGCAGGATGAGGGGCTCCAGCTGCTTCTGGCCCACCTGGTGCTGGTGGTTGTGATGGTGCTGGTGGGGGAGGAGGTGGTGTTGGTGGTTATGGTGGTTGTGGTGGTTGTGGTGGTTGTTGTGGTGATTGTGGTGGTGGTGGTGGTGGTGGTGGTGGTGGCTTCCGTTGGGGGGGTACGGCAGGAAGGGCGGAGGCACCCTGCACGTTTCCTCCACGCTGCTGGCAAAACACAGCACAGATTTAAATGCGACTAATGGAAAAAAGGAATTTGTTCACTTCATTCATTGACATTGACTCATTTTATATTGACGCTCATCCTGAAGTCAGTGTCCTGCACTCTAGTCACTTTCAGGTAATTATAATCTTTATTCAAGGATCCAGTGGAGCCACCTCGCGTGGATTAACTAACCTCAAAAACAGCAAATTTAGCCCTCTGTTCACAGCCTCCAGTCAGAGAGCTAGGAATTAGCTTCTCACTACAGAAAGTCCTTTGTTGGACCATGCATGTGTTTGGGAAGGGGATAAATACAAGGCGGGCAGGGGGTGTGATCACCAACCTAAAGAAAATCAGCCCATTTTCTGCCCAGATCTCGAGAGCCTGATCCCAGGGAAAACACGGCACTGCGTGTACTTTCCAATATTAGCATTAGCACAGAATGTTAAAATCCAACCAAACAGGAATCCGCTGAATTAAAATGGAGAAAGAGAAAAAGATTCCTTACATTGTGACATTAAATGGGCTGATTTCCAGAACTGCGTGTTTTAGCCCACACTTTCTCAGTACAATTGAATAGAAACGCTGATTGTTGTTTAACAAAAAAAATCACACATAAATGTTGACCGTAAAATTGGTCTTCAGTTGAGTCAATGTCAGTGGCAGGCCTTTGAAAACACGGATGATAAATCAGGCCAACCTGTTGTAGTGATGGAGACTCCTGGAGAGCGAAGTGTTCCCGTTGTAGGTGGTGTGGTAGAGGGCAAACATCTGCTTTGGAGGGGGACTGTGGACAGAGAAGGTTGCCTCTCAGTCCGGAACCATCGTTCTCATGTCTGGTTCACGGCTGCCACGCCGCTGACCGTACCTCAGACTGAGCTCCTCCTCCTCCTCCTCCTCTGACTTCCTGGAGTTGTAAAGGCTGGCCCCTCCCACGTAGCCATGGCAACATGGCAGCAGCTCAATGCCGTTGGCAGCGACTGGAGGTGGACAAGCCTGGAGACACGGGAGACAGGAAGTGATTGGCTAGGCAGGGCGGTGGAGCCGCCGCGTCTTTGCTGCTCGGACGCGCGTAAAGAAAAAAAAAAAAAACTCTCTGCGCTGAAAACTGTGTGCGGTAAATCTGAAAGGTAACGCAGCAGATGGGATGTTTCCCAGGTGGTTCATTTCACGCACATCCATCTAGGAATCAACGCACGGAATGGGATTTATTTCACCGCCTGTCTCCGCTATTTTAGCTGGTTAGCGGCAGCTCAGGGGAGCTAGCCTCTCCAGAAGCACTGAGGTGTTTACAACTGAAACCTGGGTAGCGGTAGCTAGGCGTAGCTGTAGCCAAGCTCGCAGTCACTTCCTGTCGCGTCATTCTGCTTTAGCCACAACTAAAAGGAATTGCCTGAAAATGTATTTTTTTGACGAGGCTTTTCAAGATGGACGTGCTGAAGTGAAATCTCAGCGTCGCAGAGCTTGTAAATCTGCCTTCTGATTTCTTTTGAAATGCGCACCATATTTTTTTTTTTTTTCCTGCAGAGCCTGAAGGGCAGACCGTCTATAAAGCTGCACGGCGAGGAACAATAAATGAGTCAGATGATCCAGGCTCATGAGGCACGCAGCCATTACAGGAAGTCACAGGTGCAGCCAGTTAGCGGGGGCGGGTGGGGTTGCTTGGGTGGGAGGAGGGGGGGGGGGCTCACTGAGTGCTCTGAACAAGCGCAAACATCGGAGCACAATCGGGGGAAATCAGTCACCGCAAATGTCGTCTGAGGAGGTGGCGGGGAGGCGGGAGGAGGCGGCGGCGCCACCTAAAGGCTCGTGCGTTTCATTTCTCACCGCCGGACTGTGACGTATCGAACCGCTGCACTCGCCCTCTCCCCGCTCGCCCCTCCCCTCCCTTTCTCGCTCCCCCGACCTGCGCACGGCCCGTCACTTTGCCGTATTATTACCCGGCGGCCTCGCTCCCGATCGGCGCCTTTAAACGGATGTGCTCCGTCAACGCCGCGCTGTCCAGCTGCCAGCGCCACCTGACCAAACTGTAATCGACTGCAAAGCGCGCTTGGAAGCGATCCCAGGCGACGCTGGCCGGCTTTTCTCCTCCCCCTCCCTCCCTCCTCGCCCCCCTGTACCCCAGCCCCCCCCCTTCTCCTCCACATGCCTGGCACGTGTCACTTTCGCCACTCCCCCGGGAGACGGATGGAGATCGGCATCACTCACTGGGGACCGACCGGCCGACCGACCAGCCAGGATTACTGCTAGGGCACACGGAACGTACGTATGCAGGACTGCTGCTGCTGCTGCTGCTGCTGCTGCCGTGGCAATGGAATGTGGGATAAAAATAGTAACTGCCGTATACGTTGGCGCTCGTCCCGCCGCAGCTGAGTTGCTGTTGTTTTTTTTACCCGTTCCGACTCCCGCTCGCTAGCACTTTGCATCCTTCATCCACAGAACTTCGGGAAAACGTCGGCGTTAGAAAACACGCAGGGGTAACGAGAGAAAAGAGAAATAAAGAGACGCGGAGGCGACTGATCTGGGATGCGAGGCGCGGCGCCTCGTCACGCCGGGCTGACTGACAGGTTATTTGGATCGCGGGGAGCTGTTTACCTGGCTGCATGGAGGAGGAAGGAGAGCGAAAAATGAATAAATAAATAAATAAATGAAAAAAGATGAAGGGAGGTGGTGGAGGAGGTGGCTGGGCGGGGAGCGATGTGAGAGGTTTAGTGTCCCCGGCCCTGATGGGAGACAGCAGCGCTGACCTGTGTCTCCGCCGTGCGACGCTTTGATTTACGCGACTCCGTCCCCGCTGCTCTCCGCTGGCAGGGGAGTGACAGCGGGCTGGGATGGAGAGAAAGACAGAGAGAAACAAACAGCAGTAATGAATACACACAGACGAGCTATGTTTAGTTTACCGCTGCGCCGCCATGAAAGGCAGTGCAGCAAAGATAATACTAATGAGAACAATAACGTGACAAAAAATAATCCATCACACGGCTTTTTCTCCCTGGCTGTCTACTTCTGCAAGCAGACAGACAGACAGACAGACAGACAGACAGACAGACAGATGTGGCAGAAGTTTAGATTAAAGGATACATTTCAACAAATTCTAGAAATAAAAGAAAAATAAAATATATAAAAAAGCAGTAGTCTGCATTTATTGATCAAAGGCTCAAAGAAACTGATATTCTAAGATGTGTGCAAAAAAGTGTTGGTGAGCTACTTCTTCTCCAGCTTCACCATGAGAGGAACTGAACGTATGTGTATAAACTAGGGAAGCCCGATATTATCGGCCGAGAAAGGCATTAAAAATTAATATCGGAAAATATTGGTACCGTGATAAAATATTATACTATATTATACTAAATATATATTATATGACTTTCTTTTTTTTTTTTTTTACAATTTCTCATGAATTTAGTATTCATGCCAAAAAATGAGTTCCTTGAATTTCCTGGTATCACTAAACAGTAAATAACAATACTTTTGTGATTTACTCGTCTCTACTACGCTTGATGATGTCATCAAACCGCATTGAAGCATAACAGCGAGCAACGCGCGTGTTTCAGCAGAGTGGTTTCAGTGGTGGCTGACTGCTAACAAAATAGCTCGTTCGTAACTGATGACATCATGCGGGACATCCGGCGGGACATCACAATACAAATTAGCCATAATGTGTTCATTCCACGACCGCATAAATCGCCATCGGTTGATATCGGTTGATATCAGTATCGGAAATTAGGAGTTGGACAATATCGGGATATCGGATATCGGTGAAAAAGTCAATATCGGACATCACTGGTATGAACGTATATTAACACATGTTTGTTTTGCCACTGAGAGCAAAAGCTCTTCACGACTGACTGCACTGCACCTAGGCCAGTTTTGCTGCTGCTGCTGCAAAAATAAATAAATAAATAAATACACTACATTTTCATCGCATTTGATTCTCCGGCAAAATGCTGGAAACGATGAAAGATGAAAAGCACATGTGTGAAATCTGCAGACTACGGCAAACGGGCGCCGCGCACACCTGAGGATGAGCAGATGTAAGAGCACCAGAGGAGTGAGGTGCACTCTGTTCCAGCACGATTCACTCAAAACGTACCAGCTTCTGACTCCCGAACTAAACCTGCTTTCTGCCCTCAGAGGCCTTTTAACCTGCCACACCAGATGGAACATTTAATGTGTCCGTCCAGATTCAGTTCGCATGACTGGGACAGAGCCCATAGAAAACGTTCAGAGGCCCCTGATTGGCTGAAAGGTTGAAAGCTCGAGCAGCTTCAGGCTTCCTGCTGATGAAGAGAGCACAGAAATGTTGCTGCGCTGCCAGTTTACATGTGCAATTGGACAGACAGCGTCCTCACTCTGACCTTCTCCGGTGCGCGATGTTGGTGGGCGGGTCGGTGATGAGCGGTGTGGAGTCTGATGTTAGCGGCGGCGGGGCTCGGACCTGCAGCCCAAAGAGACACTTCTTCTTCTTGATTTCCTTCCCAGAGACAAACCTGGAGCAACAGTTCAGAAAACAACGTTAGGGTGTTTTTTTAGTTTTTTTTTTGTTTTTTCATTTCTCACTCTTCTCTGACGTCAGTGTCTTCAAAACGTGGAAATAAAATGTATTAATGCTCCTAATAGAAGACAAAAATTCAGGATGATTTGAAAGGAGTGGCTGGGGTACAATTTTGCCGGCGAGGTTTTTCCCTGTGATATTGTCATTTCAAAATAAAAACACATTAAAATAAAATTGGCTTTCAAAATGATCAACTAGAGCGCAAGCACACTATTTCTGATCCCGCATTCAAAATCTCACATCTCACCTCCCGCGTTTCAGCTTTAATGTCCAACATCACAAACCCTGAGGCACTTACAAGACCCCGCCCCTTCACCCGCCCCTGCTCCGATCCATTCATCAGTCGGGCAGTGTGCAGCTGGTGCTTATTCTTCCGACGGCGTGCAGCGACTTACCTGTCCTTGTGGGAGTTCAGAGCGTTGAGGAGATTGTGACAGCGGTCCTGCCTCGGAGTGTCAGAGAGCTGCAGGGCAGACAGCAGTGGGAAGTCAGGGCGGTGTTCACACACACACAGTGTCCTAAAAAATCTACATATAATAAAAATAATTAATAATAATTATTTTCTGAATTATATTTCTTGATGTCAGTTCATATCTTTAAGAAAGAAATACCCGCTAATAACTTATTTCTCCAGTTTGACCGTGACATCTGTTATGGTTATGAAATCAATAAGTGAAGAAACCACTGGAAATAAAATTTAAATTTAAATTCTTCCTTAATTAAAAAATATATAGAAATCTGTAAAATCTGAAAAAATGAGAACATTGCGAAATGTTTTCTTATTAAGAAGCAAAATTAATAAATTAAATAATACAATAAATACATAATAAAATAATTAATAATAAAAAGTATTTTCATATAATTTTTTAACATAGCTAAAAAAAGACCTTTGGTTGTTGATTTTTAAATAATGCCACTCACAACCTCTATTTCAAAAGGCCGGGATCTAAACCCCCATCCCGTCACAAAGTAAAGACATG
Source organism: Thamnaconus septentrionalis (assembly GCA_009823395.1). Classification (NCBI taxonomy): domain Eukaryota; kingdom Metazoa; phylum Chordata; class Actinopteri; order Tetraodontiformes; family Monacanthidae; genus Thamnaconus; species Thamnaconus septentrionalis. Next base: position 2,241,676 of record CM020511.1, on the reverse strand, counting down.
CAAAGTCAAATGTCAAAGTCTTCAGCGAGGTGGAATATCCCTTTACGGCAGAGGTCACGCTTTTGTTTCAGGCACCACGCGTTGATTTAACGGCGGCTAATGCGCTTTAAGTCTCGCCGACGCAACAGGGCCGCCGGCGTTACACAGCATTTCATCATGAGGCGTGAATGAGGAAATATCAATACCGCGCCCAGCAGCAGCGACTCCCAGTTCTCGTTGGTGAAGGACAGGATTTCATGGTCAAAATCAAAGTATTTCCTCTTGCAGCACAGCGAGAGATGGTAGAGCACTAAGTGAGCCAGGTCCACCCTGCGTTTCATGACACAGCGGAACAGAGACAAATTGGCCGTTAACGGACTGAAGCTGCAAACAGACATTTTGGGCCGATTGATTTATCGGCCGTGAAGGTGTCGGCGTGGAGGAACATCACCAGGTCATGGGCAGCCTCTGGACCGTCTCGGGTCCCTTGGTGCACACCGAGCACTGGAACTGGTAGAACCTACCGGGAGGAGAAGCACAGCCGGGCATCACATGGCATGTTGCTTTCAGTTAGTTGCACAACCTGAGCACTGGTGAGAGTTGTGCAGAGTCTGAGGATGTTGGAGCTGCAGAGGTTTCACCTTGAAAAAAAAAACCTTGTCTACTTCCCTCTGATGCTCAACTTCCACTGGTTTCAGCATTGTGACCGTCGTGATACCTGTCCTCTTGAAACACTGACTTTTAATCCATAAAAAGATTTATTTTGGTAAATTTCACATTATCGCCCAACAGAATTTTAGTACTTCTTCGACATTTTGATAATATTTTTAAACATAAAAGTAACAGGCTTAATACAACACATTCAATCATGATTTTGTTTTACGTGAATATCTTCACTTTTTTTTTCAGAGAAGTGAAATTATTTACATTGTACATACCAGTTTTATTTTTAAAATAGAGATATAAAAACAGGGCCAATATATATTTTTTTCCTTTATTAACAAAACAGTTGTAAAGAAAATTACAAGGCATAGAAAATTAAAATAAAAATAAAAAAATAGATCTGTAAGGTTGTGAGTACAGAACCCTCGATTAGATGACCCGTAAGCTAAAGGGATTCCTGAACTTTTCCATCAGTATCCACTTTCAACTCTAACCCCTCTCAACCGGGTCTCTTTATTTTTATTTTATTTTACCTTGGACTCATAATTGAGTCCCTGTTAGGAAGTCAGACTGGACAATTCAGCAGAGCAGCGACCAGCAGGTGGGTGACCGTGAAGGCTGGACACGAGCCACACCAACAATGAGGCGCACCACGTGCCCTCCTATACATGCGCGTGTCTCACGGAAGGTCAGACCGACAGACAGACAGACAGACAGACCGACAGACCGACAGACAGATGGTGTGTTTACTATTCCAACTGTGAAGCCTCACAGAGCCTTCTCCTCTTCCTGCCGTCACCTTCTCCCCGGCAGATGTTGCACCAATCCCGGTTATCACCCCCCACCACCTCCACCTCCCCCACAACACCCCCCGACTGTCAATCCAATTATAACCCCTCCCTCTCTCATTCGCCAGTCACACAGTGTCAGCGCGGCCTGCCAGACGCAGATGGTTAATGGCAATAATAACTTAATGGATGGCCACGTTTTACGGCACGCGCGAGACGCAGCCCATCAAACTCCACCTGCAATCAGCACTTATCCCGTCCAACGTCCGTCCTCCCTGCCCCCCCCCCAGAGCGAGCGTGCGAGTGGGGACGCGGCATCCAGCACGTTGACGTTCTCGTTAACCGCTTAGACGTGGGCTAATTAACGCGATTCGCCGGCAAAGGACGCCTCCGTGACGGATGACTTCATCCAACTCCCCTCGGTTCAGACTCCACTGGTGATTGGACGCTTTCAGCTGAAAGGGTTTTGGGTTTTTGTTTTTGTTTTGTTTTTTAATTAAGTGGACGCAGCCTCACCAAATGTGATGAATTATCATTATTATTATTATCATTATTATTATTATTATAATTGTTCTTGTTATTATCATCATTATTATTTATTTCTTTTTGCAAAGCAAGGCAGTCAGTTGGGACCCACCTGTCTCCATACAGCAGCGGCTTGGTCAGACACTGCGTGCAGGCCTCGTGAAACCACTGGCCGCAGCTGCCGCACTGCAACATCTTCAGGTTCCACCTGCGGTTGGACAGCACACAGTCGTCAAGCAAGCACACACACACACACACACGCACAGCACGCAGCACACATGAGCGAACAAAACAAAGAAACTTGTCCTTCTAGCCGCCTGTGACAAGTTTGTACTCATGCATAATTAATGGCGGAGTGAAGGGCTGATGACTGCGGCTGCCACTTCTCGTTCCCTCCGCCGAGATGGCTGAGTCGTCAAGGTGCGAGGCGAGCCGAGCAGAGCCGCCAGGAGCTCACGCAGATCTGGCAGCTCGCAGTTTGTTCTCACGACCCGACGTGTCTTAAGGAGGCGGCGGTTGGTGTTGTTTTATTTAAGCCTGGCAGCTGAAGCGACAGCATCCACAAAACTTGATGCAGTTGTTGACGTTGCTAATTTGGAATCTTTTTTCGAAAAAAAACAAAAACACAAGAGCCACTTTCAAACAGCGTTTGACACGCCTGGTGCACTCTGAAAATAATCCCCAAGATGAGAGAGAGAAAAAGCTGCGGCTGACGTCAGGCAGTGAAAAGACGGAACTGAGGTGCAATTCTGGTTTTGAACTGGATTGTCCCACGTCTTTGTTTTTTTTTTCATTGTTATACACTTACTGTACTCAAAGTTGACTTGGTATTCCAGTGTGTTTGTGTATATGTTTTTCTTTAAAAAAAACAAAACAACTATTGTCACTCACTCTCCGGGCCCGGCGCAGTAGCAGTAACACTGCTGCTGATTGGTCAGATGCTGCGGGTCCCAGTCCAAAGACGACAGCGAGTACGGGAGGCGGAGTTTCATGAACTGCATGAGCCGGGCGAAGCGTCCTCGTTTGAGGGCTCCGCCTCTCTGGAATCGAAACGAGAGCGATGGTCAGTGACTTTTGTCACATCAGCGGAGCCTTCGGACTTTTGTGTGCAAATGTGTGCTTTTGTTTGTATGACACTGCACCGCACAGACAACAGTGAGGATGTTACCAGTGTGTCCTGACAGTAATCTGTGTCTCAGAGATTCATCTTTCACGTCTATAAAAGTCTGTGCCAAAACCATCACTATTGGATATGAGCCCTTTGTGATGTCATAAAGGGCAACAATACCACTCCCAGGTTTGTGACTACACCCGCAGCCAGGGTGTTTCTTTTGTCTTAACACGCAGAAATTCCAACAGAGGATCAGGGGACTGCAAACAGAGGGCTAAATATGCTGCTTCATGGAGATATACAGAGTTTTCGAGATAATTAATTATTTTTTGCCCAAGGGGGCAGGACTAACTATCAGTTTACTGAATGTGGACAAACTAGCTGCCCACAGGAAGGACACAGTATATGACAGAAGAAGAAGAAAAAAGGAGAAATAGGGGCACAGGAAGCAAGGAGGAAGAGCAAGAGGAAGACAAAAGGCAAGGACAAAGAAGATAAAGAAGAAAGATGTGGTTTGAGTCAGACACCGAGGACTCAGGGCCAGCGAGAGGGAGCTACAAACAGCAATCAGATCTGAATCTGGAGACCGGAGATGAAGGTTGATACCGGCTGTGAGTGCATGTGGTGAAGCATGATGGGCTGCAAGCCTGTCACAAAAAACAAAACAAAACTACAAAACAAAACAACATTTGGAGCCCAGGTGTAAAGGAGGCCAGAGGGAGACGGCGGAGAAAGGAGCCATCCGTCTCATTTTATGGTAGGTCAGCTGTGAGTGATGGCGTCCGGGCCGGGAAGTCTGGACGATGAGATACGGACGTTGACCGATGGACAATTAACCGTCTCGCCGCTACAGAAGTGGAGCGCGTTTGATTGATTGACTTTGGATGTAGTGGCCTCGACCCCGGCTGTAATATCTCGCACCCACCGGCTATTGATTGTGTTAACAATCTCGCCCGTCACACCGCGCGACATCCCGAAACAAACCGAGGGGGCGTTAAAAAAAAAAAAGGTCCCAGATTCAGCCGGGTTTTATTTTTCTATCCCGGGCTTCAGGCGAGGAGCTTTGCATTAAGGACAAAAAAAAACCAAAAAAAAAACCAGGATACTGAGCACTTTGTTCACAGCCTCCTGCTAAATAAAAGGAAACTTGGCCTAGCTGTTGTATTGCTCACATGTACAGTGCCATTACTGTCAAATTAAACTTTGAGTGACTCACTAAACTTGTGCTGTTGTTGGACAACACTGCAGGGTGGCTTCTTCAGCACAAGGAGCTGTCCACTGCTCTTTTATGTATTTATTTATTTATTTAAGTCTTGCACAGCACAGGATACATACTACACTATACACTATTTATGTATGATAAGCATAAAAAGTATGATAAGCATTCTTTTGGATTCTCTCTCTTTTTTTGAGATATTCATATACTGTGTATTGCCTCTCCGTGGGACCGTCCGTCAGTTTTTTCCCCCTCAAAATATTGGTTCAAGCGAGCCAGATGCAATAACTCCCCGCCGCTGCCACAACGCATGCATTTTCTAACGCTAAAACCGAAACAGAGCCTCGCCAAATTAAAGAAGGGGAGTTTGGGGGGTTGCAACAGATTTTACAGGCCACTGTCGCAGAGGGCTGTGCGTTTGAGAGCACACTTTCTGACAGTTGGACTTTTCTCACCTTCAAGCCGGAGACACATATGGGGACCTCTAAATAAAGCAGGTTTTTTGGGTTTTTTTTTTTCTCCTGCCTATCAGAGCTGGGACTCCTCCCCTCTTTTACGCACTGAATTCTCCTCCCCCCCGTCCTAAAAGTGTGCGAGACAGAGAGATAAGCGGGGCCTGACCTTGGTGGAGACTGCAAAGACACACTGCCGACATATCCAGGAGTCGCTGTCAGCTTCCGGTTCGATGGTCGGCGTGTGGCACTCTGGATGATAACCTGTAATGGGAGCAGGGGGAGGAGGAGGAGGCGGAGGGAGGGAGGGAGGGAGGGAGGAGGGGAGGCAGAGCGTTTAATCTGCGGTTAGCAGACAGACATCCCGGCTGACAATAATGGCAAAGCAGCTGCATGTTTAGTGCTCTGCTGGCTCCCTCCAATAGCGTGCAAAGGAAAAAAAATAAAAAAATAAAAAAGGGAAAAGGAAAAGGAAGAAAAAATAGCATCTGCATGTAATAGCGCAGGCGGCGTTTGTCTGTCGGCTTCTCCTTTCTTTTTTCCCCTCCACTAAACCAACTGTCAGCAGTCGCTTCAGTCTGACTGAGGCGGGCGGAAGAGGGCAAGAAATGACAGTGAAATCGTCTCTCCACCGCCTGACGCAGAGCCGTTCCGAGGTCCCCCCCCACCACCACCACCACCACCACCACCACCCCCGCCACACTTGCACTTCATTATACTTCATTTCATCAGAACTTTTAAAGTTTAATGTTGTAAGTGCAGCCATCCCGACAGCAGGAGGCTGTTTTCACACCCGTCTGCAGAGGAGGGGGAGTGTGTGTGTGTGTGTTTGTGTGTGTTTGTGTGTGTGTGTGTGTGCAGGGGTGGGGGTTGTTTCTCGGCGGCGTGATTAACAGACAGCAGCAGCAGCAGCAGCTACGGCAAAGTAGGACGCGTCTCCCATCCCCGTGGTTAAACTTTCATAGGAGATAAATATTTGCGCATCCCGACGCAGCGTTTGTCGCCGAGGTTGACAGCTGACGAACTGTGATGGGTTGGGAAAAAAAGACGAGACGAGGTCAAAGGTGAAACCCTCCGAGGGTCCCTGTTGGGACTAAATGGCCCGACGAGAGTCTGTAATGTTCAGACCAGCAGAAACTCAACCGACCGTTTCACTCTTAATGTATTTAAATTTACTCATTTGGCCTCAAGACAGCAGAGAAGTCAGACAGGCTGTTCTTAGCTGGTGTTGGTGGTGGATGTTTATTTGTTTATTTATTTATTTGCCGCTGTTGTTGTTGTTGTTGTTGTTGTTGTTCTGAACCCCTCAGAGAGAGTCCGTATACATCTGGACTGGTAAAGTCTTTTCTTTTCTTTTTTTTTTTTGATGATCCTATGATGAAGCATCTCTTTTATTTATTAACGTAGCGATGCATTATTCATCTGGTTTGTTTCCAGACTTCCTCTGTCTGTTGTTTGATGTGGTTCCTTTAAAGCCCATGTGGTCACGGACATAAATCACACTGACGAAGATATCCGCCTGTGCTCCGACGGTGTTCACGTAATCAACTGCACTACGGTCTGTGCCTCCGAGCCCTTTGTGATGTCACAGGGGACACCGATGCCTCTCCCAGGTGGGTGACCACACCTGCAGCTGGGTGTCAGCTCCGCCCTCTGAGGCCGCCTGTTTTCGGCCCCAGGCTTCCAATCCAACAAAGCATCTGTTTTACCAGGACGCAGCGTTCCAAGTGGGAGACAGTAAACAGAGGGCTAAATATGCTGTTTGCAGCAAATCTAGTGAGCTTTTTCTTAATGGGACTGAAAATGATTGGAATATGGGAATATAAGCAATTCATTTTGCAATCGTCTTAATATGAATAATTGTGAGTAAGTCTTATGTTGCATTTTTTTCACTGTTTTTTTGTTTTGACCTTGTCAGTGTCTGGTTAACTGGAGCTGAGGATTATTTGATGATCCAACGATGAATGCCTTGTTCATTCATTGATCAGTTTTTTAATCAATCACTTCATAATTTACTTCCTGGTCTTCTCCTTTGGTATTGTGGTTAAATAGCCTGGAAAATATATGTATATATACATACATATATATAATTGTGTGTGTGTGAATATATTTATATGTACGTATATATATATACATATATATATGTATATGTGTGTGTGTGTGTGCAAATACATACACACACATTTCTCAGGCTCTGCCATCCGTAGTCGGCCTAATAAAACCTGTCCGGCGGTGATCTCCTCTGTAAGCCCAAGTAAAGACTTTGTGTGGCATTACCGTTCGTGAGCAGCACTCCATTTGTGTAGGTATCTCATTTATATTCCGCTCAGGCTCCAGGTGGAACTGCTCAGATCTATCATTTACGCCTCTCTGTATTCTTTTCTTTTTTTTTTCTTTTTCTTCTTTTTTTTTTTTTTTTTTTACCTTTAAGAGCAATACTGTTATTTACCACGCCACGTCAAATCCTCAAGGTCAACGCGAGGAACTCGTGGAGAACCAGCGCTGGGCTGACAAGCGCGCCGACTACGGCCGGCGTGCTTTGCTTACCGTGGCGACACTTGAGACAATTTATGAGGGGTTCTTTAAGAGGCGGAGCGTCGCAGACACAGCAAACTTCTTCCACTCCGACGGCGACTGGAGAGGACGAAGGGGCAGACAGACAGACAGACAGACAGACAGACAGACAGACAGACAGACAGAACAGTCAGCAGCATTAATTTATGTATATCGATTCACATCCTTGCCACCCCATTGATTTCAGTGTCTCCTGCATCCTTTCACATTTCACTTCATTTGACGGGCGGATGTTCAGCCGGGTCCTAACAAGGAGCGGGCTTTCTCCAGCACTTCCCTCCGTTTGATGTTAGCTGGAGGGAGGGAGGTGGTGGCGTTTCCCCGAGGAGTCATTAGCCTGATAAATTAATAAATAGGCTCTAATACACCAATTAGGTCTCAACGCGCCTCGATCAAAAGATTCGCACCACTCGGCAGCGTCACAACCTAGGAAATGACTCTCATTTTCTCCGCCGTTTTTTTTTTTTTCTTCTTCTTCTTTGAGGAATGTTTTTTTTTACCTCCTGAAATGAAAATGTTGCCCTTTCGAGATGGGCTTTGTGTTCCTTTTCCAATTGAACTTCCAGTTTATGACGTGGCATAAAGACAAAAAGCAGAGAGGCTACAAACTGCATACCACTGAAGAAGAAATACAGGAAGCAACTTGTAAAGAGGCTGACGTAAAAAGTCTGAAGGTGAAACCTTCAGAGCCGAATACGCATTAGCATGCGAGCTAACGTGTGTATGTCCTAGCTAGCTGACTGGATTATGTGTGATCAAAGCCAGCTGTCCAAACCACAAGATTCATGTTCAGCCTTTAAAGAAAAGAAAAAAACACAAAAACATTAGAAAAAGAAGCAGTTGTTCAAAAAAAAAAAAAAAAAAAAAAGTCACTTGTGGTGAAAAATAGCAGTGCCTGATGTGGGACACTATTACAGCGCCACACAATGATTGTGCTGCATGTAAATGTGCTGACAGAAGTATGCATATTGGTTTTACCCTTGACTGGTTTTGCCAATGTTTTAGTTCAAATACGGCGGCTGATCACAGCTCGCCGCGAGATGACAAGCGACACATACAAACAACAGGGAGCCTGAAAGTGTCGCTTATCTGGCTCGACTGCCAGCGACTGCCTCATCTTCTGCAGCTATAAATTAAAGAAATACAAAGAATTCAAAGAACTTTCTGCTGTGCCAAAATTACAAAGAGCGGGTAAAGTTGTTTTTTCTTTTTTTAATCCGGCACAGGTGAAGAAAATTTAACTCCACAGGGGAGAAAGAAATTTATTTACCATCTAAAAAAAACATTTTGAGGTTTTTTAGAACCTCAAACCAGAAGCCTATTTATTACAAAGTGGTCCCAAAAGCAAGAGGCCCGCTTTTCATGCACTGTAACGAAAGAAAAGTCTTACAGGAGTGGATGTCCTTCCTCAGAACCCAGAACTCAGAGTTGTCCTCAAATCTCACCAGACAAGATTGCTTGACTCCGTCTACCTGAGTGGGAGATAGCAGGTGAGCAGAATGATTGACAAAACTAAATGGAAGTCTTTTCAAATCCAGCCATACACACACACACACACACACACACACACACACACACAAGCGGGCACGCACGGGCGCACACGAACACACTCCTCCACATGCACTTACTCTTTTCACATTGCCTAGGTAGAGCAGTCCATCACTCCATCGAGCCAACACATCATCTCCTTCACTCACTCCCCCCATCCTGAGGAGAGAGGCTGGGAGAGGGGAGGTGGGGGTGAGTGGGGTGGGGGGGAGAGGCGGTGAGGGGAGGGGGAGGGGAGGGTAGAGGAGAGGAGAGGAGAGGAGCAGGGCTCATGTGAAATGGAAATCCGATTTATTCGCTGAATACTTTGCTGCCATTGCTGACAGAGGGGGTTTATGGCCCCTGCATTTCAGTTCGCTCACAGACAGCGAGTGCAAAGAGGTTATACCCACACACACACACACACACACACACACACACACACACACACACACACACACCTAACAGCTTCTCTTTTCAGACCAGAGCATAGCGACAGCCCGCATCCACCATCGGTTTGATAGATGACAGCGAGCACACAAGAAAGACAAATGATTACTGCACACATGGCGCGCGCACGCACACACACACACACACACACACGCGCACACTCCAAACACTGCATGATGACTGCTGCAATACAGTTTGACTGAGGGAAGCGCGCGTCCTCGTGCAGCCAAACGACCACTTCTGCCAGCCACTTTGCTCTTCCTCTCCTCCCCCCCTCCCTCCCCCACTCACCTCACCTCTCTCACACACACACACACACACCCCTCCAAAAGAAAGAGAAAACACACACACACACACACACACACACACACACACACACACCCTGCAAACTTGAATAGATGCATGACATGACAGCGGGAATTATCTCTGCACGTTGAGCAATTGGTTCCAGTGCATGCACTCCAGTCAAAAAGAGACGCAGGATGCATAACAGTGGCGCACGCAGCAGCAGCAGAAGCAGCGGTAGCGGCAGCAGCAGCAGCAGCAGCAGCAGCGGCAGCGGCAGCAGCAGCAGCAGCAGCAGCAGCAGCAGCAGCAGCAGCAGCAGCAGCAGCAGCAGCTCCCCTTTTGTCACTCAAAAAGAATAGAAGGGGCGGGGGGGTGCACATTCAGAAAAGAAGAAAAAAAATGATTAATAATAATAGTAATAATAACGGGCTGGGTGGGGGGCGGTGGAGGTCGAGTGGGGAGGGGGGGGTAGTAGGTTGGAGCTGGCCGGCCGAGGGTACCTGTCAAGTCGAACTCCTCTCCGGGGTCACGGTGATTCCTGGCCGGGCTGCGATGCCCTCATCTGCTGTGGACCTCCGCTGCCCAATTAGTGGCCGCCGCGGTGCGCAGCAGCTTGCGTGCGTTCAAAAAGTGGTCGGCGTGCATGTATGTGTTCGCCGTCAGTCAAGTCGTCAGCGTGCGCGAGGAGGAGGAGGAGCAGCAGCAGCAGCAGCAGGAGGAGGTGGAGGTGGAGGTGGAGGAGGAGGAGGAGGAGGAGGAGGAGCAGCAGCAGCAGCAGGCAGGAGGAGGTGGAGGTGGAGGAGGAGGAGGATGAGGAGGAGGAAAAGGCGGCTGCTGACGGTCCGTCCGCGTCTCTGCCTAGTTTGTCCGTCCTCCGCCGTGCCGTGTCGTCATGTCCCACCACCTCCACCGGCGGCAGCACCGCCGCTACTGACGCCGTGAAGGCGGCGGGTGTTTCGCCGGAATCAAGCCGCCAGAGACGCCATCATCCCCGCCTGCCTGCCTGCCTGCCTGCCTGCCCGCCTGCCCGCCTCTCGCGCTCCTCCGACTTGTTGTGACGCAGACATAAAACACCCAGATAGTGCGGGAGGGGGGGCGAAGGGGGTGAGGGAGGGAGGAAGGGATGCTGATACAGTGGGTGGCGGGGGCGAGTGGTGGTGGTGGTGGGGGGATGGGGGGGTCCACGGTCAGAGCAGCTTCCTGTCTGCGGGGGCTGACCCTAAAACGATGTGACAAGGTGGGACGGCGATGTCTGGCAGCTGGCTGGCGGGCGGGAGGGAAGGGAGGCACGAGCGGCGGCGCGCCGCGAGGCAGGGAAAGCGGCCAATTAAACGGCCAATTAACGATTTTAGCCGCGTCATTAATTGGCCGCGCGCGCGGGAAAGCAGCGGCCGAGTTTTGTTTTGTTTTTTCAGGGGAGGGGAGGGAACCTCCCGTAGAGGAAAGGAAAGTTTTCAAACTGAGAGAGAGAGAGAGAGAGAGAGAGAGAGAGAGACTCGGCTCAGCCTCGACGAGCAGAAGTGCCTTTCTTTGGACATGTTATTTTTTTGCCTGATGAATAACACACTTGGAATCCCCAGGAGGACAAACTGCTGTGTTTATTTGTTGTTGTTGTTGTTTTTTTTGATTATTATTATTATTTTTTAATCGTTTTCTTTTCATTCAGGCAGGCTGAAACACTGTAAGGTTGGTTGTTGTTCCACGCACGCGCATGATGTGTGTGTGTGTGTGTGTGTGTGTGTGTGTGTGTGTGTGTGTGTGTGTTTTGCTACAAACAGAACAGAACAAAGACAACAAAATCGGCACAGAGCTTCTCAACCGCACACATCATCTCATCTCCTGCACCGCAGGGTCATTTATACTCACAGCTGCTCTGGACGGTTTAGGGGAGGTAAAAAAAAAAATAATAAAAAAAAAAAAATCGAAACAAAACACGTTTCCGATTCAATATGTCGCCCGCGCCGGAACACTCGGCTCCTTGTTCATATCTGACACATCACCCACGGCGGTCAGCCGCGTGCTAACACCTCCGTGCGCTTCAAAATGGCCCCTGGCAGATTTGAGGGAGTGATAGAGAGGGCGCGCTTCCAGCTGTCACCACTAGGTGGGGAGCAAACGCAAGAGCTGCCAGTTTGCCGAGTGCCAGCTGCCAGCCAGCACCATCAGCGAGCTCGCAGGGGGGAAAAGGATGAGGGGTCGTGAAAGGGCTGGATGGGGTCAGACTGTAGGGATAGTGAGCAAGTAAAATACGACACATGATAAAAATACAACAGTATTTTTATTGTCATGAAATAAATCTAATATAATTCATTGTTATGGATCTGAACATGTTCCTCGTCCCAGCTGATTGAACTAGCCCAGCAGGAATGAATGACAAGTCAAATATTTCTCTCTTTTGTCATTGAGTAAATACCCAGATTTCCAGATTTTGTGTCATGTGACACAAACACACCATTAGCAACGTGTCTAATCATTTGTACATACGCATTTTGCAAGAAGGTGTGTGGACATACGTCAAAATATATTTTGAAAAGAGCCATTAGGATAACAAACAAAAACAAACAACATTAAATAAACAAATAAATACATCATTTTAGACATCGAGTCCTTTTCCCAATGGATCTTACACCTTTAATATTTCGGGACAAAAACACAGAAGAAAAACAGTGGAAATACTTTTTTTTAAGTGGCAAGCTTTATTTCCCTCTGTCGCTGTCAAGCTGACTTTTAAGTGCTTCAGGTGCGATAAAAGTTGCCAAATGTATGTCCATGTTGTTCAAAACATCCCACTGGGGAGACGACAACATCAGTTTAACTTGTAACTGCACTGTTTGAATTCTAATCTGATGGGTAAATGGGTTTTGAGTTAAATAAAAAAGTTAGAAATTGAAGAATGCATATTCAAACACGTTTGGGCATGAAAACCTCAGGTAGTGCTGCTTTATATTGGATCTTTAGATTGTGAAGGATTACTTTGAGATTAATCTACGCCAGGGGTGTCAAACTCAAATACACAGTGGGGCCAAAATGAAAAACTTGGACAAAGTCCTGGGCCAACATTAGCTGCGTTTCCATTACAGTTTTTCGGAAAATAAAAGCAATATTTCTAAAAATTGAAAAATTGAATGTTGTGAAGCGCATAAACTGTAATTTTCGTAAAATCTCACCCCGCGAGATTTTACGAGAATTACATTTGCTTCTGTTTGTTTACATTTGTTTGCTCTCAAGAATGGTTGTTTTATTTTTCTCTTTGATTACTTGTAAAAAATATTCCGCCTCCTCCCCGACGTCACGTCCAGTGACGTGTAAATGACATGACACTTTTACGATACACCTCTATATCGATACGTATGAAAAACCACCTCATGAGAGCATAAAAACCTTTTAGCAATATTTGAGAGTTTTTTTTTTTTTTTAAAGCGTTTCCATTACCGGCTCCAGTGGTTATTTTATATTGCCGCGGGACAAATACAATTACCCTGTGTCAAAGCGTGGATAGAGTTCTTGCAACTTCATCTGCAGTCTAAACTAACTAACTAAATGGCAAGCTAGCAAGCTACGTCCACCACAAACCAAACTAACTTTAGGCAGCAGAGGTTTCGTAAGTTTCAAATGCATCCCAGGCTTTTCAGCGAAATCTAACAGAAAGGGCTGATTAATGATAACTTGCCTGAAATGAAGTGTACACTACAAACATGAGCCTATTTGACCGCAGCATCTTTTGAGTCTTCTCATTTTAATGCTTAGAGCAAGAGACGACGTTTATTTTGTTGTAACGGAAAGCATTCTGAAAAACTCAACACCACTGTAAACACACGTTTGTGTACGGAAGAGGATTGGGGCCACAAGAAGAGAAAAAAAAATAAGTTAGAATTTTTTTTCCAAGTTTCCATTTTGTGAATAAAGTTGACATTTCGGGATTAAAGTTGAAATTTCAACAATAAAATCGACATAAAAATTATGACATTTTTATGTCAAGCGATATCTTTGCATCTGCACCTTTCCAGCTTTCAATGTTATAATACTTTTTACCACACTGCGTTTGTGTGCTAGAAAAGCATGGATTTCCTTGTTACTAAACCCAATTTTGAAGTACAATTTCACAAGATGTTCCACAAAAGACTTTTTTCCACGAAATTTTTATTTCATTCACGAAATTTCAACTTAAAACTCGAAATGAAAACTCTAATAAAAATCTCCTTTCTGTAATATTTTTTTTCTCTTTTTGTGGCCTTAATCTTCTTTCGTATTTGAGACAATTGTTCAGGGTAGGTGAAAAAAAGTTTAAAAAAAAAAAATATATATATATATATATATAAAAGCTGCACGTCATCATGCTGCTGTGTGTCGAGTCGTGCTCCCAATTCATTGACGAGAGGTGACTGAAACCTTTTTTTCTCCCTTTTTTTCCACATTACAGGGCCCCCGAGCTACTTACCCACCCTGCTTGCTGCTGCTGCAGCTGCTGCTGCTGCTAATGGCAACAGGGACGCGCGCGTGGCGTGCTCGTACGCAGCGAGTGAAGCGGATGTCTCCCCCTGTCGGTCCCAGGCTGCCGTGACATTTTCCCCGGAGGCTCGGCCCCGCAGTTCAGGCCGGTGCCGGTGCTTTACACACACACACACACACACACACACACACACACACGATGTACTGTGTGCCACCCGGAGAGATGCTGTTGCCAACGCACACGCACGTACACAGGAACTGCGACGCAGGAGGAGAGAGAGAGAGAGAGAGAGAGAGAGAGAGAGAGAGAGAGAGAAGGAGGAGTCCCCCGGCTGGCGCGCGCTATCAGAAGTCTGGACACACGGGCGGTGTGTGTATGCGAGTGTGTGCACGCTGATACGGTGCGGGAGGGAGAGGCTGGAGGTGGGTGGGCGTGTGTGTGTATCTGTGTGTGTGCGCGCGTGCGTGTATGTGGACGGTCGGACGGAGCCGTCAGCTGTTCGCACGTTGGGCGCGACTCGGTGATCAGCTGAGTCGCGGACGGATCCGGCAGCAGCCAGCGAGCGGCGGCGGCGGCGGCGGCGGCGCGTCGCCCTGATGCAGCCCGGAGAGGAGCGCAGCTGCTCAGCCGCACCTCCAGCCTGTGAGCGTCGGACAGCGGTGAGTCGGAGCGCAGCTTCCACGTCGAACCCGCCGACCCCCGCCAGGCCCTGCTGGCGTTCAGTGGCCAAAATGTCCACACCAGGAAACCCAACGTCATGCTGAGCGTCGTTGAGCTCGCGCGCTGTGTTGTAACGGGGTGTGTGTGTGTGTGTGTGTGTGCACAAACTTTTTTTTTTCCCCCCCCCAACAGCCCGTCACACAGGGGTGAGCAGCAGATCAAACCGCAGAACTGCCCTCCGGCTACGGCTGTTGTAGTGCAGGGAAAAAAAGGGCCACTGTGTGTGTGTGTGTGTGTGTGTGTGTGTGTGTGTGTGTGTGTGTGTGGGTTGGGGTGTGACTTTACGGTAACCTAGATACAGCTGTGTGTGCTCGTGCGTGCGCGTGTGAGTCCACCTCAGTCATATGTGGTCAGAGACGGTGAATAGGAGGCATTCACGGCCTGGTGCTTATCCGTTGGTCAGGCCATGAACTGCACTGTTTGTGTACCCCCCCCGCAGGCCTGCCAGCAACTTTTCCTCCCCTCTCACCCAGACTGTGGCTTCAAGGAAGTCACAGTTAGGAGCTTACAATTGCACAGGAAGAGTGCTGAAATATTCCCTGAAGGGCCGCACTAGAGCAGCGCTGTAGATTAAAGAAGAAAAAAGGGGGGCTATTAGGCTGTCGAGCTTTGTTCGCAGTGCTCGCATTTAAGGAGCAAAACCACAATTTCTCAAGCTTGCGATACGCAATTAACTGTATTTTATTACGGCGACTCCATCGCTCGGAAACTGACCCTATCAACCCCTAACGGCCCTCCCGCACCTCACTTCCTGAAACAGCGTGTACCAGATGCCTATCGTCATGGCAGGCCAAATACCAAAGAGAGGGAAAAGGAAATGGAAGGAGGGGCCGCCATGCAAATCCCGACCTGCTGCCAGCGCTGTGTTAAACAAATCACATGTGGCCGCAGGGTTGGATGCGGCGCGTTTGCCGCTTCGTATCGTGTGTCATCAGCCTTTGGCCCAGCAGAGCGTTTGTGGTTGGGCTGAAGCCTGTTGGGCGGTGATTCGTCTCCCGCAGCAACAATAAAAACATGATAAAACATGGAGAGCTCATAGAAAAAGTTTGGAAGAGTGAAGAAAAGTTTAAAAAAAATAAAATAAAAATACTTTTGTTCATCAAATTTAATGTGGACAATTTTTTTTTTTTTTAGTGTGAGTTCTCTTGGGTTGGAAACCAACCAACCAACAAACATAAAGAGACTTTAAATTGGAGCTTGGCAAAGTAAAGGTGCAGTATTTCAGGCTTGTGAATGTCAATAAACCGGCTACTGTGCAAATGGGTGCGTCACAAACAAATTTTGGCCCCTAGGTTTGGGGCCCCATGGATGCTTGGCCCTTAGAATGGTCCATGCCCGCCCCTCTTCACTGCACTCCAGCGTGCAAGTTTAACTGGGCACTGTTTTTGAAAATATGTGAAGCAGAGTTTGAAGGATTTGTATCATTTTGCGGTGAGTTACAACAGGTTTGTGTTTCTGTTTTTTCTGTGTGTGGCAGACGCCGCACCATGCTGCCCCGTAGCATGCGTACAGGTGGCTACGACCTGCCGGGGGCGGAGTCGAGCGCCGTGCCCCTGATTGGCTACCGGCCCCTGCAGCCTGACGGCGGCACGCCCAGCGGCCGCCCCGGGAGCCTCGGCGATGAATCGGAAACTTCACATGTGAGTGTTTTTTTTTTTCCCTCCTCCGCCTCGCTGGAAGCCGTCTGTCATTCCGCCGCTCCAGCGTAATGTTTCCCACTCTGGCAGTGTTTCACACTGACTCGGTGTATTAGCCCACTGTTCCCACAACAAAGTCAGATGACGGTGTCGCTGACACAACCGAGGGGGGATCAGGAGAAATTTAGCTAATGGAGATCACAGCAGCCACAACAGTCTCCTGCGAAGCTGTTTGACCGCTGCTTTTTTCAGTTTAAGGGAAAACCCCGAGGGAAGTAAAGCCACCACACATCAGAGAAAAGTCTTCTTCTCCACAAACTTGGTACATGGATCAAGGTTCTTGCGCAACAGTGTTGTGCCATGCTAAAGCTGTTTACGTCAACCCATGTTTTCAACTTCACCAGCGACACGTGATTTAATTGCATATTTTGTCATTAATAACATCTAAACTCAGCATGATTGATGGGGTTGATTTACACTGAGCCAAGTGCCTCTGTAGCTCACCACTTCTGGTGAGTGTGCCAACCACTGGGCAAATAAAACTCTCAAAAAAACAAAAAAACAAAACCCCACATACTGCTTGTGTGGTATCAGTCAAAGGTTCAGAAGCCTCAGCGGTCCAGCCTGTCCATTTTCAGCAACACATACTTATACTTTTGCTGTAGCCAACTGCTTCATTCATTTTGGGTGAACTGTCTCTTTAAGAAAAGTAAGAAATAATGAGATGAATCTAGATGGCTCTGTTGTAAGAGCATGTGGCTGTGAGCAGATGCAAATCCTCCTTCACCACTTCTTCTTCCCTCCGTCTTCATCTATTTCACTTCACTTTCAGGTCACGTGTCTCAATCGACAACACATAAACTGAAACACTGAGGATTAAGGCAGTGTTTTTGTTCACGGCAGGAGGGGATTTTCCCAAGACCTTTCACCCCTGTTAATGTTTAGGGACGCCGTGTAGCAGTTTGTTGCTGAGGCCTATCAGGAGCTTCTCACTTGGTCTCAGCCACTCTGGGCGAGTCGGCCGGAGACTCCAGCAGCAGCTGTTTTCACCGCCGAGCGTTTCTCACGAGTCTCGCTGCGACCGTCACCAGCGGCTCTGAGGTGACCTGCATTTGGCTCTTTGCTGCGCTCGGTTTGGCTCGGCTGCACCCTAACAACAAAAAAAAAAAAACAGAAGTTGCACCAAGGCTCTTGCCGTGTGAGCACACTTCCTGCCAGCTCCGGTCACATGACAGCAGTAAATAATGCATTTACGTACACGTACACCTGCTCTCTCTGTAAACAGTATCCGGTATCACAGGTCGTCTCCGAGGACGGCCTGTCGAGTTGAAATCCAATAAGGCCACTCGCTCATTTTTTAATGAGGGTGAACCTGAGTGTGGATTACGATCGGCTTTGATATCGGCTGCTATTAAAAGGGACTATAGCATCGTTGAAGAAGTCGGGCGTTAACGTTTTGGTCAGTCTTCAGGTTTTAACCTGATTAAATGATTTTGGCACTGCTCGTCCATTTGGCCAAGAGCACATTGAGAGTGTTTGGAAAGGGGAGGGCCATCTGGGATGGCGATTAGATGAACCTTCCACGCCTTTAATTTGTCTACTTAATATCGTTTAAGTGGAACAATATTTTTTTACTGCTAATTTAGCCGCGCCACTCCCGCTCAAGTGTGCCGTTATCCACTAATCTAAATCCTAATTAAATTCCTGCCAAAGACGAAGAGTCGAGGCTGAGGGAAAAAAAATATTATCTGCCGAGGGAAGCTGATAAAATGGCTGCAGTTAGCATCCGCACTCATTTCTCCAGCAGTTATAAGTCACTTCCTGTTTTCGCCCTACTTTCCCTTTCCTTTTCCCTCCGCTTTAAAAGATGCTGCGGTCGAATGTGGATTTCAAGCCAGTTCTTCCAGTTTTCACCGTCAAGCTTCACGCAGTCTTCACTATCGTGCCGCTGCTGCCTGATGTCTGAAGATGATGATGTACGCAGGTCTGCAACCTTCCCTGTGTGACTGAGCTGCACTTGCTTCCTGGCTTTGTTTACAAGTTCAAGAGACTTGATTGGATGTGGATTCCATAGAGAATTAAGGCCTGCTGGAAGATTTTTTTTTTTTTTTTTTTGTAGTAGGCCAATGGTAGCTGCCCTGCAAGGTTGAAGGAGAAGAAATGTGGCCTAAACAAAAAATGTTTAGGCTACAAACTACTGCCCTTAAAGTTTTTACAGCACCACACATTTATGTTGGCCAGAACCTGAGTATCGTATCTACACAAGCAGGCTTTTCTTTTTGCTGCAGCGTTGAGGTGAAGGCAGCAGCTTGGAGTCCATGAGGAGAGAAGATAACTGGCACCCAGGGACACAGAGATGAAAGCGTGAGAGGAGGAGCAGAGATAAAGATAGGAAGGAAAGTGTCAGGGTTTAAAAAAAACAAACAATGGTTGCCCTTAAATAAAACCCCGGAAGATGTTTTTATGACCACCTGTCTGAGGCAAAGGCCTGCGCTGGGGTTATAAATAAGGCCAGCAGCAGCATGTGAATGTGTTCAAAGCCAGAACCTCCAGCGGCGGAAGTCCAGCTATGGGGATTTGTTTAGAGCCAAGACGGCAGGGGTAGAAAAATGGCAGAGCTGACTTCCTGTTTGAAGTTGGTGGAGGAGAAGGTGAAAGAAGGCCTGGAGGTTGTGATGAACAGCCAGGGCAAGAAAAATAGCTTCACCGCATGATGGCGGTGCGTCCTGCTTCCTGTGTTTGTCTGCACTTGTTTTACACTTCCTGCGTCGTCGGTGGTGGTGGGGTCAATCATTTTGGTACGAAGCAGAGCTAAATCCTGATTGTTGATGCAGCTGAAGTCGAAATTACAGGGTGTGTGTTTATTTTTCTTGCTGGAAAGGCTGTTTTTCGCTGACCCAGATTGAGCAGAGCTTCACTATATTACTTCAAGAATATTGCGAGAGAGAGCGAGAGAGAGAGAGAGAGAGATCTGAAAAACAAACTTGCCAGAGATTGTTTTAATTTGGTTTTTGTATTCAAAATAACCTGACACAAAGGCAATGCATCTTAAACAAATGCTTGGGTGGTAATTGGACACTTTTACTGCGGACTAATCGAATTTCGTGTTGCCAGTTGTGACTTGCGGCCTCTTTTTTTGGTGCGTGTCTGTACACAATGCAAATTGTGATAATAGAGATTCAGCAAAAATCTTGAGTTGTGGCTTTGCAGCAGCCAGGGCTCGTGGCTCCATACTGATGCTAAGGCTAAAGCTAACTTTTGCTTTGTTCGCAATAATGACACACACAAAAAACGTTTAGTCCTACTGATTTATTTTGTCTGAGTCTGAGGTTCCAGTGTCCCCTAGTGGCCGGAGAGCTAGCTACTTCACCCATTGTTCAGGCACCTTGTTTGCTCGATGCTAATGAGCTAACTGCCGTCTGACACGCCTGCAGCATCAGTTGACAAAGGTAAACACGACGTACAGGTTGCTTCCTGGCTCGGTTAGTCGAATATTTATTATCGCCTGTCATTGCAAGACTGCAGGTCCGCTTGAGGCACGTGATACGTCCACCAAAAAAAAAAAAAATAAAAAATTAACAGCCACACATGGAGGATGGGCTTTGCACTTATCTCACCCTGTTTTATCAGGAAACTTGGTCAAACTGGTTTGACTGCAAATGAGAAGGTCGTCTGCAAAGACAGCAGAGAGCAGGAGGGCAGGTAATGGGAGGGTGAGGGCTATTGTCCTGGAAATAGCTGGAGGGCTTTGTTTCTCATTGTGTGTTTGTGTGTGCGTTTGTTGTGTGTGCGCGCAGGACAGTTGCCACACACTCCCATTGATGAGGGTCTGCTGCCTTGTGTAGTTTTTCCTGAGACAAACTTCCTGACGGTGTAAAGAATGACTCACTGGGAGTGAGTCTCGTCCCGGCCCTGTGTTTGTTTCTGTGTGTGTGTGTGTGTGTGTATCCCAGTGGGTGTGCCCAGGTGATGTAGGCTTGCGGGGGTGGGACTTATCTTCTGCTTGAGGTGTGGCTTTGTCAGAGCGTCCAAGACGTGGTGGGACAAACCGAGAGGACGTGAACTCACAAGTCAAACCATTTTGGAGCTCAGCGTTCGTACAAAGTGTGACTCTTTAAAAAAAAAAAAAGAAAAGGGAATAAACAGGAAGTGAGAGACAGATGAGACAGAATGGAGGAAGCCAAAAGTCGACCGCTACTTTTATCCTGAAGACTTCCAGGAAGCTGAGGGATCGCTGCCTGTCTGAACTTGCCAAGAGAAAGGTAACTTGTGTATCTCCTTGCTGTGTGTGTGTGTGTGTGTCTGTGTGAGATTGGCCTGATTTCATGAGAACAAGGGGACTGGCTGACAGGGAGGCAGGTAGAATAACAGGTTCACATGCAGGGTTTGTGTGTTTTGGCACGACAGGACCGTGTTTGAACACACTCGCAAAGTTGGGGTAACTTTAGCAGATCCTCGGAGGTCGAAGCTGTCCTGCTTTTGGTGCATTCACGGATCGTTAGCAACGGCTCCGTTCTGAAATGTGTGTCATGACCCACATGTGGCCACGGCAGCAGGGGCGGGCTGAGGAGAGAAACTCCTCGGCTTTGTTTGCAGGAGGCAAACTGACGTCAAAGTGGCTCAGTGAGACTCAGTGAGACTCGGCGAGACTCAACGAGTCACGATGCGTTTGTTTCCAGTAGTTTTCCGTGAGGTGTTTCTCGTGCCTTCTGAGTCGAGAGTGACTGTCAACCTGACACCCCAGTGACCTCCTCCGTCGTTTTTAATTTGCACATTTGTTTCCATTTTGTTTTTTAATCGTGGAAAAAGGGACTTTTGCAATGAATCCCAGTGAGTGAAGTCTTGAGGAGTGCAGAGTGTCTGCTGATCACAACACTCCACCCCACCTGTGTGGGCCTCCCAATGCACAAGTAAGGTCAGCCCCGCCCACCACTGCTCTGCAGCCATGATCCGCAACTGTGCTGACAGCCTGGTGGCAGCTCCTTCTAAATAATTGATGTCTTGCCAAAGGTTTGTTTACATCAGGAAATGCAGACTTTCCTGTTTGTTTGTTTGTTTGTTTGTTTGTTTTTTCAACTCACGCTCTTCAGGTGTAAATATCCACATGAGATCCTTCTTTAAAGTTTTATTACAAGCTGTTCAGAAAAGGTCCAGTTTGCACAGAATATGTAAAATGATGTGGGCCGAATATCCTCAGATTATTTCCTCTTAAATCTGCATATGCTGTATGCGTTTTCCATTATATTGCAATAATATTTTGCTTCTTGACATGATGCCTGATTACCCCTGCAGACCCCTGAGCAAATTGCTGTGTAATCACAGTGTTGTGTTGTTGTTGTTGTTTTTTTTTCCGGGGCGTTAATTTATATTGTGTCATATTTAATTGTCTCACGTTAAGACATGTCATAAAGTTGTTTACACCGAAAGATGTGTTTTCATTTCTGTGGCGTTAAGACAGAAAAACATCAATTTCAGACTCGTTCCCACCCATTTCCATTATCCCAGTAATTGCATCTAAACAAAAAGGCAAGAAAGGCAGCCAGCCATGTCATCGTCTGCGTCGATCGTCATATGTCGGGTAATAAGTGCCTGTGCTGGGATGTGTTTAGCAAACAAGCTACGGATGGTTGTGGGAATTAAAAAAAAAAAGGCTTTAATAAACACGTGTAATAAACTGACGTTGCCATTCAAACATCAGACTTTCTCTTATGATTGCTGATTTGTTGCATAAACAAGCCTGAAATGAGTGTTTGTGTGCGGGGGGGTTCTCACCGCTCAGTCAGGCGAGACCGGAGACCCTGATCTGTTCTTGGGTTTCTCTCCCATCAGGCAGAGCCTCCACTCATGAAGACCACCTGGTACTGCCCCCTGGATCTGGTAAGGACCAGGCTACAGTGTGTTCAGTTAGCCCTCTGTTTACAGCCTCCCGTTGAAGCTAACACTCTTTCCTCATGTGGGGAAGGAAGGAGTGAAATAAACAAGGCCGTCTCCAGGGGGCGGAGCCAACACCCACCTGTTGATATTTGTCACTGACCTGCAAGAGCTATGAGTGAGGAATCTGTGACCTCTGTGACATCACAAAGGGCTGATTTTCAGAAGTGTGTACGTGTGTTTGCGCACAATTGATAAGAGACAGGACAAACTTTTCTCTTTCAACACGATAGAGACACTGAAAATTGTCAGAAAACACTTTGGGATAATAATGGACCTTTTTTTTAACAGACAAGGAACAGAAACTGTAAAATTATTTTTTCCAAAATAATTTTCTACACATTTTTACACAAGCAGGACTACGAGGTTTTCTCAGTTCATCTGAAGTTTCTGCTTCTCGGTCCAATTTTTCTTTTCCACCTTCTTGGCTGCCTGCTCTCCAGTCGACGGTGGTGGAGGAGGAGGAGGACGGTGTGATCTACACAGTGGTGGTCCGGCAGCAGCACGGCGCCCCCAACAGTCCCACGGTAAGTCACAGCAAACCTGCAACCCACTCGGCCGCTGTCTCACCCGGAGGTTAACGGCCCCTCCCACTTCCTGTCTCTCTCCCTCTCTCCCCCTGTAGTCGACGGTGTCCCGTTCCCAGTGCGTGAAGGCGGGGACGGAGGAGAAGCTGGTGCTGCACCTGCTCCACTCTTTCTCCATGGGCGACTCCTCCTTTGTCACCATCTTCCTGTCCACCTACCGCTCCTTCACCTCCACCAAGAGAGTGCTGGACATCCTCACTGACAGGTGGGAGGGGCTTACGTTTGTTTCAGTCCACAGAAGTTTAACTTGTGTGTGTGTGTGTGTGTGTTTTTTTATCGTCTTTGCAAAAACACAATTTCAGTTTAGGTGAAAAAGAATTTTAACAGGTTTGCATCATACAGTCAAACAAAATAGTTCAGGGTCTGGAAAGTCAGAAATCTTGCACGTCCATCTTAACGAGCTCCGGTGAAAAGCATTTTTAGCAGACACTGTGTAGTATGTAGTAGCCAATCAGCTCGCCTTTAAGCTACAATCGAGGCAGGAAGCGACAGCTGGAAGTCGCCTCAAGACGGATGCTAAAATAAAAACAGGAAGTCAGCATGAGACGTGCGGCTGCTCAAGATATCAGCGATGGATGCTGCAGCAGCAGCAGTGGCAAGAATAGAGTCAAAGTTGACGTACCGTAACTCTCATCCTGCCCCTCACACTAAGAGGAAGCCTGTTGCTAACCAGTAAAAATGAACCCGATTGGTCCAAACAGAACAGATCACCATTCAATTAGTCTAAAGCATTTGAACGAGTCACATCCGCCACTCAGCAAGATCAACAGGTGACGGCATTCTCACTGAAAGCAGAGTGTTCGCAGCAGCTCCGGCCCCTCTGAGGGAGTCTGAGCCTCGGCATCGCAGCACGTTTTCGCCGCCGGTCATAAATTATTAACGCACTGCGAGCTTCTGCTGTAAAAGCCAATTTGGCCCGCAAACCGGCGACTCATTAGAGGGGATCTAAATACTTCTGGGTGGCGCAAAAAAAAAGCAGTGGGGAGAAATTAAACGGCCGTCAGCGAGGAGACTTTTGGATTTCTGGGCCTGTTTGAACGTCGAGTTGACTTCTGCTTCCCGCTTGTCAGTGTCGATCAAGGACACGTCCATCTGGCCCGCCTGTCCAGCTACAGCCAGTCCGCTCACCGCCGCCGTCCGTTTTCTCTTACACGTCGATCTGCACGAGGCTCTGCTCGTCAAAAAGAAAAAAACTTTGAGGGAAATTGTCAGAAAGTGCTGAGAGGCCTCGTCTGCAGGAGGAGGAAAAGCTCTGCAACGCTGCAAAATGGCACCACTTTAACGTTCCACCCATCTATTACACATGTGACATTACAGAGGGACTGTCTGGTGTCAAAACAGAACCTAAAAAGAAAAAAAATCCCCTAAAAATGACTTATTTCCAGTTCTAGAAATTGGATCTAAGTCATCAACTTTTGCAGTTGATGCTGTTAGTGAGTCTGTTTCCCCGGCAGAAAGAAATGACCACAGATTGCTGCTACGTTTAACCAATGACTCCAGGTTCAACCACCTGCAGCGGCTGTCAGTTAATCCCGTCTGTCTGGGTTTGAGCCGTGTGAGGCGGTGAGATCCCAGAGTGAGTCTGTCCCGTGGGAGCTTTCAAGCGGTGGGAGCCGCGGCCCAAATGGCTGAGCTGCTCTCTAACAACGTCTCCTGCTCTGACAAAAAAACACAACTGGGTGGATGTCTTGCCATCGACTTCTCAACAGGATCAGCTGTCAGTCAACCCATTTTTGGAAGTTTACGTGTTCCATAGAATACAGGAGTCACTTTTTAAAGTAATTCCTTCAACAATTTGACAATTCCCACAACTCTGTGACACTCTGTGACATCACAAAAGGGCACTGATGGCTCTCCCAGGTTTACGTCAACAACCTCAGCTGGATGTTGGCTCCGCCCTCTGAGACCATCTTGTTTTTGTCCACTGACAAACATGTAGAAGGTCCATCAAAGCGTCAGTTTGGGCAGTGGCTGTAAACAGAGTGCTAAATTGCCGGTTTGAGTGTTTTTGGATAAACACTCGTGCCAAAAGTACACATCTAATAATGGTCCTTTAAAATGACAGCAGCAGAGCTCAGTGTGAAAACACACTTGTGAGATTTCATGAAACCGTCGCTTTGGAAACACTTTTGGTCTCGGTGTTTGTGTTTGGTTACTTTCACCAACACAGGAAGTTTTAAAGTTGTGATGAATTCTCTGCTGCATCCTCTGTGGACAGACTGGAGAATCCTCCTGGGGAGAACGAGAGGAGCCACATCAGACAAGCCTTCAACAAGTGAGTTTCAATGGACTTCACAGTCTGCCATGTGTTTGTCTTATTGGTATATTGGCAAACATACAAACCTCCCTGTTTTAAATAAGAATTCTTTTATACTCGATTTTTAGCCCTTGAGAATGTGATGACCACCGCAGACAACTTTTCCGATGTGCTAACGAAAACTGAACAAACAAAGCACAACAAACCCTCCAGCCAATCAATTCCAATCTGCAGCAGCTTGTTTATTTACTCCGAGCAGCTTGCAGCGGCTCCGCAGCTTGGACGTCTGAAAGTCGGACGATTTCGACGTCCTGCTGTCAGCAAAAATATTTAAAAAAAAAACAACGAATATCCGAGCTGAAAACGCTCCATTATTAATGAGCTCGAAGCGAAGAATCTCCGCCGAGAGGTGTCGAGTTAGCAGCGGGCTGCCGACGTTCTGACGTTGGACTTGGACGAGAGGGAGAACCCGCGGGAGCAGCAGCGGCTCCGGTGTTGATGTTTTCCGCTCCGACCACCGCAGGGCCGTGTGCACCGTGTTCAGCACGTGGCTGTCCGAGTATCCCGAGGACTTCAAGAGCCTGGGTGAGCCGTCCCGCCTGCTGCGCCTGGCCCCCTTCCTCCCCCGGGACTCCTCGTCCGCCGCCGACCTCCGCGCTCGTCTGCTGCGGATCGCCGAGGAGCTGAGCGAGAGGGCCCTGCTGCCCGCCGCCCACAGAGGTCGGAATCAACGACACAACGAGACCAAGTCCTGTTTTTTTTTTTTTGTTGTTGTTTTTCCAATGATGAAATTTTAAACTCTTCTCTCCTTTTTTGCGCTGCAGATCGGAGCGCTTTCAGCAGCCCACCGCCCGACGCCTCCAGGTTCGAGCCCACCAGCATCCTGGGGTTCCCCCAGGCTCTGGTTGCTGAGCAGCTCACCAGGATCGAGACGGTGAGTCGGATAATCTGCCGCCGATACCAAGAGATTGTAACAGATTATGTTGGTTGATTGAAGAAGGTTTGAATTCATCTCCCGTCTGGGAGGTAGAGAGTGTTTTGGAACAGGGAGGAAAAGCTGCTCGTCAGTCCCAGTCAGGCTCCTTCGCCACGGTGTTGCTACAGTTTCAGTGTCATTTTTTTTTTTTTCCAAGTCATTTTTTTTTAACATTTAAAGGACATCAGGTTCCCGCTAAAACAGCACTTGTTGCAGCGATCC
This sequence comes from Thamnaconus septentrionalis, assembly GCA_009823395.1. NCBI lineage: Eukaryota > Metazoa > Chordata > Actinopteri > Tetraodontiformes > Monacanthidae > Thamnaconus > Thamnaconus septentrionalis. Next base: position 2,215,323 of record CM020511.1, on the reverse strand, counting down.
AGGTTCTTCCTCCATCCTGGTCTTCCGTCACCATTTCTCCGCTCAGCTTCTGGAGTAGTTGCTTATTTCCCCCGTGACTCCTCCCTACTCCGCCTCACTGAACCAAACGGATCGGTGGACTGGTGGAATGAGACGGGCGGACGAGCTAAAGAGATCACGGCACTCAGAGTCAGAGTCAGAGTCCAGCTGCTCACAACTTTCAGGACTTTTAACAAGTGTAATGAAATAAATGGATGAATAAATCAACAGCTGACCCCCCCCCCCCCCCTCTCAGGAGCTCTTTGTGCGCCTGGTGCCGTACCACTGCCTGGGCTCGCTGTGGTCCCAGCGGGACAAGAAGGGCCGGGAGGACGTGTGCTGGTCGGTCCGGGCCACCGTGCGGCAGTTCAACCGCTTGGCCAACACGGTGCTGGCGTCCTGCCTGTGGCCCACCGGGCTGCGCAGCCAGCAGAGGGCGCGGCTGCTGGAGAAGTGGATCAGCGTGGCCGAGGTGAGGTTGGGAGGGGGGGGAGGCGGAGCTCACGACATGCAAATGCATATTTTTGGACGGTGGCTGATTTTTCACTTAAGGTCTTTAAGTCTTTGGGTCCCATTTCTTGTGCGTTTTTTTTTTTTTTCCCCCCGACGGTAAACCCACGTTAATCCACCCGAATGGTAATCCTATTGCGGGTGCGCACGCACCGTCACCGCCCCCCCCCGCCCCTCCTTTAACCTCCTCCAACAAGCAACCTGAGCAGCGCTTGCACTTCATTTACACTTTAATCAATAGCCGAGCGCCGCTGCCCTGTCAGTCAGCGGCGGAGAACCAAATAATAATCTCCCACTTTCGCTACAGTCATTGCAGTCGACATGATTGTTAGAAGTCAGAGCCTCTTCTGTCTTTTTTTTTTTTTATTTTTTTTTTGAGTTAGACGCACGACCTTAGCGGCCCTTCAGGAAAATGGAATTATGAATGTGCCCGGTGTTTGAACCGGCGCGCAAGGTTAACGTGCAGAACCTGCAGGCAAACTGTAAAGAAGCAGAGAAAGGGCCTGTCTGTCTGTCTGTCTGTCCGTCCGGCTGTTTGTCCGTCTGTCTGTCCGTCTGTCTGTCTGTCTGTCTGTCTGTCCATCCATCTGTCCTTCGGTCTCACCCAAATGCATCTTACGCCTTTGTTTTAAAATTTCCAAGCCACTTGATCTTCATTAATGCTCGTAAGAAGCACACACTCCCTCTCTCTCTCTCTCTCTCTCTCTCTCTCTCTCTCTCTCTCTCCACACACACACAGACACACACACACACCGTCGGAGCGTGTTTGTTGTTGACCCTGTTGTCAAGGTTGCTGAACTTTCACGTCCTCCTCCTACAAAGACAAAAACTGGTCCAGCAGCCCTGGGGCAGCTCCAGGGGGGTGGGTTTTTTTTGTGATAGGGACCAGAGATGCTAGCTTAGCTGCGCCGCTGCTCAGTTGGTGCTTGGTTGGCTGCCAGTTTGAACTCATCACCGGTGTTTCCCGGTGAGATCAGGCCTCCTCAGCAGGATGCATTATTCACAAGCGGCGAGGCCGACTGGGTTACTTAATACGAGGCGCTGCCTGGGCCGCAGCCGCTCTTCTCACTTACACCCTGTGTGTGTGTGTGTGTGTGTGTGTGTGTGTGTGTGTGTGTCCCACAGGAGTGCAGAGCCAGGAAGAACTTCTCCTCCCTCTACGCCATCGTGTCGGCTCTGCAGAGCAACCCCATCCACCGGCTGAGGAGGACGTGGCAGGACACCGACAGGTTGGAACTCTTTTGCTTTCATCTCAAAACTGATAGTTTCACCCGCGCGCCTGTGACGGTGGGACAGCCCGAGGCACCGAGAATGTTCCGCCGCGCTTTTACTGACCCCTGCTGGCGAGCGCGGGATCGCAGCTCAGGTCTGATTTATCCTCAACAGCAAAAACGTTCGCATGCACGTTGAGTTCGGAGGCGCGCCGGGGTTGTTGGGTTGTGACGTCATCGTTTGACCACCCTCATGTGATAGAGCACGGTGTCGCAAGTCCTTTGGAATAGAGCACGTACACTGTGTGAGGAGAATTATGTGCATCTGTGTTCGGCATCTGAATGAAGAAGGATAAATATCTGACACGTGAACTGTGAGGAAAGCAAGTGGAAAGACTTTGCTCTCGTTTTCATTTTGTTCAAGAACAAAAATGATTGATGCCGGCAGTAGATTGTCATTTAAAATGTCAAGCTCTCCATGACGACCTCGTCAATAAACTCGAAAGGCAAAGAAGCAGAAGTGGCAAACGAAAAAAAAAGAAGAAATTCGTGTCCTGACGAGAGGAGAAGAAGAAGAAGAAAGTGTCGTCTCAGCAGCCGCGTGCGTCTCTGGCGCAGCGTGAATCACTCTTTCCGTCGGGCCTCCTGGCGCACGCACGCGCGCAGTTTGAGCATCTCCTTTGATGTCGGCCTGCGTGTAATAACCGCAGCAGTAAGTGTTTGTGCTTCTGTGATTTGAATGCGAGAATGAAACGAGGCCTCTCTTGACAGGGAGGCGGTGAGGAGATACGAGGAGCTGACGGAGATCTTCTCGGAGAAGGACAACTACGCGCAGAGCAGAGAGCTTCTGAAGGAGGTGAGTTTCCTCGTCCTGCGCTGCTCAAGGGCTCAGTCAGCTTCTCCCTGCTTCTGCCACAACTGATGAGGAAGCTGATTGCTTTCGGAACACCAAGGCCGCTTCTGATTGGAGCTCAGCGCGATGGAGGATGGGCTGGATTTCTGAATTTCTATCCTAATTTCGAGTCGACGGTTTGATGCTTTGATCCGTGACGTCTCGTCCAGCCCTTGTCTTTGATTGACGGCTGGTTTAGCTCGTTAGCGGCTCGTTGGCTGAGATGAAAAGCCCCACATTTGAAATGTTGCTAGTGCAGACTTGTGCATCTCACTTGGGGGCCTGTTCTGTTTTGTTTTATTTATTTATTTAAACTCAGGTTTGTGATGCTGCAGAGGTTGGACTCGCTGGTGTTTTCATCCTCGCGCTCCAAAAACATCTTCAAAGAGCTTTTTTTCTCGCCTCTTAAAAACTTTCCCCACATCCCGACAAACACCTTGAGTTTTAACACCCGCGCGTTTGATCCACGTCAGCGCTGCGATGCTCTGACTGCGGCAGCACTTGTTGTGACAGAGAGACAGACAGGCTGGAGTTGATATGTGCTGCTTTTTTTTTTTTTGCAATGCCGTGGGATTAAAATGTGATGCTATGAAGGAACCTCGACGATCAGAACGTTCCCGCTGGAAAACAACAATGTTGATTATTTTAAAATAAAAAACGAAATTCAATACATTTTTACAATCCTGATTTAATACCCATAAATAAATGTGGAGCAGGGAATAAATGGTCACATGACAAGATTTGCCCGTACGTGAAAATAAAAACCCTGACATCATACACAGACTAATAGAAGGTGTGCAGATGAGTCCACAGCAGTTCAGTAAACACTTTGTCAGCCGGCAGACACATTGAATGGAAATAAACAAAACCCTCTCCTGCAGACCTGGCACGTTGCTCCCAACCAAATAGCCGTATAATTTTGGACAGGGGAGCAGAGCATCTGGTGTCGGACGCCAAGCAGCGACTGGACCGCGCTGAATAAAAAACCTAAAAAAAAAAAAAAAAACCAGTCCTCGTCTGCCGCAATGTTCAGCGGGTTGAGATTCCCATCAAAGGAACCAGTCTGATCTGGTTGAGCGCTGCCCCGATTCTGTCAGCGCTTTAACTTCATTGTGCGAAAGCCCCCTTTAATTCCGTCTCCTCATTTAGACGGTCGTCATAGAGATGAGCGGCTCGTTTCTGCTGTCACGGTGCTGCGGTGTCAGTGGCATCACTGCCTAGAACGTGGACCCCCCACCCCCCCCCCACCCCACCCCACCCCCTCCCACTCTCACACTCACACACACACAAAACCTCCCTTCTGTTTTGCTCCTTGACTTTTTATTTCAGTTTCATCATTTCTTCATCTCACGGCTCGTCTCAAAGCTTCTCTGGCTGGCGTTGAGACGGATTCAGTCAGACTGGATGCAGGTTCAGGGAGGGAGGAAGTGTTTACCAGCAGAGGGAAAATCTTCAGTCTGTAGCATGTTTTTTTTATATATATATATATTTATATATATATATATATACATTTATCTTTTTTCTTGCCTTCCTTTTGCTTGATATTTCATGACAAACTCCCCACAGCGGTCCTCGGTGCATACTGCCACCTACTGCAGCGGAGTGTGCAACCTCAGGGCTCAGTGTATTTGATTACATTATTCTGTCTCACCTGGTCCTGTCATGTTTCCCTCCCTTTGTTAAAATAATTCTAATTACCCACCGGATCACTTGTCAACCTCTCTGAAGGCTTCTAATGTACCTTTTGTGTTCTTTGTTCCTTTTTCAGATTCTTTTTAACCCGTTTCCACTGCTTGATTTTCCCAAATCAGCCTAACTGTTAACTGTTCACCTGCCGCTGAGCCCCGTCAACACTTCTGTGTTTGACACAATCGTCTTAAAAACAGGCAGTACACTGCTGCAACTCAGGCCTCTGATATTATGTCTTGTGGCCAATTAAAACTATTTGTCTTTGTGTTTTATGTGTTTTACTCATATTTGTGTTGTTTTGTTTTGCACAACGTTTTATTATATTGTAAAAATTTTTAGCTTTTAAAAAAAACAACAATATTTTATCCTGCTTATGGATAATGTTGCTTAGTATCTACGTGCATCAGCGGTGTCGGTTATGTTAACCACCTCAACAAGTAGAGCTGCCAACCACTGAGAAGTTGCAGGCCGCCCGGTCGTTCCAGAACCACTTCCTGGGTTTTGGCAATGAGCTCAAACCTGACGGTTGTCCTGGATCTTTGTCTTGCAGGAGGGGACGTCCAAGTTCGCCAACCTTGACAACAGGCTCAACAACAAACACATTCCCAGGGTGAGTTGGCCAGGAACACACGGCGGGTTTATTTGTCCAACAAGCAGGAGCAAAACTCCTGACTGAAAGCTTCTCACCAAGGATGTCTGAGGTGAACGTGGCCCTGCTGTGTGTTCTCCCTCAGCTGGGGGTCAGCAGCACAGTCTGTGTCACCAGGAGGGCGAGAAAACTTCAAATGACCCTGACTTTTTCTCACGGAGGTAAAGCGCCACAGGTCTCAGAGCAGATAAAAAGAACAATTACCGCTAACTTTGTATCTGCTGCATAGAAAATCAGCGCAGCCTGAGGGGTTTTTCACCCCCAAAGGCCTTTCTAATTGGAGTCCTTGAAAAATTTAGCGACGATGATGCAAGAGCCTGTAAAAGTGTCGTTACTATTGCTACTAAAAGTTAGAGGGTGGAGAAGAAAAAAAAAAAGGTGGATTTCGTCTTCCTGAATTTCAACTTGCGCACGTTCCCGACCTCCAGCAGTCGGCATTTTCCTTGCGGTCTCTGACTTCAATAGATTTTTATTTTGCAGCCAGTTTCCGGGAACGATAAAAGGAGTCGCACGGGTGTGAGAAGAAAGAGCAAGTTTTAAGGAACTTGGAAGAAGGAACGTCTGAAGCAGCTGAAGAAGTTATCATCGACATCGCCGTGGTTTTGACACGACTTGACGGCGTTTTCGCATTAAAAGATCAAAAAAAGGCACTCAGGCCTTTTTTGTGTTTCTTCCCAGCGGAAAAAAGTGTCTGTGCTTTGCTCTGGACTGGCTTGAGCAAGAGTTCTGTCATGCAGCAGCGAGCCAAAAGGCTAACGGTGTTGGTGTTTGATGGTCAGTGGGGTCATTCAGTCGTTTTCCAAACGCTCTCTCTGGGCTCTTTTGCCAAGTGGCTGAGTCGAACTAATCCCAAAGGATGCGAGATGCGCCGCAAGGTGAAGAAGAGAGCGGTTTGAGCCTGATCGGCCTCGTTTGGCTTTGATGCAGACTCAGAAAAAACAAGAAAAAAAAAAAACACACTTGCCAAACTCTGTTTGGTTGCAAAACATTCCAGTCAAAAGAGACGGCGGTGTCGCACACGGCTGCTTTCGCTGTTTGATGGCGGGTTTGTGGGAACACCCGGCGCACGCTCGGAAAATAGAACACTGGCGCCGCTGTGTGTGTGTGTGTGTGTGTGTGTGTGTGTGTGATATGCTGAATCATAAGTGCTCGTTTGAAAACTAGCTGCAGGCGGCCGCTCTGAAATCCGACTTTTTGTGGCTTTTTTTTCATCTTGTGAACAATGGAAGAAAAAGAAAAGAATCTCTGGTGACTTTGACCCTTTTTTGTAATTTTTGTGTGTTTGCCTTCTTGTCGTACAGTCCAGCGCCCAGGGCACGGTGCCCTACCTGGGGATCTTCCTCACCGACCTCACCATGCTAGATACGGCAGTCAAAGACCGGCTGGATGTAAGTCTGGAGCTGCATGTTGCCCGCTGCTTTTTTTCTTTTCTTGCAAGGATCAAAGTGACTTTAGACTTCCTGTTACTCCTTTTCTGTGCAGAATGGCTACATCAACTTTGACAAGAGGAGAAGGGTGAGTGTTGCATCAGAAGTTTGACGCCTGCTTACCGAATGCATGTCTGTTTTTTTTGTTTTGTTGTTGTTTTAAGTTTCATAGAGCTCCAGTGATGTTAAAGCAGGAGTTGATCAATCTGGAAAAACACAGCAAAAACAGAGGAAATATTTGAAATATAAGAAACTAGCGTCTCTCCAGAAACCGACTGCTGGTGTCTTTCTCCAAGATTTCAAAATAAAAGCACAGAAAAGTAGTGCAGTGTAGTGTATACTGTAAAAATTTGTTTCCCAAGAAATCTCCTGAAGCTGCAGTTCATTGCCAGGCTAAAGTCTCTGTTTTTCTGCGTCATTCAATAAATGGTATGCAACCAAGTGACCCAGAGGGCAAAAGAAAGAAAAGTATAGTGACGAGACTTCATTTGGGGCCTTCATTGGTGTCTTCAGTCAATATTTTTCTTTTAATTACTATTATAATCCATCTTGGGCCCCGATTTGCCTCTTTGTCAACAGGAGTTTGAGGTTTTAGCTCAGATCCGACTCCTGCAGTCTTCCTGCAAAAACTGCGTGTTCACCACCGACGAGGCCTTCGTGGACTGGTACCACAGCGTGCCCACACTGAGCGAGGAGGAGAGGTGAGCACGGCGCGCTCGCAAAAAAGTCACATGCCAGGTTCTGTTTTTCCTTACGAGTTAACCGTGTGTGTGTTTGTGTTTGTGTTTGTGGCACTCTGACAGTTACAGGCTGTCTAATGAAATTGAAGCGCCGGGTGAGCCGAGCCCTCGCAGCCTGGCCCCCACTGTCATCATCACGCAGTGCCCGGAGTGAGTTCCACACAGTCAGATTTATGGAACTGTCAGGACGCATCATGGACAAGGGATTCAAACATCAAGACTTAATTCCTCCAATTAAATCTTCATCAAGTCTGCAACATTTATCTGCTACAAAGTCAGACTTTCTTGCCCTTATTTCACATCATCTCATTGGAAATGAAATATCTTGGGAAAACAGGAAATAGAATTGAAATTGAATTGACTTAAAATTAAAAGCATTTTTGTCATTGTACTTTTCAGAACAATGAAATTCAGAGTGCAACTCCACTGGGTGCAAAAAAATGAAAAAAGTACAAAGTGAAATAAAATAATTTAAAATGCAACAGTTTAAAGTGCAGGATTTAATGTGCGGCACATCCAGGTGCTCATGTGCAAGAAGGTTGCAGGTTAGTGTTTGTTTAATATAGTTATGGCATGTGGGTCTGCAGGTTCTGGCTTTGATGGACCTGTAGCGCCTGTCAGAGAGTAACAGTTCAAACAGATGGTGACAGGGTTGTGTAGTGTCTGTAATTATAATAATAATTATTATTATTATTATTATTATTATTATTATTATTATTATTATTATTATTATTATAGAGCGTTTTCAAAGTCCTCATCGGAATAACATTTGCAGTGGAAGAGCCAGTGTAGATCTTGGAGAACTGGGGTGATGTGGTCACAGGTGCAAGGTGAGGAGATGTGCTGCAGAGTTCTGGATGGCCTGGAGTTTGTTGAGAAGTTTGGAGGTTGTGCCGTAAAGGATGCTGTTACAGTAGCAAATACGGGATGTGATGAAGGCGTGATTAATCAATTGTGTTTTTGAGGTAGACCGGCAAAGTATCTTGACAGAATATGTATATGAATATCTTCAGTATATATTTAAATCAAGGTTTTAACAGTGACAATGTGTTGTTGCTGTTGCCTACAGCCTGAGTTTGTCCCACAGCAGCCTGGCCGGCGACAGTGACAGCCTCTTCGACTTCCCCTCTCCTGTCAATCACCTGCTGTCAAAACTCACCAAGGTAATAATTATCTTTACGGAGGTGTGTTTTAACGTGAAACGACACAACCGCCATACTCTGTTTATTTCATTCATTTATTGATTTATTTTTCAAACCCCGCCGCAGCACATGAGGTCTCCGTCCGTGTCCTGCCTGGACGTGGACACGTCCCCCCCGACCAACGACTCCACGCCGGCCACCTTGACTCCGTCCACGCCCACCAAGTCGCACCGCCGCTCGGCCTCCTGCGGCAACAACCCAGCCGGCACTGTGCAGGGCTCCGGGCCCGACATGCGCATCATCCGGATTGGGATGGACCTGCAGGACGGAAACCTGTACCGCAGCATCCTGGTACCGAACCCGCAGTCGCAGCCGCAGCCGCAGCCTCTCCTCCGAGCTGTTCTGATCCCCTAATGATGAGGGTCATCCACAGGATGGCAGCGTCCCGCAGACGCAGTGTGGAGCCCAGACATCGTTAGCGGAGATCAAACTGCGCCGCCGTCATCTCTCTTCTTTTTTTTTTTCAATTTCTGATCTTCTCTCCCTTTGCTTTGCGGCCGCCCTCAGGTCACGAGCAATGACAAGACCCCCGCAGTCATCAGCTCGGCTCTGGAGAAGCACAATCAGGACTCCAAGCAGGCGTCCAGACATGAGCTGATCCAACTTCTGCCCGAAGGAAAAGGTAATAACAAGCGGAACGCTGAGGGGGCGGCGCTGATCCGCAAGGCGGTGGCAGCTTGTTTTGAGAAGATTGTAAACTGGATTTGTTGTATGTTGTCATAAAATGTATCTGAAGGGTAAATAGTTTCTTTTTTTTTCTTTCTTCCCTCTCATATAAATTTTTAATTTCAGCAACTTTTTGACAAAGTGAAATTAATGTAAATAATGCGTTTGGGAAAAATGTGAAAAGGGGAAGTTTTTCAAGGCCAAGGTTCTATTTTTATTTATAACATAAATATAAAAAAAAAAACATGAACCGTTTCCATTACTCATTTTATCCGGAGGGCAAAAAATTGTATTACAGCTGCTAAACACTTGATGTCACCTGGTCTAATGCCCTTTTCTATCTATGAGGAATAAATGACAAAACACCCCAAAGGAGCTAATATATATCTGTTATTGACGTTATCTGTTGGAAATATGTCATATCGTTAGCCTAATAGCATAATTGCCTAAGTCATGTTTGAACGTTTTCGGAAAAAAGAAAAAACACATTTTTCAGCAAGCATATTGGTAAAGTTAGGAAGATATCACAATTTGGCATAAAAAAAAAAAATGACTTAGGCAATTATGCTACTAGGCTCACAATATCATACCAGCAGTGTCTTCATTTCATGAATGAATCTCTTCTTTTTCCTGTTTGTTTGTTTGTTCTTCTAAAACCCAGAACTGGTCATCCCCGCCACGGGGAACGTCTTCTACGCCATGAAGTCGTCGAGCGTCGACTTCCTGTTAAGGCGGAAAGACGGCCACGCCCCCCCGAGCTCGGAGCCAATCAGCAACGAGACCAGCGCCACCTTCCCTCGAATCAAGGCCAAGGGGAGGAGACTGGTACGGACTCTTTTCTGACAGCCACGGCAGCGAGGGATTTTAATCGAACCCCATCAGACTCCGCTCAGCCCCCCCTCCCCCACCTCCACCCTTCACCCTCCACCCGCCGGCCGCCCCGCTGCGTTCAACCAGAAAACAATTTGCTTCTGAAGACGTTCTCTAAACACCAAGTCATATGCATTTGCAACTTCCGCCCCCGAGAGGAAGAGCAGCTAAAGCCTTTCGGTGGCTGTTTCCGTGGTGCTCCGGCCTTCAGCTTCCAGTCAGGTAGCACTCGGTGCATTTCTCTTCATTCCAACTCAAGTGAGGAATCCCATTCCTCGGCGTTGCCAACAGCAACCAGAGGAAATTACTCATGTGTGCCTGATGTCGTATAATACATTTGTCAATGTAAAAACAAAAACAAAACAAAAAAGCTTTAAATGTAATTGCCCGAGATGTGAGCATGAAAAGAGACAAACGTCCTGCTGCAGCTTCCAGTTTTGGTGAAGCGGAGCTCCAGATGATGCACGGCGAGGGCAAGACGGTAGCAAAACACTGGAGACGTGTCTCACAGGTATATATGTGTATGTTTATATGTTTCATGTGCCTGTATGATGTACACATTGTGATCCCCACTGGCGAGGTGCCCGAGGTCCACGTGTCTGCTGTCTGTTTGTTGGGAAACAAAATTCAAGCTGTTGCCTCAAATAGTGGAAGCAACTGTTGGAGCAGCCACACGTGACGTTCCTCCAAATCAAAATAGAGATATGAGAGGAGAGTAATGCACTTAATCTCATCACTAGTGAGAAAAATATGTGATTGGATTTATTAAAAAAAACAAACAAAAAAAAAAAAGATAGAAAGAAGAAAGCCAGACTAACAACATCAGCCAGAGCTACTTTTTAAAGCGTGAGATGGCTCACTCAGACTATATTAGTGATCTTCTGACCTCTAGTGGCCAAACACTGATATTTGCAGCTTCTGGCTTAATGATAACTATCGGCATCTAATTTTGATATGGACAGGACACAGTGTCCCGGCCACAATATGCATATATAGTATGCAGTTTTAGATGGGGAGGTGTATTTTGCATGAATCCATGCAGTTTCTGATCAACGGGACATGATGACAGGCTGCCTCACCGACACTTCAAAAGACGTTTGTCCTGCCGTCGTCTCTTGCGACTCCTGGCCCGGCTCCGTGCTGGTGAGGCCGCCCGATTGGCTGAGGCACGGAGCGGGCTGCTGTCTGTTGGCCCCTGGGAGAGGATCCTTCAGATGACGTGGGTTAGCCTCGGCGCTAAGCTACTGATCGTTCTCAGTGCCTTTCTCTGCAGGGCGCCTCCCGTCTCTCATCTTTGCATTAGAATGTATTGCGTGGGGCGGCGGTGAGCGACGCGCTGACCTCGGCCTCGGGTCAAGGCTATGTATGCACTACATGCACAATGTCTTATTTTTATGGTAATAAATCTACTTTTCTATGAATTGCACTGCTCTCCACTGATGTGCTGGAGGAGGATGCACCGTCGGGCGAGGAAGAGATGTTTTCCACGGCGCCGAGCCCCTGGTGAATCATTGTGAAGGTGCATCTAAATGTCATGTATGTTAGTCTGTAGGAACCCCACAGGGTGGTGTTAAAGGTGGGGGCTCGTGGCGCATGGGCTCAGCAGTCATGGGTGTTGTGGTGGGGGAAACCATTTATTTAAACATTTTTCAATAAAATACATGGGCACTTTATTTTTGTTTTGTTTTTATTTTTTATATTAACTTGATGAATTGAAAATAAATCTGTAAATGTCTAAATGATCAAATTTTTACAAACAGCATGTAAACCAATTTTTAGTCATAGAGTCCAGAACACATACAAATCAGAGAAATGACAAACGACGAAGGACAGTCAACAACAAAGATACTGATGGAATGATACCGATAATACTGAGCAAATAGGTCAGTGCCTGATTATCAAAACAAAACAAAAAACACCAGTTGTGCTTAATGCCCAAGAAATCCCAGTTTGCAGTCTGACAGTTTGCTCCCTTACAGGAAGCTTCAACTAAACTATAAATTCACCCTTCCTCCTATCACTATAAATGACAGCAAAACAGTTACAGTATTCAGATGAGAAAATACCACCAGAACAACCTTTTAATTTCTTTCATGGCCCCTTCATGGCCTGAATGGACGCAGGCTGGCTCCTCCTTTACATTCGTCCCACTTCAGCGCCGCCGTTCGATAGGCCTTCCACACCACTGGGTCCCGCTGGCACACCGTCCCGCCTCCGCGCTTCTCCTCCGCCATGTTCCGGTTGATGTCACCCACACACACCCAGCCGCCCCCAGAGCCGGAGGAGCCGGCCGGGCCGGGGCTGACGGCCCACTTGGAGTGGTCCTTGCTGTTTTTGAAGGCAAACGACTGGCCCGGCTGGATGTAGTTGACATTCTTGACCTTCCAATCTCCGGAGCAGTTGGAAGGCAAGATGCCCGTGGACAGCTTCCAGAACTGGACCAGGAGGTCGGACTGAAGGGTCGGAGCCACCCAGGAGTGGTAGAGGTCTGTCGGAGGAGGAGAGGGAGGGTCAATGAAAACCTGCCGACCCCGAACCCTGTGTAGAAAATATCCAGAACTGCATACCGTCGTCAAAAGATGCCCCTTTGGCAAAGCTGATGAAGTCTGTGCCGCCCGCCGAGGTCAGGGTCACGCTGCGGTTGGACACGGACGGAGAGTACTTCCCACAGACGGCCGCCAGCGCTGGCACCAACGAGGCAAAGGATGCTGGGACGTCGCAGTCGTACACGGTGGGCTGATTGATCTGCAGCTGCTCTCCTGTGGCAACGAAACGAGTTCAGTTTGAAGCACAGGTTGCTTGCGGCGCTTCGCAATCGCTCTGTCAGGAAATGAAAAGGCGACGGTGGAGCAGTTGACTGAGATGAAGAGACCATTTCTCTCTGCAGCAGCAGGGAGCTGCAGAATTAAAAGTGGCTGATATGAGGCTTAAAAAAAACTCGGCTTGTGTCAAATTGGTCTCTTATAGCTGAGTTAAACCATGCAATTGATATTTACATGTAGCCAAACAAAGCACATGTGCTTCAAAAAAAATAATATTTTGATAGCAACAACTATCCATGTAACAACCATGTATTTTGCTGTTATTAAATCTATTAATAACAGCTGCTGTTAAATATGAAACGCACAGAAAACTGAATTTATTTATGTATTTTTTTTTTAATACAACAGTAGAACTTTTTTTTTAAAGAACAATAAAAAGCAGCATATTGTTCTGTCTTTGGGGACGGATCACTGACTGCTACATGGCAATGTTGCCTGATTCAATACTAACAACCTTAAAAACCTGACTAGTGGCCAAATAGCCTGTACAAAAAGAAAAAAGGTGAATTCATATCAGAAAAGAATGCAGTGAGTAGCAGTAAGAACAACATTGCTACTTTAAAAAAATATTGGCGTCAAAGGCTTCTTTGAGCTGGATTCAAACGTCTGACCACAGGATGGCAGTGTTGTGACATACTGTACCCTTTTAAGTTTCCAGACAGGAGGATTTTAGTAGCTAGGACATTCTAGTGAAAAGCAGCAGTACAACATCCTGTGCTGTGCTTTAAAAGTGCAGAGAGCTCGGTGAGACCACCTGACCCCTTGAGGACAAACAGCTTGACCTTTTCCCTCGTACGACCTCCAGTCTTACCGATGGCCTGGAAGCGCTCCAGCGGGTAGGTGACGCAGATGAAGTTCTGTCCCTTGACCATTCCGCTGGAGGGGTAAGAAAACCGTCCTTCCTTTTGCACAGGTGGGAAGTGGGGGGTGCTGTGGACCAACCAGAAGCCCCGATTCTTATCCAGCAGGACGACGCCTGCGGCGGGAGGGAGTCCGGAGCGTTTGGGGTGAGAGCGGCGTATCATGCATATCATGTGGCATTGTTTCTGTTTATTCATGTCCATCACAGTGTGAGTCCTTCCACTGCACCTTTGGTATGGCCTCGCCTGCTTCCACCGACGCCAGCAAGTCCGTCCGCAGACTTTGTGACCGGCTTCTGGTCGTTGTAAAGGATGTAGGCCAGCTCTGTACTCTGTGAAGGAGACGCATCCAATAACTGAACTGGCTAAATGTTCATTAGCTGAAACACAACATCAGAGAGCAGAACAATGAGAAGCTGACCAACAACAACAACAACAAAAAGAGATGTATTGGAATAAACAAGCAAACTGTAGTTCCCTCTTCCTGCTTCCTGTTCTGATCTTTAACTGTGTGCGCAGGGGTTAAAGCAGCAGCAACACAAAAAAAATTGACTGAACTCTGCATCTAATTAGGCTGTTTATAAAGGTGATAGGACTATGGCAAGAAAGCAGAAGCATTTAAAAATAATAATCAACTACTGTGTCTATAAGAAACTGGCACACCAAAATCCATTACACTAATTTCACAGAGAGAGGGCAAAAGTGGTAAAATTTTTGGGATTTTGTCTTTTCTTTTTCCACTGAGTAGTAATTCCATTGTGTAATTTTGTCACGTGCATTTTTGGTTTTCCCTTGTCATGAAAATAAATGTCACAGGCGGCCCTTTGTGGTCGTCCTGTGTGTGTGTACAGAAAAGCAGTTTGCATGAGTCATTTCCTTATTTTGTTAGAGCTGTAAGGAAGCTTATTGGTTGCATCAAAAAGTAACTGAGCCCAGAAGCTCCGGGGAAAATGGCTGACGTGGTGATGAGAAGGATCTGAAACTGTGTCTAAGCAGCGAACCTTGTTGTGGGAGTAGAGCTGACCCACTGTCCTGCCCAGAGCTCCCGTGCTCTCGTTCACCGAGCCCTTCCCATCCGTCCATCCCTCGCTCCCTTTCTCCAGCAGTAAATATTTCTCCCCTTCTCCAGAAAACTGCTTGCCACGTCTAACGGGCAGCTTGTACATATAGAACCTGCGAGAAAGGACAGGAGAGAGGGGGGTGAAGACAACAACAAACACTCCAGTTTGTCCAGCAGCTCGTCCCGACTTCAGTGAATTACCAATCGACCGCATCCACTCTGTCGTTGTAGCAGCTTATTGGCGTGCTGCCGCCCTCTGCAGGCAAGTAGAGGATCAGCAGGAGAGAAAGAAGCAGCATCTGTGGGGGAAATAGGGCACTAGATTAAGTTCAGCATTTTGTACTTGCATTGTGAAGAAAAAAAAAATATCTACCAACATTTCACCACATTTGTGCCCCATCTCGCCTGACTGGAAAACTAAGGACGCACTT
The DNA here is from genome assembly GCA_009823395.1 of Thamnaconus septentrionalis. Lineage (NCBI taxonomy): Eukaryota > Metazoa > Chordata > Actinopteri > Tetraodontiformes > Monacanthidae > Thamnaconus > Thamnaconus septentrionalis. Next base: position 2,200,276 of record CM020511.1, on the reverse strand, counting down.
CCTTTTTAACCCCCCCATAATTCCTGTTTTGCACAGATTGACATATTTTGCACTGATTTTGAGTATATGATAAAAAAACAAAAAAAAAAAAACATCCCAAATACTTGGGGAAAAAAAAAGCTATTTTGAAATGTGAATAAACAGAGACAGGTTTTATTTGACCTATGTCAGGTCAGTCAGGGTTGGAGGTTTGGAGTCATATATACATGATCATGATATCACGTCATCAACAGTAAAAAGCGTTGAATTACACATATTTAAAATATACATATATAATATTTATTTTATTTTTTAAGTGCTGGAAGCCAACAACTAGCCGACGCGACTACTGGTGTAGTTGGAGTTGAAGTTGTTTGTGTGCCATTCTACTGTAATACCACACCATACCTCCTCCAACCTGAAGCTAACTTCACTGCGGTCTACCACACGATCAGCAGCTGCTGTTGGACAACTTTGCAGGACTTTGACAGATTACTTTACACAGGTTACGACAGTCTGAAACTTGACAAGAGGACAGCGAGAACCAACAGCACCTTTGGCTAAATTCAACACGTTCGAGCGACCGAACTCCTTCGCAGGTTAAACTCAGGTTAATAAATTGCCTTTTTACGGTTGGTTCCTACCTCTGCCTCTGATCCAGTTCCTCGCTTCGACACGGCAGTAAGATGATGTCCATTCGCCGGTCAAGTTGGACTTTTAGGACGAGTCCACTTCCTTGTTTCGGTCACGTGACGAAAAACACGCAGCTGTTCTGTGTGCGGAAGTACAACTTCAGGTCGTTTTTTTTTTTGTTTGTTTGTTTTGTTTTGTTTTTGGAGGGGCCATTTTTCAGGTTTCAGGTTGTTTGTATTTTATTTCTGGCCCGAACAGAAAGCTTTGTAGATCTGTGTCTCCTACTGCATCGCTTCTTCGTATTTTCTACATCCCGCAAAACTGGACATTTTTTGTGCCTTCCGTGTCCCCGGAACCATATTTTACTTTTTGTACTGACCGTGTTTTTGTTTTGTATTTTTGCGAGACAGTTTAATAGGGCTTAGAATGATTTTGTTTCATACTGTTGACTTGCATCAAAACACTGTCCTAGCAGAGAAAATATGGACGCTGAAACGATTACTTGAGTCATAGAGTCGTTGATTATTGGACAAGAATATCTGCATAACTTAAGTCCACACAAAGCAGGAAGAGCTCTATACAACCGACGTTAACATGCTAGCAGCGTGAAAATCGCTACAAGGAGCGAAACTTGCGAGTCAGAATCGCGGCCTCTTCAGTTTCGCTGCCAGCAAACACAACACACAACACACGTCCGCCGGCCGAGTCGAGCCCGTCTCCCTCCCGTTGCCGACCGGACCGGTGTTCCATCGCATCCGCATTAGGCTGAACAAACCTCCAACGTTTTCTCTGTTCGTTCCACTCCGACGGTTGTGGTCCTTGTTGCTTCGGTAGTCGCTCAGCAGTCGCTCGGTATTTTTTTTTTTTTTTTTTTTTTTTTTTAAATTTCCCTCACACCGAAAAAACATTTTCTTGGAGCAGCCCACAGCAATATAACTTCTTAGGCAGAGCGGGGGAGGGCGGAACCAGTCCAAGAGTGTGCCTGAGCCTGGCCATGTAGGGAAATCCGGCACGCTTTGACGTCAATGCGATCCCAGTATTAAAAAAAACTCGGTGAAACAGAACCATGCCCATCTCATTATTTGACACTTTTGGCATCGTTTGACACTAGTATTATTCAACATTGTATCAGTATTTAGAGCTCAAAAAGTGGAAACGCATCATAGGTGCCCTTTAATATTTAACATTACAACTTTAAAGCTGAACCTTGGTTGATAAGATGAACGTCAAGTGAAACGTGTCCAATATTGACTTTCAGCGGCTGCCTGACTACTGAGGGGAAGTGTTCTTATTAATGACCCGACTGTGCAGCACAGACCCATATAGTTACTGTGCACTACATCTCAAAAATGGAACTTGAATCTAACTTTGGTCGGCCTGCAGCTACTTTTTGTTCCTGTTTTTTAGAAAAATTGCCACTGCTTGAGAAACGTGAAAACTTTTCATTTCAGCAACTGTTTTCCCTCTACATCTCTGTTCTTTTTTTTTGGTTCAAATTCTGAAGATGCCGAAAACCTGCAGCCATCACTCTGCACAATAATTTGACGGATAATATTAGGTAAAACACTTGCAGAATACACGCTGCCTGCAGTAATGAAGCTTTAGCAGCAGTTTGGGTTAGTGTGTAGCGTGTCACACAGTTGTGCTCGCCCTGAGGAAGTGACACAGCATCTTCCTGTCAGGTCCAGCCAGGACTTCCTCAGAAACCTCTGCCCTCAGCTACAGGGACCAAACTTTGGGGTCACAGGTTTGCAGGAAGTTCCCTGTGACTGCTCACTAAAATGGCCTTGAACCACTTCTGTGGGCCCATGTGGTGTTTGTCCATTTTTGTCTCCAGGCTGCATGTGTCTCCAGGTAAAATGACATTAACCTAAAATTTGAGGAAGTTCGGCTTAAAGTTTAGCTCCTGTTACTGCATGTATAAGTTTATTCTGTATTCTGGAGTTTGTCTTTCTAATGTTTATTCCCCAGCATGGTCACTATCTGGAGGATGTTAGGATTTACATTCGACTGGTCATTTATAAACAATTTGGTATTCACACAAGTTTGTGGGAATGCAACTTTACAACCCACAGCACCGATAATTTATGTTGAAGATAACAAACAACCCTCCTCTGGTTTCACCCTCTGGTTTCTGCTGAACATCCTACCAGTAACAGGCTGAGAAGAAAAAATGGAAGTGAAGCACGCTTGAAGGAGGAATACAGCTGGTAGCAAACCTTTTTTATAAACATTGTGCACAAACGCTATAAATCTGCATGGTAAGAAGCTCACGCGAAAAATGCTTTCACAGTGGAGCGCAGTGCCAGCTGGAGTTTTCAACTCCTCCACACCTTCCCTGATGTGGTGAATGCCTCCCGCACAAAGCAGGACAAATCACTGAGCTGCCTCCCTCTGTACACTGGAGTCAAGCACTCATTGCAGACATGCAAAACAACACACACAAAATAGATGTATATACTGGATGTAAAAATGTAATTTAACAAGAGGATGAAGCGTTTCAGCTGGTCCAGTCCCACAAGGAGCGTCCCTCAGTCACAAAAAAAGTCCACAGCCCAAATGTTAGCATTAATGCAGCTAAACTTCAGAGTCTTAACACGGATCAACACTGTGGAAAAAAGGACAGACACGCCCTCTAAAAAAGCAAGAACAACAACAAAAATCTAAAATAAACCCAGACTGACACGGCCAAACGAGGTGGTTCCAACTTGGGCATCATTATGGTCATTCTCATTATTATTTCAGTGTCTCAGGTTTGCAGCATGCACGGGAGCTCAGTCCGCTGCTCTTCCATGCGTCCTCCCTGGACCTTCAGCAGCAGGGAGAAGAAGTCCTCATCATCCATTGGGCCAGGAGCTCTGCTGCGCTGGTCCTCCAGCCTGCCCTGGGCCTGAAGGTAAGAAGGTTGCAGGGAAATAAAATCATCCTTACGGTTTTCTCTCTTTATAATCTGTAAACCTTGGCTTGAGAAGTGGCTTACTTGTGTGGTGAGGATCATGTTGTACAGATCCTCTTTGGGTGCGGGGGCAGGTTTGGGATCGGGAGCAGGAGCTGGCGCCGGCCTTCTGACAAAGGTCAATTGCTTGATGCTGCCCCTGAGGCTCCTGGTCCTGGATTTGGGCAGCGAGGAGAGCAGTGCCCTCTGGTCGTCCAGCCGGCGGGCCTGAGCCGTGGCCACCAGCTCGAAGAACTCCTCCGTCTGCAGCGAGGTCATGGAGGAGAAGACGACTGGGGGAAGAGACGGGAGGGCCGGAGTGGTACAGCCATTTAAGTCAGTCAGTCAGAGGTGAGCCAGCGCCCCCGCATGGAAAGAAGTGCAGCTGCGTTGTCACTCACCTCTGTTTGCCGGCTTGGTGGTGTTGGGCTCTGAGTGGCACCTCCTCCTCCGGACGGCGGCGGCGGCGGCGGTGTCCAGGCTGAAGGAGCAGCGCTGGTCGTTGATCCGCCGGCCCTCCTGCAGGGTGCAGAGCAGCTCGTACAGAGCGTCCGGGAAGTCAGGGGTTAACCGGTGAGCCTGGGAACCCACGTGTAGGTGGCAGAGCGAAAGAAAAAGGAAAAAAAGCGAAGGAGGGAAGGTTCCTGGGTGAGTGGCACGCACTGTTTGTTGGCACGGCAGAGGAATTTGCCCGACTCCTACATCGCCAACTCCCACGTGGCCCTCTAACAAAAATGATGCCTGCTGCTCGCTGCTGTTGGTTGTTAGTGTTGGTTTTTCCTCCCCGTATAACAATTTTTTTATTTTTTTTTGCAAAGTATGTTAGCAAGGCTGGTTGGCCGACTTGCAAAACACCGCAGACAAACACTGATCCGCGAGCTGAGTCATCTGAAGTTCTGTGTTGGCGGTGGGGGTGGCACAGAAAAAAAGGCCCTTTTTTCTGTGCCACAGAAAAATAAGAACTGCCCTCTGACCTTTTTTGGATCCTTTTCTTGGCTTTTCGTCCCCTCGGGTTGCCGCTCACAGGATTCTGACCTCTCCAGCTTCACCGCCTCGCTGCCACCGGTGTTTACATCCCCCGCCGCTGTCTTCCCTTCCGCCTCGCCCTCACCACCGCCGTTTTGTCCATCGCTCACACTCCCCCGTCCCTCAGGTTTCTCTTTTTGCCCTGCGACCTCCTCGCCGACGGTGGCCTCTCCTCCGCCGTCCAAGTCTTCTTCCACGGCCGGGCTGCCCTCTGAGGCGACACCGGGAATCTCATCGCCCTCCTCCACGATGACCAGCGGGTCCAGCAGATCTCCTTCGGACATCTCCACTTTGATGTCTGCGCAGTCCATTTATCTCACTCTCACAGCCTGACGTCAAGATACACAGAGAAGCAGGTGGGGGTTGAGTCTCAGAGATCACGGGCCCTGAAATCCCACACTGGGTAAACAACACAGCACAGGCCAGCCGTGTATTTTCTCGCCGGAGGAGAAGACGGTGGCCGAGCCGCTTCAAGCTCTTGCTGAGTAAATGTGTGTGAAACCAGTTTGGCAGGTTTCTAGTGTTAGGAATATAGCTCAAAGTCTCCCCTCCGCCATACATTTCTGTATGTGGTGTGCGTCACCATCCCAGCCCCAGAGAAAAAATACCTTATTATCTGCATTATTCTGCCAAAAGTTTCCCCTTTGAAAAACGCTGTTGACAAACATCTGCTTTTTGCTCCCCACAACCCCTCCTCCCATCACAAAGTTACCCGCGGTGTAAATACAAAAACCCTCCACTTTTCAACCTTACCTTCAAGTTCCAAACTTTGTCACTCCCGTGGTGTCACATCTTGAATCCACACGGCATTTTTAGCTCGCTTCTCATCTTGGCAGCAAAGAGAAAGAAAGAAAGACAGAGAAGAGAAAAAAAAATCCTGCCGTGTGTGAAGAGTTTCACATGCCGACGTGACAGCTTTCAGCCGCTCTGTCTGCCCCGCTGCCTCCTCGCTCTCGTCTCCTCTCTTCCTGTTCCTCTTACCACAGCCCACCCCTATTCATTTGCCGAACGTCTGACAAGGCGAGCTATTATGAAATATTACTGTCAAGTGCTGAGCGGAGGGATGAAAAAAAGCCCAGTGAGACAAACCCAGCCGTGCATTTCATCAGTCTGGTGCAGGTACGCTCTGGAGCAGAAGGCAGCCTCTCTGGTTATTTCAGGAAGGGAGCTGTGGCGGCGGCGGCGGCGCGTGCAGCCGCTGTTGCTGCCTGGGCTGCTACTCATTTGGTTGTGACAGACTGAGGTTGCAACATGTTGAAACAGGCAGCACACGGCTCCTCTGACACCGTTTGTGGTTTGTGTGCATATCCTGTTGACTTGCAGCTAAAAGGAGAAGCAGAGTGAAGTGTGAAGAGCAGCGAGATTATTATAACCTTACACCAGATAACTTGTATTTTAAAACACAGTCTTATTTTTTTTTGTGGAGCAGCATTACATGATTAAAAATAAACATATACATTTCTATGAATTTCCCAAAATCAGAATTTTTATCCCTTTATTTACAGTCGCCTTCTGAATTGTTGTTTGTCCTCTGTCTGGCCTTACACACGTTTGGAAGGGGACTCGATGAAGGGGGTCTCAGAGGGCGGAGCTAGCATCTGGCTGGGGGTTGCTTTTGTCCCATGTGAGAAATGCAATGGCTCCTTGTGACATCACAGAGGGCTTTGTTGCTGGACCTTACAAATGTTTGTAAGAGGACAAAAAGTAAGCACAAAAACCTACCGGAGAGTGTTTTAGTGTGGGAGAAGTAACCGTGAGTTATTGAGGCCCTCTGTGAGATCACAAAGGGTTTGTTCCAGAAGTATAGAAGTTGGATTTTTCTTTTGAAGAGTGGAGCAAGTAAATAAAAGTAATGGATGGACTTTTGTCATATTTGGTGAGTTCACAGACAAAATAGTGAGGCTGATTGCTAATAGAAAATATTGATTAATGTTGCTGCTGCTGCTGCTGATTATGACCGATTGAAAACTAACGACAACGACAGTAAGGCACATCATTTGCAAGATCAGATATAACGCTCACACACATCCTCTTTCCGATAATTTAAGATGCATGTGTTTCTTTGTTGTCATACTTGCACCAGCTGCCAGTAAACACGACGCTTACCACCATCTCGCACGTTTGCAGTGTTTTTGCATGACCAATCAATACTGTTTGAGGTTAAGCGCTGGGGGGCCGTGGCTCGGCGCGATCATGCCTTGCCCGGTTGTGTGAACACAGCCGTGCTGTGTACACACACAGTGTGTGTGTGTGTGTGTGTGTGTGTGTGTGTGTGTGTGTGTGTGTGTGTGTGTGTGTGTGTGTGAACGCAGTCGGGCAGCAGTCGTCGCCACTGTGCGCCGCTGAGAGATGTTGCAGCAGCAGCCTCTGTCGGGCAACGGGCCCGCCAACGGCCGGGGACTCGGCTTGAGCGGCCACGCCGGGATGCACGCACTTAACTCGGCGCACCAGCCTCCCCAGCACCGGTCCGACGGCGGCGACTCGGGCCTCGAGGGCACGGAAAACGGACACGAAAGTCGCAGAGACATCGGGGACATACTGCAGCAAATCATGACCATCACCGACCAAAGTTTGGACGAGGCACAGGCGAAGTGAGTGGCCACTTACGATGTTTTTAATTTTCCTCGACGCTGCGTGTTGTTGTTGTTCTCTTGCCGCTTTGCCGACTCCGACTCGCGTGGGGCAAAGTTTCCCCAACTTAGACGTTATTGTCTAGAGATATTTAGGCGACCGGTGGCGTTTTAAACAAAATATACATTTAACGACAGTCGTAATAAACCAAGGATGTTTTAGACGCAGATTATTATAACGCTTTTGCATGTGTGTCTATTTCGGGGGTTTCTTTGCTGTCATTTTCAAGCACGCACTTGTTTGGAGTTGCACGGGGTTTAACCGGTGTTGGCTATTGTTAGCCTACAAGGCTAACAGGCGAGGGTTCAGCTGCTGCCGGGTAGCATCAGATGTAAATGGGTTAACAGCAGAAGCAGCTGTGTTCTGTTGTGCGTGTTCTGCGGACAATAGGAGTAATGTACGCCAGCACAATAAAACAGACTGAAACAAACTAAAACCCGTTTGCTAATGTGTATCAAGCGTGCTCTTGCCTCTTTAGCACATCGCTAGCATGAAGCTAAGCTTCGCGACGTTAGCCGCTGTGTGGCTAGTCAGTCACTTCGCTTTTTGTTTTTGTTTTGATCGATTTGCATGTCGTCACTCCTGTTTACAACTGGTCATCTGTTCCAGTCACAAGTAACACGTTGCCGGGTTTAATTCACAGGAAACATGCGCTCAACTGTCACCGGATGAAACCTGCTTTATTCAGCGTCCTGTGTGAAATCAAGGAAAAGACAGGTAACCTTATTTTTTTCTATTTCTTTTTTTTCCACTTTCCTTTGCTCCCGAGCAGTAAAAAAAAAATGCACGCAGACGCCACATTTATGAATTTGGCTATCAAATGAGCCTTTGACGGCTTATGACTGACAATAATTAAACCATTATTAGATTGTGTTGACACTGTGTCATCAGCAGGCAATGAAATCTAAACAAAGCTGCATTCACACACACACACACACACACACACACACATTCACACAATTGGTCGCCTATTTTATAAATTACATTTTGGTAATTAAAAAAAATACAACCAACAGCTGAACCAGCAAGTCAACAATATATGCTGAAATTATATGTTTCCTCTGTGTTGCTTCCGATAACTTAATTTACAGGAAATTTACAGAGTAGCAACTAAAATTCACTTTAAATGCACTACAAAAAACTGGATTTGTCCTTGGATGCTGATTGTTTACTTGTAACATACTCCTTGATTTTGACTATGCTTTCTTTACTGAATATAAAGTCTAAAAATGATTATGTTAGACTTTATGATGATTTTTAGTACATCTTTTAAAAACTAATCATACAAGCATTCTCTGCTAAACCTCTCTTCTGGCAAATTGCTTGCGCTTAAAGTTACAGTTTTAGAATGTGTTTGTGATAGTTTTGTCTTTCTAAAGCATTTATATTTTTTCTGTTTCAAATATATATTCAATTTTGTCATCATTTCCGCATCCTTCAACACCCACTAAACACTGACAGAACTATAAGTGAAAAGAAGTTATCGTCATGGTCATAGGGCGTGTTCTCATTGCCTCGCCGCCTCGCCTCGCCACGGTTCGATTGTGTTTTTATTGGCCCCCGGATCACAAGACCGTGGGCGGAGTCGACGCGGGACAATGTTTTCGACGGCATTATTTTTGTGCGATACACAACAGCGCAGCGATGGACAAAGTAGAGGTTTTTCATTCCTGCTGCTCGGTCTGTGGTTTCTTTTCTGTTACAGAAAGACCAGTTTTCCTCACTGAAGTCACAGTTGATCATTTATGCAGGCAACATTTATAATTTATTGTTTCGTTTTCTGGGAGAGTAAAGGTGTAGTTCAACCTTTATATTTACACCAAAAGTAAACACGAGACAGATACAAAGGGAAAATAGCATTTATTTAAAAACAGACAGTAAACACGCCTCCTTATTTGAAATAGCTGCCATAGCGAGCCAAGGACGACTTTGTTAAATGCCGCGGTGTCTCCCCAAAAGACAAAATAAACATGTATTGAAATAGCTGTATACACATATAAATATATTTGTACACCATCAATAGTGGCTACTTGTATTCACGGTAAAATGTACCTGACACGGAAATTCCGTGTCGAAGGAGTTGGCGTCGATGTCCGCTCCGACAGGGAACATCGACGAGGACACTGAGCCAATCCAGTGCCCTGCTCGTCGCTACGTCACCACTAAACTCGCTTTGTCTCGCTTGGACCCTGAGTGATTGAGGTACCAAAACAGCACCCCCTACAACCGTGTAGCGGCCAGTGCGAATGCCCTACAACCGTACCGTGGCGAGGCGAGGCGAGGCAATGAGAACGCCCCCATAGTTACTGAGAAAGCGTTTGAGCAAGCTAGTCTGGTGTGCAAAGTAAAACGAGTACAAATACACTTCTACCCACTGGTTGAACATGTATGAGTAGGCAAGCTCAAACAAACATGAACGCAGCAGATTATAAAGGACAGTTGCGTAACACACACTTGGTGCGTTGTTGATTTTGTGACATTTGTCTTGTCAACAGGCCTGTCGATGAGGAACGCCCAAGAGGACGAACCCCCAGATCCTCAGCTGGTGCGACTAGACAACATGCTGCTGGCGGAGGGCGTGGCCGGCCCAGAGAAGGGTGGCGGGGCTGCTGCCGCCGTGTCCGCTGCCACCAGCTCGGGAGGGATGTCACCCGACAGCTCGCTGGAGCACTCGGACTACAAAAGCAAGTTGAGCCAGATTCGCAGTATCTACCACACGGAGCTGGAGAAGTACGAGCAGGTAGTGTTTCGCAACAGCGTGTTGCTTTGTCAGAGGCCTAATCTCTCGACATGTTAGGTGTGGGGTTCGGGCTCTCGGCTCCTCTCTGCTCTCTGTACGCTTCCGGTGCAATAGAGACTCCACATCTGTGGATGTGAATAGGATCCTTAGATGTTCCATACAACCCACAATGCACTTGTTCAGACTTTTCTAACACTAATGTTTCTCCAACCGGTCAGTGAACGGACAAAAGTTCTTGCTTGACTTCTTTTCCTTGCTCTGCTTTTTTGAGAGTCTATCCATAAGCACACACTTCTGTAGATCAGCCCCCTTTTGATGTTGTTGCCACAAACATATAATATTATCACTTACAATATGATACTAGCCACTGAAGTGTCCAGGGTCTTCCTTAAGTCGTGTCAGTTTTCCTGCTTTGTGGTGTGACTTCCCATTCAACATATGCCGTCTTTCACCTCCGCAGGCCTGCACCGAGTTCACCACCCACGTCATGAACCTGCTGCGTGAGCAGTCACGCACACGCCCCGTGACCCCGCGGGAGATCGAGCGCATGGTGGCCATCATCCACCGCAAGTTCAGCTCCATCCAGACACAGCTGAAGCAGAGCACCTGTGAGGCCGTCATGATCCTGCGCTCGCGCTTCCTGGACGCCAGGTGAGCGCCTTTTCCGACTTAACATTAGCGGTGAATGCAAATTTATTCAATTGTTTTTAGAAATTTCTCTTTATACGATGGCCACAGGCGACACTGCATTTTAATCCTAGAAATTCAGGAGGGCATAACTGAGTTGTTCCTTTCCTTGAACTTGTTTCCACAGACGCAAAAGGCGCAACTTCAGCAAACAGGCCACAGAGGTCCTGAATGAGTATTTCTATTCCCACCTGTCCAACCCATACCCGAGCGAAGAAGCCAAAGAGGAACTTGCCAAGCAGTGCGGAATAACCGTTTCTCAGGTAGATCCACTCGCCCCACTTGGAACAACATGAGTTTGTAAGATGACTTTTGTTTTTGTTTTTTGTTTTTTCTGTTTTTTTGCTCAAAGCCTGTGTCTTGTGTTTTCCTTCTTGCAAGGTCTGCAACTGGTTCGGCAACAAGAGAATTCGCTACAAGAAGAACATCAGTAAGTTCCAAGAGGAGGCCAACCTTTATGCCATGAAGACAGCGATCGTTGCCCGACAGGGAGAGGATTCCCCGCACACTCCCAACTCCACAGGTAGCTGAACGCCTGCAGAGCTCAGGGACATCTCCCGAGTGTCCTCGCTGTTGGCTTATCATTTTAAACTGTTGGTAACACTGGCTGTCAAATAGCGATGGAATGGTATCGTCAGCTTTGCTGTGTGGAGATATGAAGGTGTTAAAGGACAGGTCCGTCTGAAAAAAAAGTTGTTTTCTTAAGCTGCAGTAAAGCAAAACAAAGGGAAGTGAGGACAGTTAACACCTACCCGAGTCTTTATTTTTAGTTTTTTTTTATTGTACTGTTGAACTGTTACCAAGGTATTATCGCACTGCAAGATTTTAGCATTGTGGCGTCCCTGAAAATTCATCTCAGTGGAATCTCTCTTCTGGTGTTTTGCCCACAGGGTCTGGGTCCTTCTCCCTGCCCGGATCAGCTGACCTCTTCCTTGGGGTTCCACCTGTAAACGGCGAGCAGCCTGCCTACCCAATGGGCATGCAGGTACTTCACACTAACACTGAGTTAGATGCCAAAAACAAGCATGAATTAAAAAAAAAAAAAAAGACATGGCAAAATTAACTAAAATCTCTAAAGGGTAGTAAGATGGTGGTCCCTTGGGATTAAGTTCATATTCCTCGAGAAAACTACACACAAAAATCTAAAACACTTGACCACATATCCGATTAAACCATTTAAACCAGAACAGGCATTTTGATTGAATAACAGAAATTCTGCAACTGTCGATATAGAGTGCACCAGCAGCGATGTCAAATTAAATCAAAATCCATTTTGTCAAGCTCCAGTCTCAAGAGTCGGAGCATAATCTAACTAACAGGCATCTGCTGGAAGCTGCTCTTAAAAATCACAGAAGAAGATTAGCCTGGAGGCCTCGGCGGCTGATCTTTTAGAGATTTCACCCTGAAAAGAAACTCGAGACCGAAGCCTTTTCTTGGTGGAAGAGAGGAGTTCTAGTAGTTGAGCTAAACATCACGACAGCGTATTTTGGTTCTCCACAAGGCGAGACGTGACTCTAGTGTTACCCCATCCTTGCCGCAGACTTGCCCAACTGCCTCTAAAAAAAAAAAAAAAAATCCAAAACAACAAAAATAATCAAAGTCAATTTGAGTTGGATGGACGGGGTTTGTCCAGTCATCTTCCAAGTTGTTTACTGGGCGGACCTCCTCTACACAAACATTGGTGCGTTTGGCTCCTTGCACGACCGTCGATGTTACTCGAAATAATCCCAGCCCATGTGTGTGTGTGTGTGTGTCTCTCTGGCTTCCCTCAGTCCAACGGGAGCTGGCACGGCCGCACCTCTCCCCTGGGCGGCGCCTCCCCCCACAGCGACCACTCCGACAACTCCTGACTGACGGCCCCGCCCCGCCGGCACAGAGCGACAGCGACGGAAAGTTTGATGACTGGGTGGGGGTGGGTGGAGGAAAATGCAAAAAAAAAAAACAGACAGACAGAATGAATTCACACTTCCCACTTGGCTGCAGTTGGTTTTTTTGTACATCGTTTCTTGTTTGTTTTATCTATTTTAAAATTTACTCTGTTCTGTTTTATTGTTTGTCGGTTTCTTAACGCTCAGCATCGGTCATTATTATTATTATTATTATTATTATTATTATTATTATTGTTGTTGTTGTTGTTTGTGTGTTGAGCTGAGTGCGCGGACGGTGGGGCGGAAATGCGTGCATGCTAGTGTGGTTTTATTCTGGGGCTTGTCGGGCTTCTTTTCCACTACTGTTGGACATGTTACTTACTGACTTGTGTGTTTGTAGTCGGGTGTCGGGGAGGGGAGGGTCCAGGGCCCAGGGCCCAGGGGGCGGGACCGCATTATCGTTGTTTTTAAGCACACATATACCTTTATCAATTAATATTATTGCTGTTAGCGCTCCAACCATTTTCAGTTAACAACTCGGAAAGAGGGAATGCGTCCAGTGAATGAGAGAGCAGTAGAGAAAAATCCAAAGATTTTTGTGTTTTTGTTTCTCTGTTTCGGTTTTTCGTTTGTTTGTGTGCGTGTGTGTGTGTGTGTGTGTGTGTGTGTGTGTGTGTGTGTGTGTCTTTGGCTCACGTAGCCCTGTGAAGATAAATGAGGCGCGTGTGTGTGTGTGTGAGAGAGAGAGAGTCCACGTTATGGTCTGAAAGAGTGTGTCAACAGTGCTGTGTTTTTTCTGTACAGTGAAACACCTGTATTCTCTCTACCTCTTTTACAATAAAGACTCTGTATTCACAACCACCTGGCATTCTGTCCGTCATGCGTGTGTAGCCCAAGGCCTTCTGTCGGGGGCAGTAATGAGCAGTGTTGATTACTTGTTCCTTGTTATTTATTTCACTGCAACCGCTGCAAACCAATATCAATAGGTTTCATGGAACTTGTATGAAAAGATTTGTATCCGCTCAAACTGAAATAGTCCAAAAAAAATGAAAGGGAAAAATATAAAACATCAAAGGGACCCCGACGAGGGGACCCGTCCTGTTAATTTACAGTATGGAATAGTACATTCCATACTGTAAATTTCAAATCGCATTTGGCAACAAAGGACAAAATATTTCATACAGAAAAGACGGTGAATAAACTACTAACCAACAACCACCTGCTATTGCAGAAAATATTCCTACACAAACCAAAAGTTACAATACTGTTTCCTGCATTGACCAGTGATCAGGCTTGATCCACACCAGCCCAGAACACACACACACACACAGAGAGAGAGAGCACTGAAAACTGTTGCCACCGTGCTTTCCCACGGCCACAGAAAGCAACATCAAAGGGTCGCCACGCGCAAGTGTTGAAACTCCCTGTGGGGGGGCCAAACGGCGCTCTCGCACGAGACGGTGACGCGCCCAAATGGCACGCGCTAGGCCATTGTAATCCGTTGGGTGTCGCACCTCACAACCCCCCCACCCCTCTCTCTCACCTGCAGACTGACTAACAAATGCGCCTGCGTGAGGTGTGAACGGCGAGGTGTCGACACTCGCCACACGTCTGCGCAGCCCATTGACGGGGGATTAGGGTGGGATTGAAGAATGAAGTGGTATTAAAGCAAAGGGAACATATTCTGAATGTGAGTTAGGGGACATTAGAAGGCAGCAGCAGTTTGTCACTTTTACGTCAAGTCACACAAACCCACAATAAAAAAAATGACCAAATACACGCAGGCCATCTAGTGGATAAACGAGATAACTCGTCATTAAAAAAAAAAAAAAAAAAAAAAAAAAGAAATGTTGGATACACACATCTGAGACTGTGATCGATCATCTCGTAGGCTACAATGTACCGTTGTGTCATAAAACACATGCATCATCAAAACAAGTTTGAATATCAGATTTGTTTTTGACGTTTCCAGATTTGTTTTTGACGTTTCCCATTTGCAGCCTTCGAAAGTTCGCAGCTTATCCAACTTTTAATCAGTTTAATGATTAGAAGCGCCCGTGCCACGCTGGTAAAAAAAAAAAAATAATAATAATAAGTAGGAGGGGTCGTTCGCGAGGAGAAGGAGAAGGTGTGTCGACGGCGTATAGGGTGGGGGGTTTTCTGGGCTGGATTGTTAAGATTTAGTGGGCGGAGCTTGTGAGGCCGGCCAGGAGATATAAGAAGCCGCCTTGTCGCCAGATAACATCGACTCGATCAGCAGGGGAGAGAGAAGCCACTGGGAGAGCCGCTGCTTCTGAGTCACCATGAAACTGCTACAGGAGAATGAGGACGCAACCACCGAGCGAAAGGTACATAAATAAATGATGCTCACTGCTGATTCTCATGATCGGACAAAAACCTGAAAACATGTTTCTATTATTTATAACTTTTTTTTCTTTATATTTTAAATGTTTTTTTCTAGTTTGTAAAATCTCAAGCGGAGAAGCGTCGGAGGGAGAGGATGAACCGCAGCCTGGAGCGTCTGAGGACCATGTTGCTTCAGGAGCCGCAGCAACCGGTAAACAGACATGCCAGACCTTCATTAAAACCATAGGATCTTTACGTGTCCATTCACCTTCCTAACAGGCTCTTGTTGTTTTTTTGGGGACCATGTGGGAAACGACCTAAAAACAACAAGCAGGGAACTCTTTGTGAAAATTGTACCTTTCTGTAATATATCTGTGTATTGGATGAGTTTTAGACAGTGTGCAATAGCACACGCAGGCTCTTTTGACCTCCTCCATGTCCTCCCGCAGGGTGCCTCAAAGTGCAGAATGGAGAAGGCGGAGGTCCTGGAGCACGCCGTCCGCTTCCTGCAGAGCATCGCCAAGGAAGGCCTGGCGAGCGGCGACGGAGGCCAGAGGCCCTCCTACCAGGACGGCGTCTCCAGCTGCCTACAGAGAGCCGCACAGTTCCTGGCGCCCGACGGGAAGGACACGTGGCGCGGCCTGGATCCGTCCCTGGCCGTCGCAGACTCGGACTCGGATTCCTCGGGCGGCTGCAGGGGAGGCGGAGGTCGCTCCGACTTCGGCTCTCTGCCTCACTCCAAGGCAGCTGTTGTGCAGATGCTGAGGCGGGAGTCCAACCACAGACTGCAGGCAGGAGTCCTCAAGCGGCGGCGCTTTGTCCGTCCGGTGCAGCTCCCACCGCTCACTCCGGCACAAAACCACCTCCCAGCCAGGCCTGAGGAGGGACAGGAGAGCAAGCAGAGCCTCGCCCAGAGCCATCCGGCCAGCCAGACTCTGTGGAGGCCCTGGCCGTGAGCAGCTCCTTTGACATTTAGAGACTCGTTTTAAAAAAAAATCCCATAAAAACAACTGATTCATCTTCTTCTGCCGGTATTGCAAACCATCCGCATGGTTCTCTATCCAATCACAAGGGTGATCACTGTCAATCCACAGCCTCAAAGCGTGTAAATAGTGTAAAGCAAAGATATGTGTGTGTGATAGAGATAACCTTCCACCCTGCTCAGTGCAGGCAGGCAGGCAGGGAAGCCCAGGCTCAGTCAGGGGAACTGGCGATGGGGCTGCGGTGGACCGGGCCCGGCGCTGAGCTGCTGTGGTGCTTGCAGACCCACCGAGCAGGTGAGTAGCGCGGAGACACTAGAACCACACCACAGTCTCCTCTTGTGGATCCACTGATTAATTCAATGTCCATCCGTCACAATTGCAGGTGTGGGACCTCATGCTCGGCGACTGCAGGAGGCCTGTGCAACCAATCACGGGTCGTCTGCTGACGCCAGAGGCCCCTTTGTGTTGGGAGACAAAGTCTTCTGCCTTCAAATCTCTATAGATTTATATGTGTTGTCTATTTTGCACACTAAGTTATTCTGAAAGTCTCACTATGTGGTGAGCATCATTCCTTTTTTTAATGCATATAATTATATATATATTGAAATAAAAATAAAAGGTTTTCATGAAATGAAAATATTTTGTGTCCTGCATTCATTCACATTTTCTTGAGGGTGGAGGGTGGTAAAAAAAAAAAAAAAAGAGAGAGCCAATGAAAATATTCATACATACAAGTACCATACATACAAGTACCTCAACAGATTCACTTCTAGAAGTGAATCTGTTAGTTGATGGTATAGTTTCCCCAAAAGCACTTTAGTCTGACCATCCAGCAGCAAGTCTTCACTTCAAGCTCGCTTGATCCTCAACAGGTCAGTAGCCCTCGTGAGGAGAGTCATGTGACGAGCTCAGCCCCTGTCCCACTTTGGTCTTTCACTCTGTTTAGTATTCATCCGTCACCTCCGCCTCCCGCAGCTGCTTACAAAGCAGGCCGTTTGTTGTCCGCGCGTGTCCACTCTTGCTCGACAGGAAACCGAACGTGTCTTCACACCTCGCGCGCCCCTTTGAAGATTAGTCAACGCAGGGACGGTGGCCAATCACCTTTTTTTCTTTTTTTTTTTCTTTCTTTCTTTTTTTTTTTTTACCCTACACGTCACCAATCGTTCTCGCTGTTAAAAAAAGTGAAAAAATATCGGCAGAATTATTTATGAATCATTTAAGTAGAAATAATTAAGTAAATGATGGATTTTTTTTTTTTTTTCATCAAGCCAGCTAAGACTCAGTTGTCCAATCAGAAAGCTCCAAAGTTAGCGGGTTAAACCATGAACGAGCGAAACGTTCGTGCTCGGGATGTTTGTCTTGGTTCGACCGGCGGGAAAACAAACTCAAACTTCAACAGGCTTCTTCTCCCCGTCACCTGAATTATTCTAACTATCATTTTCTGTGTTTGTATTGCGAAGATTTTTCGGGTTGGGGTTGTGAATCCATCGCTTCTCCGTGTGGAGGAAGCTGCTGCTGGGAGACTCTCCAGTCAGTGTTTCTCATGGGAAAGCAGGCAGCGAGGAGCCCATTTGCACCTTTATTACCTGTGAGAGTTCGAACATCATAATGAGAAGTGTGTGAAGGACTGGAGGCTCTCTGGTTCCCACACACACACACACACACACGCTGCTCACTCAAATGTAAATTGCTGCTCAGACGTGTCGCCGCTCATTTTAATGATTTCACACCGCTTTGGCGGAGCATTGTGTGAAGAAACAGACCCTTCCCTGTAAAGTGCCTCCACCAATAAAATAGAATAATGAATCAGTAAATGTTTTTTAGGTTTATCTTTTCTTTTCAGAATCAGTTAATATATTTAGACATGCGGCTTTATTGGCCTGATATTGGCTAATGAGTCTTCAGGGTGCCATTGGTCATCTTAGCATTTTGGCCATTATTTTTCTGAAGTTTCATTCAAAAAGTATGTCTTTATTTATTTGATTGGTTTGAATGTTTCTTCCTCCCCCAAATAGCGGGGCTTCCGGGGAAAAGGGCTTTCAAAGCCAAACAAACCCCCACCTCCAGGGCGCGTGCTGGGGGCGAAGGAGGTGTGAAGTTGTCGCGTGCCACACGCGCCTCCACGTGCCTCGTTACCCACAATGGATAGATAGATAGATAGATAGATAGATAGATAGATAGATAGATAGATAGATAGATAGATAGATAGATAGATAGATAGATAGATAGATAGATAGATAGATAGATAGGTAGATAGATAGATACAATATAACACTGGGGAAAACTTTTATTAAAGGGGCGATTTAAAAAATAATGACTTCAATGTATACATTAATACACAAATTAAAAAAAACATGGGAATATAAAGACAAAACAAGATGTGTAAATAGATGAGATCATAAATGACAGATAAATTGACTATTGCTTAAGGAAACGTCTGATCCGGATACCTTTAAGAAAAAATTGTTCAGTTGAATGAAGCAATTTTTGTCTCTGGATTATCGAGGAGAAAGCTTAAGGGTCATTAAAGCGAAATAGCCATTGGTTTCGCAAAAGTAGCCTACTTTTATTCATCCGTACTGACAAACCGTTTAGTCTTTTTTTTTTTTTTTTTAAATTAACCTTTTGCTTGAAACCTTGAGTCTCTCCATTATTATCTCACATAAAAACCGGTCTTGAACAAGGTGCCATACGTTTGTTTCAGAGCGAGACACATGGTGACGCGTTCGCACAACCAGGCGTCAGAAATATAATCAAATAATAATTGTCCCTTTGCTGTGAAACACCTCCGACTGTCGACCGGCGCGGACAAATGTTGAGTGTGAGTGTGGGAGCGCTGCTGCTGCTGCTGCTGCTGCTGCGACCTCTTCCGCTTCTCATCCTCCTCATTATTATCACCCGCCTGTTACAACTCTCTCTCTCTCGCTCAAGGGTGCGTGAAGGAAAGAGCCAGCTATCAGGTTCCCACGTGCACACATGGGATTTAAACTGTATTTGGCACAAGGCGTAAAAGAGAGAGAAAGGTTTTTATTGTGGCGTGGAACTTAACGGATTTATTGGAAGAGCCGTGCGTAAAGGGAGAGCCGTGCGTAAAGGGAGAGACGGGCGTAAAAGTTGGCAAAAAAAAGAAGAAGAAGAATGTGGCTGCACGCTTGTGGCCCGTGCTGCTCACATCACAGCTTAAAACGTCGTTTATATCTACATGGGCGATATAAAACTCTAGTTGCAGGCATGTTAAAGGTCTTTAAAAGGTCAACAGTTTCAACAGCTTGTAGTGGAAACACTCGTTGTGCATGCATGTTGCACCACGACATCTGTGTCCTCCAGAAGTGCAAATTACTATTATTTCTTTTTAAGTACTTTTGAACTCAAAACAGTTTTAACAACAAACTTCATGTGAGGCCCCCTCCTCTCCTCTGCATTGCTGTCTCGTGGGAAAATTGCACTTGGCAGGCTGTCGACCTTATTTGCACTTTATTACCTGTTGGAAGTGATACTTCATTGTGAGGAGTGTTTTGGGGACTGAGCTGCTCCGGGGTTCCCACGAGCTGCTGCCTGCATGGTAAAAAAAAAAAAAAGTGTGCCTCTATTTTCCATTCCATCACTGGGGAAACTTTATCATTTGGAATTTTCTCTCAAATTAAATATTACGCACGAGCCGTTTGATCTCACCTCCACCAGTCTTCCGGCGATTTCTTTGTGAATCATGGAAATTTCGATGACGATAAATGAAACTATTATAATTTTTATTCTACCGCATTTTTTTTTTTTTATCGGCCTTTACGCAAAAGCTGAGCTCAATTCTTTGTGTAGATTTACATTTGAGTCGCGCCTCGTGTCGCCGGCCGGAACAAAGGTTTCAGCCGCACATGCAGCCACCTGTCTGGGCCTCCCGCTGCTTCGGCGGATGTTTGGTGTTTTCTTCGCACGTGGAAATGAGCGCAGCGCGAGCTGACGCCACCTTTGCCGGGCGCGTGCAGCTCACACTGTGCTCCGCGGCAGCACGCGCCCCCCACACGGCACACGTCTCGATTTGTCCCCACGTAGAAGAGTTTTAATACACACTGCATGCAAATGGGGTTGAAGGGTTTGGGGGGGAGGGGAGTTCTTCAGGAATGTTCTGTTGCCCAGTCTGTGGTTGTCGTAGTTGTCTGACTCTGATTCTTATACGTCAACTGAAAGTTAATTTCTCCCGCTGATTTTTTTTATTTTATGGTTAGTATCTAAAAGTATTCAGTAAAAAAAAAAATGCAGGTGAGTGACTTTGAATCTTCTACAATAATACTGACAACTATATAATGAAATAATAGTGATAAATCTCAAAATACTGATTCGTCAACATTTGTCACTGAGGAAACAATCAATGTACCCTTGTTTTTTGTTTTTTAAATCTTGTTTATTGAAAATAAATCATTAAGACTGAGACAAGAGAAGTCCGAGGTGATGTGTAGGCAAAAACGATTATTAAATGAATGATAAATATTGAGATATTAAAGCTGCTTCTAAATGACTTCCAAGCTCATAATACAACAATTGTCTTTTTTCTTTGAAGCTCAAATTATTGATTTACTTCTTTGCTTCTTCTTCTTTTTTTTTTGCTTTCCTTTGTTATTTTCTTAAAATGACGAGATCCGTTCTAATAATATCTTAAAATGCGAAGATTTTATTTCGAGAAATCGTCTCTTTAATTGTGATTTTGTTAAAAAAAAAAAAAAAAAAAAAAAACTGCTTTTGGGGCAACAACAGCTGTGGTGGGTGGTGGAGTCTGACGTCACGAGCACCCACCCTTTAAGACACCTGACTGGACCAAGAGGGAGCTCACATTCAACCCCGGCTGACAGACTGAGTCTTCCCACTGCCGCTGACTTCCTCTTGGAATACAACCATGAAGTATCTCCAAGATCCAGAAGATGCAAAGGCCACAAAGAAGGTATCACCGCCGTCCGGATTTTACTCCTCTATCACAGATTACTTTGTTGCTAATTTTCCCTGGACTTTCTGGACTTTGGATATGAGGTTGACCTCTGTTTCTGCTCTCACGAGTTTTATTCATTCCTCCTGTTGCTTTTCGTCCTTTGTTCCACGCAGAGTCTCAAACCAGAGGTGGAGAGACGCAGGAGGGAGAGAATAAACCGCAGCCTGGAGAGCCTGAAGACTCTGCTGCTGCACGAGCAGGTAAATGACTCGGCCTGCAGGTGTTCGGCCGCTCATTGGCCACACGAAACGACTTCCGGTGAGAAGCTGGAGCGTGCCTCTTCGTCTAACTCGTTGTCTCTGTCACAGGAGGCGACGCAACGCAGGGTGGAGAAGGCGGAGATCCTGGAGCACACCGTCCTCTTCCTGCAGACGCAGCGGCAGCAGGCAGGCCCCGGAGGCGGCGGCGGGGGCCGGACGCACACCTTCCAGGACGGCTTCTCCAGCTGCCTGCAGAGGGCGTCTCGGTTCCTGGGCCCAGACGGGAAAGGCGTGTTGCCTGGATCTGCGCTCGAGGCCTCCCTGGCTGAGCGCGTCTGCCGCCCACATTGCAGCCGCGCAGATGTGCAGAGGAGCCGCGAGGCGGATCATCCCTCCAGCTCCGTTCTTCTCAGGAACACATCCCGCTCTCTGCTCCGGTTCTTGGTGCGCGAGTCCGGCCACAGGCTAGGCGTCCCAGCGCTCGCCGCGTCCGTGCCCAAGCGCGCCGAGGCGCGGCGATCGCCGACAAATCCCCGGAGACCCCACAAAACAGAGGCGAGGGTCGCTGAGAAACGGAGCCCGTCCCGCTGCCAACAGGCCCACCAGCTGCTGTGGAGGCCGTGGCCCTGAACACATCCACATCCAACAAACTGGACTTTAAAATCACCGTGACGTGCGGACCTGTGTTCACCAGCTCCGCGGAGACCCTAGAAACCCTCATACAGGCTCAGCGTCCCGAGACCATGTCTTCTCCAGCTCAAGGTGAAGGTGACCAAAAAAAGATGAGCTCGACCCAGAGCCGTGTTGGTCAGTGCTGGTACCATGACCGCACAGTACACGAACTTTTACGCGCCAAAAAAACACCGAGTGAAACTCACGCAGCAGCACATTTATTGTCTTTATTTAACCTTTCAGTCTTTTGCTGTCAGTAAAATACAATCAGTGTGTAAATACTGTACCCGTTATCAACTGCTGCTGCTGCTGCTCTTTCTCCTCTCCTCTCCTTCCTCCTTCTCCTCCTCCACTCTCACTGTATTGTCCATACTCACGATGTATTTTTGCACCTTAATTTATTTTTTTTGTCTTATTGTAAATAAACCCAGAGAAAATTCACTGAACGTGCACATGTGTTAATCGATTGTTTGCTGCCTGGCACGTGCCTCCAGGGGGAAGAGGCTCCGATGTGCTCGTGCCTTCGTGTGGCACCAAGCTGCGGCGTTCCACACAGAAGGGAGATGTTAAGCCTCGCCTAGAAACCTGTGACGTTTACGCAGCTGGGAACTCCAGGAAGAAAACAAACTCTCCTCCCACCCTCGTTTGTTTTGAGTTCGGCCGTTTCTTTCGATTTGTGCAAGACTCTTTGAAAATACTGTCACTGAAAATGCATTTAGCCAAGAAAAGGAACTTCGATCCGTGCGTAAAACGTGTGATTTTCCCAGCACGTAATTTGAGCGCCGTTGAGGCGCAATATGCTACTGGAAAGTAAAGCCTCACGTGTGCTTCAAAGCGTTTAGGGGTCCTAAACGTCTTCGCACGTCGACGAGGGCGCGTGGGAACGCGAGAAGCCTTTGAAATGACGCGTCACAACAGGTCGTAAAGATGCAAATACGGCGCCGCTTCCTCTTTTTTCCCTCCGTTCCCACGAGAAAAAACCCACCGACCGTCCGCCATGCATGCCATGGGAAATGCCACATTTTGGTTTCTTTACTAAACAAAATAAATCAATGTGAATTTTTATCTTACATTGTATACATTTAAAGAACTAGAAAACATGTTTATGCAGTTTTTAGGCGGTTTCCCTCTTTTTTTTGACACAAACCGACAGAAATAATACAGTAGCATCAGTATTTTGGTTTTGGACACAAACAGGGAAACTCATAAGCAACAGAAACGCTTTATTGCATCAGCAGGTATCTGTCACAGTTCTAAAAATAATTTCTCCTCAGCTGTGCCAGCAATGATCAAAAATACAAATAATCTGTTTTTGACACAAGGTAAATATTTTACAGTATGAACTTGGTCAGTATGGGGGATGGACTGGGAATGTAAATGTAAGACTAAATGCTCAGATGTCAATACTGCCTTCATTCAAGATGGTGGTCTAAAACAAAGTTGGACTTTTCTCATTTCTGGGGCGTGGTTCACTCACAGGCCACTTCCTGTGTCCTTCACAAGGCTGTCTGCGTGGACTCAGCTGTGTTTGACCCATTTGACCTCTCGTTTCTGGACTTCTGCTCTGTACTGGTTGAGTTGCTGTTTGAATGGACCGTCGGTTGTTCGGCCCTAATGGGATTTTCCCCGTTTACCACCGGCGGTCGATTTGATTGGATGGAAACATTGGCGGGAGGCGCAACTACCACTCTTTCAATGGGCTCGTTGGTTGCTCTCTCCGTCACAATGACGTAATTTGGCTCGGGGTGGTGGCCGCTGGAGCGGCGCTGCAATGCATGCTGGGTGCAGGAGAAGGAGCGCTGCCGTGGGGCCGGCTGGGGAGACAGGAAGTGTGGCGTGGTGGCTCTGGGGCCGTCCTGGTGCCTGTCGCGGTCCTCGTCCTCCGACGTCACCTCCTGCAAGGTGCTGATTGGCCGAGGCGAGCGGCCCATGATTCTTGGAGGGACCAGGGCCGTTGCCGATTGGTTGAGCTGAGGTCGCCAGTTTTGAGGGGAAGGGTACTGCACGCGGCTCATTGACCAGTCACTGGCGAGGAGAGAGGTGCTAGTGTTAGTTATCTGGTTTTCAGAATAACCCTGTATGGCGCATGAATTGTGCTGGATTTCACTTAGAGCAGGGGCATCAAACTCAAATACACAGTGAGCCAAAATTAGAAATTTGGACAAAGTCGCAGGCAAACTTTAATATTTGTTGAAGAAAATCTCCCTCCAGATATAACAGTGAACCCTTTTAGATGGAAACAAACAAGTATTGCTTCAACCTGAATATGGAACAAACAAAGCTTAATACCATACAGTAAAAAACTTAATATTCAATTTTTCACCCTGGATAAGTCGCCAGTTCATCACAGAGACAAACAACCATTCACACTCACATACACACCTACCGACAATTTAGAGTTTCCTTCAATGAACATCCTGTCCAGATGGATGCGCCAAAATACCAGCAGAGCATTCTGGGATTTGTAGTAACAGTAGTTGTGCTGTATAATGCTGGCGGGCCAGCTCTAGCAGTGAGTTTGTATTGCCTGGCGGGCAAAATATAATTACACTGCAGGCCAAATTTGGCCCACGGGCCAGAGTTTGACACCTATGACTTAGAGGAAACACTAATTATGCAATATTGTGTATGTACACATATTATTATACGTATTTGTAACCTTTATTTTTGACTTAGTGAATCCCCCGACCTCAGGTCAGGTAGCTTGTACAACTGCACCAGTAACGATTATAACAGTGCCAGCTACGCTCCCCTAGTGGACATCTAGTGTCGCTGTCACAAAAAGTGAAGACAAAATGTTCATAAAAACATACTTTTGTGGAGGAGGGGTCATATCCCGGTGGCCGACGATCCCAGAGAAGGAGGCGCTTCTCCCTGGCAGGCCCGGCGTGCCCATCCACTGCGAGTACATCAGCGCTCGCTCCTCCCACAGCATCTCGTTGGCCGAGTCGATGGGCACGGGCGCCCTCTGGTACTGGTGAGCCAGCAGCAGCTCCAGCACCTGGTGGTGCGCGCCCTCTCGCGCCATGTCCATGGGCCGCCGGCCCCTGCGATCGTGCAGCTCCGGGTTGGCACCGTGGAGGAGGAGGAGCCTGGCGGTGTCGTAGCTGCCGGTCATGGCCGAAAGGAAGAGAGGCGTCTCACCCTGACAGAGGAATTGATAAAAAGAACCCATAATGTCTCAAATTTAATAGATTTTTTAGGATTAAAAGGAGACTCTGACCTTCAATCAAAGGGGCCAAATGCGCTTGTCATTCCATTCACCACTAGATGTCGTAGTTTTGTTTTGCATGCAAACCCCCCAAAAATCTGAATCCCTTCAAATCTTTCAGTAGTGAGCCACGACTCACCTTGTTGTCTTGCAGGTCCACAGCAGCACCGTAGCGAATGAGGGTCCGAGCGAGGGAGAGGTGGTTAACTGAGCATGCCCAGTGCAGGGCCGACCTCCCTGAGAGAGACCGCATGAGTGGTGGAGGAGAGGGAGAGAGGTGAGGGAGGGGGAGTAAGAAGGGAGGGAGTAAGTCAGCCAATGAACAACCATTACACAACAGAGTCCAGCAGAGAGGCAGGGCAGGATGATGGGAGATGGTGGACAAAATAAGAGATGCAAATGTGACAGAGGTCGAGAGTTGGAGGTAAGGACAAGGAAGTGGGGCCAGAAAGGGGGGGGGGGGTGCAAAGAGGGTGGCGTAAAACAAAGTTAACACGGCCGTTGACTTCTAACTGAGAGCTCCAGCGAGTTAACTTTGTTCTGAGTCAGAGGAGGGAAGCAGGGGATCTAGAGGAGGAGGAGGAGGAGGAGGAGGAAGAGCAGGAACAGGAGGAGGAGGTGAAGGAGTTGATGGAGGCCAGGCAGAAATGATCACAGGTTGGGAGAGAAGAGGGGACACAAAAGGAGGAAGTGAGAGAGACGGGGTAAGTTACAGCGATCACTCAGCCCCTCAGTGTCCAGCACGGCCTGCTGGAGAGCTCTGATATGGCCAAAGGTGAACCTCACAGATAGATGGCAAGTCAATTAAAAAAAAAAAAGATAAATAAAAATCAGATGTTGCATATGATGTAAAATCCATCTTAATAATTATTTTTTATTATGTTTCTATTCCTATCAGCGAGCTACCAAGAAATAAATAAAATTTGACTTATTGTCCCCTTCCGAATGTCTGAAAGGTCCAACCAAGCGTCCGGCTTTATAGCAGGAGGCTAAATGTGGAGACGCTACGGTCCAGTGCTGGATGGCTCAGCTCCTCAGAGGTTGAAGCAAAGTGCAGGGAGTGGGTCATGGTGTGCATTACCAGTATGATCAGTGTTGTTGACAGGCACCCCGGATCTCAGCAGCTCCAGCACCACTCTGTCCAAGCCGCTGCGTACCGCTCGGATCAGAACCACAGAACCATCTGGGCCGCACCACTCTGCAGACTGCGAAACAACACAAACTATTACTGAATGTTCTCGGTTTCCTCGAGTGAGGCAATAATCCTGATGTAATGGAAAGAAATACCAGCCCGGAGAGACAAATTAGAAAAGTCAGTCAATCTTAAGTCTGGTCACACTAAGATTGAAAAACAGAAGCATTCATAAGACCTGCTGAGGAGGGCTGAGCAGTGGCGGAGGCATGGCGTTCCTCTCCCATCCTCTAGGGGGAGCTGATGGACAACAACAGCCATTAAAGCCAGAGTTTAAACTGAGGTACACACACTTGAAATTGAAGCATCGGGAGAGACATTTGTAATAAATCAAATAAATCCATCCATTTTTATTTTCAGATGATGATGATCATCGTGCTTCATATTTTTGAAGCAACCGATGGACGGGACTTACGTGGCACAGGCCTGTGCTGCTGTGGGTTCCCGGCCCTGTAGTGCTTCTGCTCTGGGCTGCGGTGGTCGCAGATGGAGGCGTCTTCCTGCCGCCTGGAGCATCTGATGTCTTCCATGGAACTCTGGGTAAAGTCCGTGTCGCTCCCGATTTCCTGGTCCCGTTTTAGAGGCCTGGGAGGAGGAGAGGAGGAGAGAGAGGAGAGTGCAAGAGTCAAAAGGAGAGAAAGAGGACAGAGGAGTTTGGAAGAGGAAAAGAAGGAAAATGAAAGTGGGATTAATAATCTTTAAAGAATTCACTTGAATTCATTTGAAGTTTCTCCTTGTCATTCATGAGAAATTTCTTCTTCTTCTTCTTCTTCTTCTTCTTCTTCTTCTTCTCCTGCATCTTCTAATTACATTGTGTTCTAAAGTGCTTCAAAGTCCCCCCATTATGAGACGTAACAGTAATTAAAAAAACACACACAGCACATAAAATATAACAATGAGTCGAAACATGAAGTAATGAACATTCACACAGAACATCAAATAAAGCCGTTTAATTTGCCTGGTGGTCGCCACTTAATAATGATCCTGCCCTGTCGGAGGAAAGACGTCTTTGTGCTCGCTGGCGACGGTCAAACAATAACAAATCCCTGTCACATTCCAGAGGCCCCGCCCATTTCCTCAAGGACTACCAACTAATGCATGTTTACATTTGAGGACTAATGTGGCCCGAGACAAAGTCAGAAAGCGCTCTATTGTGTCTGCTCCGCTCTGGGTGACTCATAAAGTCAAAGAACTACATGAAGCCGGTCTGAAGGGGCATGAAAACCACTGCGGGTTTTCCCACAGTCAGTCTGTTTTTTTTTCCTATGAAATTTTTCCGTTTAACAGACAGAAGTTAATGTATCAATATTTCAAAGACCCAGTGTGTGACAATTAGGGCCCTCTAATGGTCAGAAAGAATATTGCAGGTAATTTAACAGTAATTCCTATTTTCTATTGACCCAATAAAAGCTCTGAACAGATCCAAGTTGTAGTCTACTGCGTAAACAGGCAGGTGTAGAAACTCTTAGACCTTGTATAAATGCTAATTATTAGCCAATTCAAAGATTGTCCTTTTGGCCTTTTTTTAAATAAATAACAAAATATAGATGTATTTAAATTCATATCATCCTAATAGACCTATCTAAATGTGATAGATTGAGTTTTCAATCTGAGAAATTGTGTTCTAAAACTGGACTTAGTGTATTTGATGGTACTTGACTCTGTATGAGGCTTCCCCATTCAGAAGGCGTCTACAAATATAGAGTATTCTATAGATAGCCAGGCGGGAAGCACTCCTTCAAGACGCCCCAGGACAGAATTCCTCCATCCTGCAGGCCAAACTTCCTCCTCTCTTTCATCCTCTCACCGCATTCGGATGGAGTCCTCCCCCAGAGGCTCCCTCCGCCTCTTCTTCTCCGCTTCCTTGGCTTTCTTCTTCTTCCTCAAGCTGATCTTGTCTTTTTCCCGGTTGGATCGGGCCCGCTGCTCCTGCCGTGCTGCCTGTTGTGCCAGGGCCTTGGCAGATTTGGGATCGGCATCCGAGCCAGCAAACCGGTGTCTGACCCTGTCGCTGCCGCCGCCGCCGCCGCCGCCGCTGCCACCGCCGCCGTCTTGCTCGGCCCGCCGCTGCCTCACCCTCCTGACCACCAGGAACGCAACCAAGGTCAGAACCAGCAGGAGGCTGACGGCCACGGCCACCACAGCCCAGAGCCAGGCAGGGGTCGGTTCTGTTGGCAGGAGAGTAGACCATTGATTTGTCCTTTAAATGGGACAATGATAAATAAATATAATAAAATATGTGTTAAAAATAGTTAATCTGTTAATATTAAAACGTTGAAGCAAGAAGAATGTAGCAACATTGGGACTGATTTGACAAACGATTTGGTTCCACCTGTAATTTAATCAGCACTGAGGTCTAATTTCAAAAAGATGATAAGATTTAGGATTTTCATCTCTGTACTGCTTGTTTTTGCAGCCTTGTTTCTGTAAATCCCAGTTTTGTTTTGGTTGTTTTTTTTTTACTCTTAGTTTGAACCTCAACTTGGTCTCTAAATCAGAAAATAAAACACACAGTGTGGTGAGCGTAAACCTAAACGTTAACAATAATGAGAGAATCAATGCATTTTAAATACTCGTTTTATGAGCAGATTTGTGTCTTTATTTTTGGCTCCAGTCTCCACTTTAGAAAGATTTGCTGTTTGAATGACTCAAAGTGCCAGACTAACAGGACTGAAGTTCAACTGAAGTCTCTAACGTGTCTACGCACTGGAAACTGAAAAGTGCTTCATCATGTTTTGTTTGGATGAACGCGGTGTGTGCGTGTGTGCCAGAGACAGGACGCGTGGGCTTACCTTTGACTTCCTCCCTGCCAGTTTCCTCATCCCTGCTTCCTATTTCGTGCTGCAGGCCTCTGATGCCGATGACAGCCGCCAGCTCCGGCAGGTCGGGGAACGGCGAGGGCTTCAGCGATATGGCCGCACGCAGGAAACTGGCCGCCTCGGTGGCTTTGGGGAAACAGGTAGAGGTCAGACGGGCGCATGGCCTGTTGTCCACTTGGAGGAAGAGGAGGGAGCTGCGGGCCGGGGAAAGACAGAACACCACTCATGTTTTAGGATGTGTTTAATGGGTATTCATGTACTATTTTCTATCCCCCTTCCAATTAAATTTTATATCCCTCTCCCAGTTAAGCTCTCCGCTTTGACCTATTCTCAAACTCTTTACTTATCGTCCTGCACTCAAATCAAACAGCACTGCATTAATAATTTTCCTAGAAATTGGCCAGTACTTAATGAATAAAATGTCACCCACCCGTTGGAGTCAGCTGCAGAAGCGTCGGCGGCCAGAATGCTCTCCAGCTGCTGAGGGGTGAAGTCCTGCAGCTTCCTGGTCGTGGCCAGGGGGGCGGTGCCTCGCAGCTTGAGTGGCGTCTGCAGGAGGATGCTGAGCGCCCAGAGCAGCGAGCTGTTGGAAAAGGAGCCGCGCTGGTGTGGGATCCTGGCGTGGAGCACCACGGTTCCTTTGGCCCACGCCGGCGCCTGCTGCGTGAAGCAGTCGCTACCGTCCCAGCCGCAGGGGGCGCTGTCGCAACCCTGCTCGCAGTGGGAGTTGGCGTAGTGGTCGCGGCAATACTGGATATGGCCTGGACTGACAGAGTCAACGAAAAATAGTCAAATCAACTCGTGAGGTTTTGGGTTAGGATTTTAGATTCAGTAATTGGCTGTCAAAGTGCAAAAAGTAACGTTTTTTTTGTAGTCTTATAAGATGTGATTATGTCAATTGTTGTAAAAACTATTGAACCTGAACAGCCATATTATAACATGAATATGAATATGTTTCATTGGCAGTTCTCATTCTAGCCACTCACGCACGGAGAGGCTCAGCTTTCTTACTTGCATTGGCCGCGGTCCCTGTGGCAGTCGAAGCCGTCCCGGAGACACTCGGACTCCAGACACTCTCTGTTGCACAGTCCGTCCTTGAACTTGTCCTTGCACTTCTTGACGCGACACTGAGTCCACGGATCGTCAGACACCGCAGCAGCCGAGACTGAAGAGGGCAGAAAATATCATCTGGACTTATGAATCTGACCGCCACGCTGAGCGTTATCCATTTTTGCTCTCATAGTATTAATATTTATTTAAAGTATTGCATTGCCTCAAATTTATCACTATATGTGTATTGTTATTTTTTTTTTTACTATTTATTCTTTTTTAACAAGTCGGGCCTGGAGATTTTATTTCACCACACCGACTGCGTTATCGCTCACCCACACGTTCAATTCTCTCATTGTTTCAGAGCATTAGCACCCATTCATCACAATGCAGGTCAAGCAGTGGCCGATGGTTCCCTGATATGGACCGTTAGGGGAACAGGAAACTGGGCCCGACATAAACAGGAAGTTTCCAGGAGAAGTGAATAGCAACAGGAAATGGAGTGGGCCGGGCCGTGATAAAGGTTGAAGGTCATCGCCATGGTGAGGAGGAATGGGATGGAGTTGGACAATGGGCTTGGCAGGTGTGTGCAGAAACATAAAAAAAAAATCACACAGGAACATTAGGGCTAAAATTAGATGTTTAGCTTGATAATGATTTTCTTTTATATTCTCAGGAAAGATAATGTAAACTTTCATATATTAAACTAGAAGTATATAATTTTTAAAACAACAAACTTTGCATCTGTCCTGTCAGTTAACTCCTCAGAAGTTTTCAAATCTATCCTTTACTTTACCTGCTTGCCCTAAAATGTTTGCTTAGACTCATAGTTCTGGAAATCAGTTCACTGTGATGTCACAAACCCCCTCTCAAGTTAGTAACCACACCCCCTGCCAGGTGTTGGTTCCACCCTCAATTCAAGGTTATGTTAACTTCTCTGTTATGGTAGTGATAAATTGTTAGCTAAATCAAATCTTTAGTGAAGCTAAATAAAGTGAATGCAAAATTGAATGCATTAAAATAGACAAAATGTGTTGTTTTATATAGTGACATCTATTTTTACTACTGCTACTACTACCACTACTACTACTACTACTACTACTACTACTACTACTACTATAATAATAATAATAATAATAATAATAATAATAATAATAATAATAATAATGAGAATAAGAACAAGAATAAAAATATACAAAACTCCAACATTTACAGATGATATTTTAGATTTCTCTTTCAGACAATTTCATAATTTCAGTCATGTGATATCACTCTGTTAATCTTAGAATCTACCTTATGGACATCAACACTCCCTCCACTGCTTTCACCCACAGGGTGTGGATCAACAATTCCGAAAAACAGAGTATGTTTGTGGCCCCACCTTGACACGTCCAGCTCAGGACCAGGAGCAGCACCGTCCTCAGCAACGACATCTTCAGCTTGTTTCGCTCCCTGCCGCTCTTCCCCAGCTGAGGCCTCAAACCTTCCTTCTCCTCTTCCAAGCTCTCTTCAGTCCTGCTACTCACGATCCGTAATTTTAACTTTGAGTGAAGCTCATTGCAGGCGCCTCCAGCGACACCTTCCACTTCCACCACCTCCACCGCCACCACCACCCAGCTCTGTTCACTCGTCCTTTTTTCAGAGGTCCTGCGGATATCTGGACGACTTCCTGCCACTGTTTGGAGAAGAATAGGAGGGTGACCACGCACATGTATATGTGTGTGAACTGTGCTGCGTGGTAACTGGACAGAAAAGGGCCACAATGTGGAGGGAGGTGATCATTCTTTTAAAGGAGCCGTTGCAAAAAGCCCTGGTGTGTGTCGGAGCTGGCGTGGTTTGAATTTGATCTCCAGCCACAAGTGCATCACCGAACACGGACACTGATGTTGAAGGATTTAGGTACAAGGTAGCCCAATGTTTACTGCTGTACCCATTATAATGATGAATAATAATGATATTCATGATTCATGATAACACCTCTGATAAACCTGTGTTAACTCTTGTTGGTTGTTATACTTTTTTTTTGTGGCCCTGTGATGAACTGGCGACTTGTCCAGGGTGTCACCCTGCCTTCGCCCTAAGACAGCTGGGATAGATAGGCTCCAGCAGACCCCCGTGACCCTGAATAGGAATAAGCGGGTATGGAAGATGAATGAATGAATGAACTTTTGTCTTTTTTTTTTACAAAAGAAAAACAAAAAATTTCCGACCAACTTGTCAAATAACAGGAGTGTTCGTGGTTGATTATGACACACTGAAATCATAAAGGTCAGATAAACAGATGAATAGATTCTTTCTGGTCAATGATAGTTCATTTTCACAGTTAAACCGAAAGAAAAAAGTACAACCGATGTCCATCAAAATACCAGGTTAAACTTATTTACCATTGGCTGCTTACGCGTGCGCGCGCGAACACACACACACACACACACACACACACACACACACACACACACATGTGTATGTACGTACGTATGTATATAAACAGAAAGTTGACACACATGACATATTACATGGAAAAGGAAGCAAACAATAACAACCAGTATTTGTCTTCTTGCATTAAAGTCATTGTGTGTGCCTCGTGACAACAAAACAAAACAAAAATCTGTTATTTTCGTCGCAGAACGGACTTTATTGACGGTCCCTAAAGGTGACCACCGAATCCGCTCTGTGGGCACGTTTGCGTCCTCTACTGCCCCCACATGGTGAACCGCCGAAACTACATCAATACAGCAAAACAACTTCAACGCCAACATAAAAACGGGACTCGACTCCGACACAGCCGATTCTCTGAGCACGAAACAATGAAAGGCTCAATGGAGCCGTCCGCATTATTCTGCTTAGCTCAAACAAAGCGTGTTGTTAACCTGGGGAAGGGGCGGGGGGTTTCCGCCCGCCACGAAATAAAAGCGCGACTTTCACTTTCGTTTGCTGCAGACGGCGGCGCGCGCACTGTGCGACGACGGACAGCCGGCGAGGTTTGTGTGTTTCTCTTTTGGCTATCCATACAAGAGACTGTCTGCGTATTCTATGGTACCAGGCGATCCCTAAAGCAGCTATAACATCGACCTGCACTCGTTGAAACTACAGGTAAGTTTTCTTTGTTTGTTTTTTTGTGTTTCATGGAGCGGCGTCTCTGACACTAGCCAAAACCGTCCTTCTTTACGCAAATGCATTACGATCTCCTTTGTGTATCTTATTTGCCTTGTGTGTTGAGCTAACTGCTGGGCGTTTCGTCCGTTTGGCCGTGAAGCCATTTCCAAGAAATCAGCAGGGTTGGGTTGAAAATGAAAGTAGCTTCAATTAAAATGGCTGCAAACCGAAAGTCCAAAAAAAAAACCAAACCACCATGAGATCGATCAAAAATGTCCGTTGTTTCGTTTCGTTTTTAAAGCCTCTCAAATTTGTTTTCACGGCTGCTGCTGAACAAAGTGAGGTACACTTTGAAGGACCCACCTTATGATAAATTTCACTTGCCACGGCTGCTGTCCGAGGTGTGGCGATATTTTTATAGTTCACACCCACTTTATATTGGCCTCTGTATTTGCAGAGGGCAAACAATGTGACCTTCACCTGAACTTTTTTGTTTGAAGACTTGCCTTTAGTACAGGACCTGTCAAGATTTGGATGACTGGTTATCAAACTTTATTAATGCAAGGGACCCCTCAAAACATTAACATTTTTAACTATTACATTTAACTTTTTTGTATTTTCCTTCTATAACTATTTAATAATAATAAAAAAATATATATAATTTATTATATGTTTGTATAATGAGAACATTGATTGAATAGTTTTTTTTCTTGAGAAATTACAGTCACGCAGCTGCCACTTGAAATCTCACCTCTTGAACTTTATCTCGCACACGTGGCGCTGAAAACATCCCTTCAAGCCCTTTTCTTCTTAATTTTCCAGTCTTAAAATATTTAATGTTTAATAATTAATATATTTTAAAGTCACATGGGAACATTCCAGTCGTGATGTAATTATGTCTCCTCAGTTTGCAGACCTGCTGGAGGATGAAGACGATGGGCTCCTACACCTTCCCGCTGTCCTTCCTGTGCCTGGACGTGTGCCTGATGCACGCCACGCGTCTGGCCCAGTTCTCGCCCCTCCTCGCCTCACAGCCGCTGCTGGCCCTCTGGGGGGCGGGGCTTGCCAGAGCGCTCCTACTCATCCTCCTGACCTTCAGCTACCCGGGGGACCTGCCCTGGATGAGGAGCTTCAAGGGTCTGCAGGGCCTGGCCGTCCTCTGCTTCCTCTTCCCCGCGCACTTCACTCTGCTCTGGGCGCTGGGCTGGCAGAGCATGCTGGAAGTGATGGGCTGCCACTGCTGGGAGAGGGTGGGTACAGCTGATATTCCCCCTAGCGCAGCACAACAATCCAAAAATGACACTTTCCACCTCACCATTTGTTTTTAGGAAATTCTGGTGATATCAAAAGACAGATAAGTGTGCTGGGAAGAAAAATTAATATTGTGTCGATTGAATTTCACCATCAATTTTAGTATTGTATTGTTCTATTGGCTGGTGTGTTTCAGAAAATAAAAATGTTTGATGAAATTTCCTGCTTAAACAGACTTTAAGGAAGACCGATACAAATGATGAGGCTGTGGAATAACTGTAATAATTGTGACAATTGTGGTTGCCGTCTTGTTCCTGCCTCAGAAACACTGTGAAGCAGAAACATGTCAGCATGACAAAGGACATCTCTGGGAGATGTTATGTTAACACAATATTTAGGCCACAGGACAATATCATTATTTTGTTCTGTTATTTTGGCATCCAGGTGGAATTCAGACACTTTCTTTATTTCGATTTTGCAGCAACTACAGTTCCAAAAGTGACTGTAAATAAATATTTTGGTCGAGACTTTAATCTGATGCATTTCTGTAATTCCAAACTATGACACGCTTCTCCTGCTGTTTCTCTTGCAGCTGCTGCAGGGTTACCTCGTGACCTTGGTGGCGGGTATCTACTGGAACCAGTACCTGTCGTCGCTCCTGCTCTCCTGTGGCCAGGCCGTCTCGTCCCTGCTGAGGAGGGCGCCGTCCGCGGCCAGTGAGGAGGCCCGGGGGGTGTCAGTGTGGAGGCTGGTCTCCTACATGCGGCCCTACTCCGGCCGCTTTGTGGTCGTGGTGGTCCTCGTCGTCTTGTCGTCTTACGGTGAGACTCTCGACGGCCTCTCGGGTCGAAGGGCCGGCCGACTCGCTCGACGCCGCGGCTGAGCCGGCGTTTGTCCCTCTTGTCTTCAGGTGAGATGGCCTTCCCTCAGTACACCGGACGCGTGGCCGACTGGATCATGAACGAGGACGAGCCGGACGCATTCACGGAAGCTATCACAGTCATGACGCTCATGACTGTTGCCAGGTGAGCTGGCCTCTGTCATCAAAAGCGTTGCCTGTCATTTCACAAAAAAAACCCCCAAAAAAAACATCTTTGAGAGCTACGAGGCTATACGTTGTGCTTCACCATCTGCCGTGGTCTTTTTTTTTTTTTTTTTTGCAGCGCTGTGATGGAGTTTTTGTGTGACCTCACCTACAACATAACCATGAGCCGCATACACGCCTCGGTGCAGGGACTGGTCTTCCAGTCTGTGCTGAGGCAGGACATCACCTTCTTTGACAACAACAAACCGGGTAAAAACACTTCAGTCTTTTATTGAATACACTCATTTCTTGCAGGACATCGGTTCCATGCTGACTGTGGTACTTTGGCACAGAAAGCTAAGACTCTTTTTTTTTTTTTTTTTTCCCCCCCGCCCCTCTATCAGGTGAACTGGTGTCACACGTGACCACGAACACCAACACGATGAGCGAGGCACTGAGCGAGGAACTGAGCCTGGTCATGTGGTACACGGGCCGTCTGGTTTTCCTCCTCTTCTTCATGGTGAGCCAGTCGTGGAAGCTGACGCTGCTCTCCTGCATGAGCCTGCCCATCATCTGGGTCGTCACCAAGGCGTTTGGCTACATCTCGCAGGTAAAACACACCTCGCTCCGCTCCGCGAGCGCCGTCAGCATCTCCACGCTGCCCCTACTGGACAATGTCCGTGATTACTCCCACACCAGGCACATTTCCATGTCTGTGTTTCAGTCCATTTCCAAGGAGGTCATGGAGTCTCTGGCCAAGGCCAACCAGGTGGCCACGGAGACCTTCTCCTACGTGAAGACCGTCAAGTGTTTCGCCAATGAGGACGGCGAGACGGAGAAGTACCGAGCCCAGCTGGACAAAACCTACGCCCTCAACAGAAAGGAGGCGGCTGCCTACGCAGGCAGCATGTGGGCCAACAGCGTGAGTCGCCTGCATGCATCATCATCATCATCTGCATTATATCACAAAATGAAACCGCTATTCTCTTTAATTGCGGTAAAAGTGGAAAAACTCCTGTCGCCACTACCAAAGAAAAAGAAGAACAAAAATACAGGAAGCAGCTTTGATCTTCTGCTGAAGAGAAGCCTGGACGTTGTCGTAGCTTCGGTTTCACATCAGACATGGATGTTTTTTTCATACATAACAATTTAAAAGGCAGTGGAGGTTTATTTTTAGTGGAACACTCGCCCCTGCCCCTATTCCTGACTTCCATTATCAGGAGTCACTGTGGGGTCGAAGCAAGCAGGAGATTTCTGATTGGTCTGTGCGGATGTGATGAGCTGAGGGTTCTTCATATTCGGCCTTGTTCAGACTGCCAACCAAAATCCGATTTTTAGCCTATCCAGATTGAAACCAGATGGCTCTTTTGTAGTCTGAACAGTCACAAGTCACATGAAATCTTATTTTTGCAAGATGGATTGAAACCACATTTGGGAGGAAGTTTCAAATGGCATTTGGACAGAGTGGCCTCAGTCTGAACAGCTCCAAACACACTACATGGGCTGGACGACGCCGTTGCTACAGCAAGCTGTCAGATGGGTCAATAATGTGGCCAAGTCTGAACAGGGCCACGTCCCATTTGGACACTTGCTAAATACAGTGTAGACAGTCAGCCCCAAAAAACTGATTGGAATCAGATTTGCCTGCAGTCTGAACGCAGCCTTAGTTTTGCAACTACCTCCTGTCTTCCACCAGATGGCGTCCTTGGCTCTCAAGGTGGGGATCCTGTACTATGGCGGGACTCTGGTGAACAGAGGGGGTGTCAGCAGCGGGGACCTGGTGTCCTTCGTCCTGTACGAGCTGCAGTTTGCCTCAGCTGTCGAGGTGAGTCGCAGGACTCCCACTTTCTGTGAATTTAAATGTCCATAATTTTAGTTCCTCATTGAACATTTGTGTTTTTCCAGGCTGTCATGCACCATTACCCATCGGTCAGGAAGGCCATTGGTGCCGCTGAGAAGATCTTTGAATACATTGATCGCAAACCTGAAGTGCCACCGGACGGACACCTGGAGCCCCAGGAGCTCAGGGGACACATTCAATTCAAGAACGTGTCATTTTCTTACTCGGGCAAGACGGACTCCAACAGTCTTGTGCTCAAGGTATGCCCACCATGGCTACACTGTTTTTTTGTGTGTTATTTTTTTGAAGGCCTTGCAGTGCGAGTCATCGCAAGCATTTTCTTTTCTCCTGCAAGGACGTGTCCTTCGAGCTGAAGCCTGGTAAAATAACTGCGGTGGTTGGGAGGAACAGTTCGGGGAAGTCCACGTGCGTCAGGCTGCTGGACAGGTTTTACCAGCCGCAGTCGGGGACCATCCTGCTGGACGGAGAACCGCTGACGGAGTACAAGGACCGGTACCTGCATGACAAGGTGGCATGCTGAGAGCAGCGTATGACCGCTCCAAACCCGGGGCTCTCGGAAGTGTGCGACATGAAATGATGAGATAATGATTGGGATGGTCCTATGTAACTTGTACCTTCCTATGAAACTTAGATAATTTAGACAGTGTATATTTAAAGACACTGAAAAATTGATGAATGGACATTCTCAGTGTGTCAGACAGAGGACGAAAGGTTGTGATGTGGTTGGTGATGTTATTTCTTGAATGGAACAAAGTTTACACTTAAATTACTGTTTTTTTTATATTTGAACATTGATTCACATTAGGGTAATATGGAAGTAATTAATAATGATTAATTCCAATACATCCAATAGCATAATAAAAAAACAAAACCAAATTCTATTTATGTTGTAATTTAGTTGGACTGAAAACTGAGCAAACACTGCACTGAAAACAAATGAAAAAAATATTTTCAGGGATCCTGTCCTTCACTGAAACATTTTGAGAAACAGGGCTTTAACCCATCCACAGAAAGGAGTTTCTGCCATTGTGAAGGACTACTGTTGTTGCACAAACATCACCTGGCATGCAGACCTGCGGCGCGTCTCCTCTTGACGATGTTCTTCCCTGCAGGTTGCTGTGGTGAGCCAGGACTGCGTTCTCTTTGCCCGATCGGTGCGAGAGAACATCAAGTATGGCGTGGAGGCCTCCGATGAGGAGATGTTCAGGGTGGCCCAGCTGGCCAGCGCCCACAACTTCATCCTGAAGCTGCCCAACGGATACGACACAGGTCAGACACGGACTGAAGAAGTCATGCAGGGCAGCAGTTTTTTTTTTTTTTTTTGTCCGCTTGTTTTTAAATCCTGCTCCTTTATTAGGACTCTTGAAAGTATCGGTGAAAAAATGACTACAACATGCTTGTTGTGCACCGTGCACATGCTCAAACATGTCGAGCTATCAGGTTAGAAGTTTTTCTGTCATCATCGAAAACATCAAAAACAATATGCTTCCTCTTTCATGTTATGAACGCAACGCGCGTTTCATAAAGTGCAGCAGAAACAAAATCCCACCAAATCCTGTCTTTCCGGTATAGAGCTTCTGACGTCTCTTCACAGCTTTCAGATCTTCACTTTTCACCCTGGACTCCCTGTGGTGCAGTTCCACATGATCAGTTCTCCAAAAGCCTCCCTAAATCTCCACAACTCGGCCACATTTCGCCCTCTGTTTGCAGCCTCCTGCTAAGACACTGCTACTATGTTGCATCTTCTGCACATTGAAAAAGGGACAAGGTGATCTTCTAAGGTGGAGCCTTCACCTCGCTGGGTGTTGGTGTGCTCAGATTCTGATTCTGCTTCAGATTTCATTCAATGCCGTTTGTGTAAAAACACATAGGAATTTGTTGCGGCAGTAACCAGTGAGCATCCAAGCCATCAGTCCCCATTTGTGACATCATTTAGGGGTCAGAAGATTGAATGTTTGCATAATTTGGGATGTTTAAAAGGGTTCATTTATCCCAGTGCCTCTACTGGTTTCCCTAAATTATTTGGAATTATGGGCTGATTGTATTTAGAAATATTAAAAATAAAGTAATTTTGACTCGTGCTCATATTGTAACTAATTGTAACTAAATCATGCATTTTGTTTGATCAGCAGCCTGTATGTGTAACAAGTAGTCCCACCCATTCTCCAAATACAGCATAAACTGTCAATCAGCACATTAACCTTGTGTCTGGTTGTTGGTCAGATGCTGGAGAGAAAGGAGGTCAGGTGTCTGGAGGCCAGAAGCAGCGAATCGCCATCGCCAGGGCTTTAATCAGACGACCCAAAATCCTGATCCTGGACAGCGCCACCAGCGAGCTGGACACCAAAAACGAATGCCAGGTGGGCGGGGCTTACTTGTCTCCCTCTCAATCCCCCACCCCACATTTTACCGCTCTCCTGGTTGCCTCATTGAGCCCCGCTCTCTCTCATCAGGTCAACCAGGCGCTGCTGAACCAGACCAACGACTGCACCGTGCTGCTGATATCCAGAAACATGAGCGTGGTGGAGAAGGCAGATCATATCGTTGTCCTGGGCGACGGCACGGTGAAGGAGCAGGGCCGGCATGAGGAGCTGCTGGCAAAAAACGGACTTTACTGTGAACTGGTAAAAAGTGAGAACAAGAGCTTCCACCGTGATCAGCAGTGAGCTGCACCGAATACTGCAGGAGGAGGTGGCAAAGTGGTGCCAAGGCTGACATGTTTTTAAGCTTCTTGTCATGACCTTCTTCAGCTGGTTGGACGCGAAAATCTATGATTGCACATTATCGGTTTGTCTCACAGGGAGAGAAATTGTTGTGAGAATTTGTTTTGTGGAAGATATTTTTGCTCTAAACTTTTGCCAAATCTCAAAATTGCCTTAGAAATAATCTGCCTACTTAGTTGTACTTACTTTTCCAGTCCTGGCACCTTTTAAGAAGTATTTAAAAAACAAAATTGAAGGTCTATTTTGGATCATAGTTATCCTCTTGTGGTTGCTCTGCAAGTGCTGCTGAAGTTTATGCCCCCTCCCGAAACTCCATCTGCAACCACATGGTTTCTGTGAGAGAGATCTTTTTTTTTTTTAGTTTTATGATCTAGTTCATTTTGTACTGCAGGTGTGTAATGGCTCAGTAATTCAGTCTTTCATCATTTTTGTGTGATATTTAAAAGTGAGGTTTCAAAATAATTTATGCTATTTTATTATATCTCACTGATTGACTTCAAAAATGTCTTTTAAACGTATGTGCTTGATGCTTGCTTGGCAAATTATATATTTTTTTTAAGAGAAAGAAACTACAGTATACACCAGGGGTGGGCCAACTTTTTGACTGGTGGGCCACAATGAGTAGTAAAATTTGACAGAGGGGCAGGAAAAGATGAATGGAGTGTTTTGATGACCCACCTCATTGGAGAAAAAATATATCCTAAGATATGTAGAAAACATGCTTGAATGTCAACTGAAAATGAAAAAAAGCGAAGTTGCAACAAAATATGTCTTTGAAGCCTAATGGTATTTTGTGCTTTATTGAAATGATTCTTGAAACACCGAAAAATTGATGAAATACAGCTATTTCCTGACTTACTATTAATATAATTTCTTCAAAGTCAGCGGGCCGGATTACTAAACTTCATGGGCCGCATATGGCCCCGGGGCCGTATTTTACCCACCCCTGGTATGTACCGTGTGTTTGTTTATTAGTGCCTAAAAGTGTCACCGTTTTGTATGTAAAGAAAATGAATTAAAAAAATATATATTTTCCAGCTCATTAACGTCCATGTTATTTATGAGACCAACTGATTATTCACAGGCTTTGCATTACATAACGTGCAAACAGCCGTTTAGCGTCAACGCACAACCGCTGAGTGAAAAGTCATCAAACATCAACATTCTGACGCGACTATGAACTCAACGCTGACGGGAGGAACGTCGCGTGGGTCCTTTTAGCGCCGAAACCGCGATTCCAACGCCGCGCGCGTTGCCATTGTGTCCGAACGTCAGAGAACAACATGTACCGAACGTAAAGACGAAGAGGTGGGCGGTGCGTCCCATCCGTTTGACAGACTGCTGGTGGCAGCCAATAGGAGCGCGGAAACCGCCCGAACGCGACAGGAAGTACGCCGAGCTGCCACGTAGTTGGTTTATATGCGGACAAGCGGAAACGTTTGGGCGCCATTTCGTTGCGGCGTTGCTCAGTGGCGTTTCACAGGTAGTGCAGCGTCGGACAGGCAGCGGAGAAAAAAAAAAACTGGGTTGTGCTAACGCTCCGCCCGCAGCCTGATGGAAGCGGTCGTCAACCCGCCTCACGACAGGTACGGCCCGCTGTTCCACATTACAGAAAGGCCTTGTTGCGCCGAATGCGGTCTAAAGTCTCACGGCCAGTATTTAAAGGCGGACTAACGTCATCACCAAAATGTCAACATTTAACGTTAGCTGCGTGATTGTTACCGTTTAGCTTCCCACAGTGAGGCTAGCACGCAAAAGGGGAACCACTGTTGCAGATTTAGCAAGGTGCGATCTACTTAACATCGCCTTTTCTGCTAGCATCCAGCTTAGCAGGTAAACTGGCAGACAGCTGCTGCAGCCCCCGCCGGCTCCCTGTCAGTTGTGTCATTCATCGTCCTCACAACATGCTAACGCTAATGTCACACTTTAGCCAATAAAAGATTACTGCCTCGCTTTCCCTCCATAGTTTAAACGCGTTGCACTGAGCCAAAGGGCGCACAATTGTGGCATATCACTAGTTTGACCGGTCAGGGATCGTTACCATGTTGTGCATTCGGCAATGGTCGCTAGCTAACGTTTGCTAACGGCTAGCGGGTCTGGTGACGGGTGAACCAGACGTTTATCGCCGGTTATGGCAGAATGCGTGGGGCCATCTAGGCATGTTAACGCTCCATTCCAGACTAATGTTTTCTCACTGATCATGTTATTAGTTGCCTTTTGCCTTATTGGTGCCATCTTCATGAGATTTTGTCTTTGCCGTTGCGGGCTCGTGTTTACAAACAGTAGGGGAGGGCGGAGCGTCTCAACCACGCGATCGCCAGCTGTTCGGCAGTAAAAATGAGTCACACATTTCTCTCAACAAGAAATAACCGTTATTTACTGGCTTTGTAGTCAGAGAAATGTAAAGATAAACAGTAGTACTTACGGACTAGTAAGGTATATATAGTTTTATTTCTGTCACGTTCTATTTCTCATGCAACATGTTCGATTTCAAAGGAATAAAGGAAAATTTAATGACTCAAGATGAATGGTCTTGTTTAAGATTGAGCTGTGTCTATATTTGGCTGAGGCTGATGATTGGTTGGAGGTGAATTAGGACTGATTGGCCTGGCTAGGCAGCCTAATGTGACTGAGAGTGTGATAAGTTGTAGCCGAGACTGATGACAGACACTTCCGAGACCTGCTCAATGTTTCTTGTGTCAGTTAATAGATTTGTATGCCAGTTGTGTATGGAATATCTTTGAATAGTTGTTTTCATGTTGTCATTTTTTTGATTGTGCTTTACTATGCGCTGTTTCTAACATAAACTTGGCAATTAAGACTTTATTTACCTTTCTTCCTTCTTGAATGACCTTTTTCTAATTTCTGTTTCTTTGAATCTTACTTTTTTCACATTACACACATTACTACCGTAAGTGTGATATGCAAACAATTTTACTTCCCAGTTATGCCACAGAAAAATGACTCAATGTAAACATTCTTATGGATTGCAGCTTTACTTTCTTTGCATTGCATACTGAGGTGCCTGCTGATCCCAGGGCTGCACTAAAAGTAGCAGCTGACCAGCAGAGCGCTGACTCCCAACATGACAGATTGCTGACTCTCTGTTTCTTCACCAGTCCTGTGTTGCATGGGTTTATTTTGACATGCTGATTTTTCCATGAGCACATTTCACTAACAGGAAGTGGGTGACAGATCAATAAATCAATGGCTGCATCAATAAAGAACATCAAATGTCAAAAAAACAGTTTTGTTTATTATTTTTAACCCAAAGTTCCAGGTCGTTGAAACACAATTCTTTAAAAATGTCTTTTCATCCATCTGCTCGTCTCCACCAGCTTCATCTCTCTGGTCGGGTTGTCCGGCGGCGGGATGGACCAACACGGCAGTTCGGGCAAACGCATCCGCAAGCCCTCGCTGCTGTACGAGGACTTTGAGAGTCCGTCGCTGCCGCACTCGCTTCCCCAGGCCACCCCGGCGGCGCCGCAGCCGCCGGTCAAGGATCCCAACCGAGCGGGTCACGTGACCAACCAGCTGCAGTTCCTCCAGAAGACCCTCATCAAGTGTCTGTGGAGACACAACTTCGCCTGGCCTTTCCACGAGCCCGTGGACGCCTACAGACTCAACCTACCAGTAGGCTGCTATTTATCGTTCTGTAAACTGTGTTGGGGCTTAACTACCTCCAAATACTATGATTCTATTTTTTCTAAAAATGTGATTTTTTTTTTTTTTGCCTCTTCAGGATTACCACAAAATCATCAAGCAGCCCATGGACATGGGGACCATCAAAAAGCGTATGGAGAATAATTTCTACCGCAGTGCAAGTGAATGCATTCAGGACTTCAACACCATGTTCACCAACTGCTACATCTACAACAAGGTGGGCAGGCCAGTCAGACGGATCTGTAGCCCAGCAGCCATCAGTCACACTGTCGCAAGATTTGAATGGAATCTGAAGAGTCTTTGGAAGATGACACAAAATACAGTTATTTTTAGCGTGTTTTTATCTCAACATGTACAAAAATTAATACCAATTTGAGGGCTTGTTGTTAGTATTGCTGCTTTTTGTTGTTAATGATCACCTCATTGTTATTTCTGTGATGCACTGTAACG
The DNA here is from genome assembly GCA_009823395.1 of Thamnaconus septentrionalis. Lineage (NCBI taxonomy): Eukaryota > Metazoa > Chordata > Actinopteri > Tetraodontiformes > Monacanthidae > Thamnaconus > Thamnaconus septentrionalis. The sequence goes on along the minus strand of CM020511.1, from coordinate 2,156,264 downwards.
GGATGTTTTCTCCGCCAGCCGACGGACGACATCGTGCTCATGGCGCAGTCCTTGGAGAAGATCTTCCTCCAGAAGGTGGCCCAGATGCCCCCAGAGGAGGTCGAGCTTCCTCCCCCGGCTCCTCGCAGCAAAACCAGCAGGGGGCGGGGTCGCAAATCTGGTCGGTTTTTCACTGTACAGAATTGACAGTTTTTTGGTACCATTGGTGCAGACAAACGACTCGGATGAATTTACTTTGCGCTGAATGTGTTGCGTCTCCCAGCGTCGAGGGCCCAGCAGGTGCCGGCGGTGTCCCAGTCCGCCTACTCGCCGTCCTCCTCGGACACGGGCGAGTCCATGTTGGCCAACTCTCCGCAGACCGTGCTCACCAAGAGCGTTCCTCCGGCCAACGTCGTGGGTCTGCCTCCGACACAGCCCACTACCAAGGCAAGACAACGGGAGAACAGACGATGAAGACGACGTGAAGTTTCCAGAAAAGTTGCATAACCCCCCCCCCCTCCCGTCTGTTTTCTTTTTAAAACACTAGAAAAAAGGTGTGAAGCGTAAGGCGGACACCACCACCCCATCCACTGTGGGCCTGACCGTCGGTATGTCAGGAGCCACTCACATGGTGGGCCTGGGGAAAGGAGGCCACGGTGGCCATGGAGGTCATGGAGGTCATGGAGGTCATGGAGGCCACGGAGGCCATGGGGGCCATGGCGGCCATGGAACTCTTGGGGGCCACGGGGCACTTGGGAGCCACGGTGGGCATGGAGGGCATGGAGGCACGGAGGCCACGGAGGCCACGGAGGCCACGGGCCCATCGGGGGCCAAGTCCACGACACCTCCATACACACCATCTCCTCCATGGGAGCGATGGGCCTGGAGACCCCGCCGGGTATGGGCCTGGTCCGGAGCACCACGGGGCCCGTCCTGCTGCAGCCCATGATGGCCGGCACCGGGCGACGGGTGGGCAGCGGACGGCCCATCAAGCCCCCCAAGAAGGACTTGCCCGACTCGGTGCAGCCGCAGGCGTCGAGGAAGAGCAAGCTGAGCCCCCAGCTGAGGTACTGCAGCGACCTGCTGAAGGAGATGCTGTCCAAGAAGCACGCCGCCTACGCCTGGCCCTTCTACCGGCCCGTGGACGCCACGGCCCTGGGACTGCACGACTACCACGACATCATCAAGTGTCCCATGGACCTCAGCACCATCAAAGTGAGTTGGCTACTTTCATGTTTCTAAGTGTGTTTAGTGAAGCGTTTTTCTTTTTGCGGATGGTATTAAGTTAAACTTCCATTTGGTCAGGAGCCCATAGAAGATGTTTGGGAGGGGAGGCAAAACTCGTCCTCTGACACTTTCAAGTAGAACAATCAGATTAGTTTCATCAGCTGGAGGCCTCTATTGGTCATGCCGCTGCCTTTGGTGTGCAGAGAAAAGCCTAAATTGCTTTTTTTTTTTTTTAATTTTTTTTTATATGTAAAATGTAGTGGTGTCACCATGTTGTGATAAAACAGTCGCTGTTGCAGATTTTGCACCAGTATCTTGACCTTTTTTTCCCTCCTTGCTCGTCTTCTGTAGATTTAATACTAGTTGCGGCTGTACTGGAGGCTGTAAAGGTCCTTACACACGGGGCAAAAGGCGAAGAGGTGCGGAAATGCGACTGTTTAGCCAGCCATTTCTTTTTTCTGTACGCACCAAATGCGATGCAAATTTGCGTATAGAATTCGCAAAGCGAATGAAGTTTGGGGCTCTTTCTGTCGCGCCGAAGGAGAAACAATGGAGTCAACTACATCCTCAAGTGATGATGTCCTGGTGATGGTTGGATTAAAAAAGAAAAAGAAAGAGATGTTTTTGGGTACAGCCAATATTGTTCTTGAGAGAGGTGATGCAGCCGTTAAATCAATGACTTCCGTACACCGAGTAGTTTATAGTGGACGTGTGCATTCTGCTTATTGTATTGTTAGAATTTTTATATTATATTATTATTATTATTATTATTATTATTATTATTTTTTTTTTTCTGTGTTGAGAGAGCGTGTTGTGTGCATCAGGTGGATTTATATGACAGGTGAGTATGCAGTGGCGCAGGTGGAAGATACGAAAATGTTTGGTTAAGAAGCGGCGGTTTTAAAGTTTTTATAGTTACTGTTGCCATCAAAGATTTTTTTCATTTTCCTTGGATGTGCTTCTCATTTAGAAATGTTTTTGGAACAAATTTAAACGAAAGACTAAAATACATGATTTCTTTTAAAATGTGGCAACCAAGAAGTTTTGTTTTCCGTGCGTAAAAACGAACCACTGCCTTCTAGACCACGGCTTTAAAAAGAAAGAAGAAAAAAAGCCGACGTGAGAGGAGATGGGTGAGTTCAACACGGCCATCCAGGAGCTCAAATTTTACCCAGTGAAATTTGGCGAATACTTTAGAATGTCCGTCGGGCAATTTGGAGGACTGCTCCGTCAACTGGCTCCACGTTTGCAGAGGGAGAGAACATTGCAGACGTTGTTGATGTGACGTCATCGACCATCTGGCATCATTTTGATTGGTCAGAGTTCCAGCATTCGCCCTTTTTTGCCTGCGGAAAATTCAACACGAGCGAAAAAATAGCCGTTGCTTTTTCGCGTCGCGAACATTCGCTGCCGGTGTGTGCGGTTCCATTGACTTCTATAGGTTTTAAAAAACGCTTCATTATCGGCCTTGCAAATTCGCTCCCGGTGTGTAAGGACCTTAAGACTTACTGTGAGTCACATTTCTGGACGTGTGACACACACACGAGGCTGCGGAGGTGTTTGGTGCTCTGACCGACTGGCGTCTCGTCCTGCTTCAGAGGAAGGTCGACGGCCGGGAGTACAGGGACGCCCAGCAGTTCGCCAGCGACGTCAGGCTCATGTTCTCCAACTGCTACAAGTACAACCCCCCCGACCACGACGTGGTGTCCATGGCCCGGAAGCTGCAGGTGAGTGTGGCGCAGGAGGACGCACCGTTTGTCCGTCTGGGCCACGTGAGACCTTTTTCTTCATGATGATGAATTTGATATTGAATCAGTCTGTGTGTCCTGCTGAAGTGAACAGGGCCACAAGAAGCGTCTGGGAAGTAATTATTAATTATTATTAATTATTAATTGTTGATTGTAAGAGCCTGTAAAATGTACTTTGTCAGTCATTTTACGATTTAGGTGCCATTTGTGATGAAATCACACAGATTTGTGGAACCGGATGTAAATTTCTGGAATTATTTGGAGTTTTATTTCTCCAGTATAAATTCATCTCTGGCCAATGAGTCACGTGCAGATTTGTTGGTCTATAATGAATTGACCTCTTCCCTTTCACAATGGTCTCGCTCTGTTCTTTTGTCCCAGGACGTGTTTGAGTTCCGCTTTGCCAAGATGCCTGACGAGCCTCACATGGATCACACGGCCATGTTGCTGAGCGGCCACCCGACATCGTCTTCCTCGTCCTCGTCCTCCTCCTCGTCCTCGTCCTCCTCGACCTCGGAGAGCGAGCCCAGCAGCGAGAGCGAGGAGAGCGAGAGCAGCCCGGACTCAGACAGCGAGGAGGAGCGGGCGCATCGGCTGGCTGAGCTCCAGGACCAGGTGTGCACGCAGGTAAGTCCTTCATTCCTGTTTTTTTTTTTTTTTTTTTTTTTTTTAGAAAAAAACCATTTTTAATATTCAATCTAAAGCAGCGTTTCTCAATTGGTTGGTTGCAACCAGCTGTCTTGATTGGGTCGCAACCTCATGTTTCCCTTTTTTTTTTTAGTGCCACTAATACCCGAAGAAAGCCGTGCTAGCTGTGAGTCTCGGTAGCTCACAGAGGTAGACAGCTGCTTTATATCTCACTGAGTTTTTCATTCAGGTGAAATGAAGTCCAGCTCGATGCAAATTTGCGTTTATCACATTTCCTCCTTTTTCATGTCATCAGTACCTAGCGCTCAATTAAAAGAGTTTATTTGCTGTGGTAGATGTGTGGGCTGCGATTGTAAAACATCGCAGCACATCTGTAGTTGTTCAGTGAGGAAACTCGTTAAATTGAAGACCAGTATGGACATTACACCGGTGTTTGTATCGCGCTCCAGTTGTTTTATTATTGTGTGAGGAAAGAGGGTTAACCTGAAATTAACTCGCTGAAAAGACTCCTATTGCCCCCTGGTGTTGGGGAGGAGGATGCGTTCCCATCAATAATTCGATTTTCTCAGTTGCATGTAAACTGGGACTAGGAGAGAAGTCAGATTAGACGAGAAAATCCGAATTTGGAGCATAGCTCAACATTGTCATTGATCTAAAGAATCCCCCTCCTCCCATCTCTGCTGACAGCTGAGAGCCATGCACGAGCAGCTGGCTGCTCTCTCCCAGGGTCCCATCATCAAACCCAAGAAGAAGAAAGAGAAGAAGGACAAAAAGGAGAAGAAGAAGAAGAAAAAGCTGGAGAAGAGGAGTCGAGGCACCAGAAGCAGAGCCGGCTCCGAGGAGTGGAAGATGCCCAGCAAGATCCTCAAGACCAAGTCTGCCAAAGCAGGTGGCTCGCAGACCAAGAAGGGCCAGGGCAAGAAGAGCAACAAGAACAGCAAGTTAGTGGAGATACTGGCCTCGTGCAGTGTCAAATCATTTATTGGTCTCTTTGTTTCCATCCTGTAGATGTTTTTTTTTTTTTTTAATGTATCCATTCAGCAGCTGAGTCTCTCACTCTTCCTCTCCGCAGAGCTGCCAAGAAGCCCTTCTACCCGCCGGTGCCGCCGCCGTCCCTGCTGCCGCACTACGACTCGGAGGAGGAGGAGGAGATCGTGCCCATGTCGTACGATGAGAAGCGCCAGCTGAGTCTGGACATCAACAAGCTGCCGGGGGAGAAGCTGGGCCGGGTGGTGCACATCATCCAGTCCCGGGAGCCGTCGCTGCGGGACACCAACCCCGAGGAGATCGAGATCGACTTTGAGACGCTGAAGCCGTCGACGCTGAAGGAGCTGGAGCGCTACGTCATGACCTGCCTGAGGAAGAAGCCCCGCAAGCCCTACGGTGAACTAGGTGAGTGCCCTCCCACACACGCAGCCTCGCTCCTTCTGACCACTCACTGGTCAAGAGACCCCAATATTTTTATTATTTACATTTTTCTTTTTATTTACTTTTTATTTTTTTTAATTTATTGTTGGCTTTAAAAATGATTGAGTGAATAATTTCTTTTACAACTTTATTCAAAATAAAGAGATTTTTTTTTTTTTTTTTTTTTTAACAGATTTTTCTGTAGGTCCATTTGTTTAATTAAAAGATTCTCAGACAGGCGTGTCAAATATGCGGCTCGGGGACCGGATCAGGCCCGCAAACATGTTTTTTCCGGCCCCCAAGACGATTTTGTGAAGTGCCAAGCTGAATATTTTTAAATAAAATAAACTGCTGTTCTACTGTCCACTGGATGTTGCAATAGCATTGTCTACAATGCAAACAAACTGTTAATACCGTGGCTGAGCAAGTGGGCCCGAGTGCAGCCTCTCTGGAGCTACGTTGTCTTCCTAGCTACCCGATTACGTCCCCTATTTGCCACTCTCATTGCCCCAAAATGTCTCTGAATGCAGAGTGCAGAATTTTCCAAGAACACGGCAAACAATGTAAAGGTGTTGTTATTTTAAGTTATTATTATACCATGATTTTACCTGTATGGCCTGCTTAGGAAGAGATTTTCCTCTGTTGGCCCATGAACTGAGCTTGACACCCCTCTTCTAAGTCAAAAATTTTTATTTTTATTTTTTTTTAAAATATATTTTAATCTATCCTTCTTCAAAATACATCCGAGCAGAAACATAGACTGAAAAAAGCACCACAGCAGCTTGAACTCTTGTTTCTCTGTCTCCCGCCGCCGGCAGCCAAGCAGAACAGCGTTGGCAAGTCTAAGGAGGAGCTGACCCTGGAGAAGCGGAAGGAGCTGGAGAAGAGGCTGCAGGACGTCAGCGGGCAACTCAACTCTGTCAAGAAACCCACCAAACCCAAAGGTGAGCCTGCACACCGCAGACATCACTTGGCTGCTTCCTGTAAGCAAGCCAGGAAAGTGTGGGAATATCTGGAAGCAGAGAAGACGAGGGTGGATTCTGGAGTGAACATGTTAGGTTGTTAAGTGGTCAGAAGTAATTTGATTTTTTGTTTAAAAAAATGTGGGTTAGTCTCGGGAATGTTGCCACTGGAAGGTCATGACTAGTGTTGTGACTTCTTCCGTGGGTGAGACGGACCAACGGTAGGTAGCGGAGATTGAAACGTCGCAGTCAGCAGGGTGGAAAGGATCAGGAGTGAGGACAACAGAGATGTTAGATGTTTTGGAGATGAAGACCAGACTGAGAACAAGAGGAGGAACGTTCAGTGTGTCCATACCAACACCTCCTAAACCAACCACCCTGCCTCTCTCCCTACCTGCAGCGGAGAAGCCCAGCGCCGCCGAGACCCACGGCCAGCCGTCACGCCTCAGCGGCAGCAGCTCCAGCTCGGACTCCTCTTCCTCCTCCTCCTCGTCCTCGTCCTCCGACACCAGCGACTCGGACTCGGGCTGAGCTCGGCGGCGGCTGCGAGGAGGCCGAAGCGCTTGCAAACTCAGGGTACTTGGGCTGGCCCAAGACGCGACGCACCCTGAAGTGGTTGACGGCTGCTGGGCGACAGACAGACTCGACTAGAGGAAAAAAAAATATAAATACGAAAAAAAAAAAAATTCTGACCTGAATGTGAGACTTGAGGGAGGTGAAACGTCGTCTCTGTGGATCGGTGTCGAACCCAAACACTACATGCCTTGGCTTCCCCTTCCTCCCGTCTTGTAAATAGTTGTACAAACAAACAAACAAACGTTCCTTTTATAAAGAGTTTTATTGTTGCTCCCCTTCCCCACCCCCCCCGGCCCTGACCCCACCCTCGACACCCCACCCCAGGAGAGGGAAGCGGAGTGATGGAGGAGTGGAAGGACGGGGGCCGACCCCACATGTGCTTTGGCTGGCCGTAAGCTGTGTCCTGTGTTTGCCAGGGGAAGGAAGAGCGTTTATTTATTCCTTTCCTTCAGTCCCCCCACCGTCCTCACACTCGATGTGCAATTGGAACGTGCAGAATGATGAGGCAGCTCTCATCTGCTTCACTTTTAAATTGAACCCCCCACCCCCCCCACCCCTCCCACAGACTCTGCCTTAACATTTCAGAATGTTAAAAACAGAAAGTGACTCTTCTGACTGAGGCTCGCTCGGTGTGTAGCAGTCAAGTGGAAAAACAGGAGCCTCTGGTGTTTTCAGGCCTGGAACGAGGATTCCGATTGGAAGTTGACTTTTTCTTTTTGCACACGGTCGTCTCAGTCTGACGCGGTGCTCACTTCTGTGGAACAGACTCGTTTTTTGTTTCGCTCTTTGCCTCCAGATACTGAGATGGGAGTGTTCGCAAAACTGCAGATGAGATCACGTCTGCAGTATTTTTAGATCATCACAGAGCATTTAGTTTTCACGCCAATCCTGCATCTTGTTGCCGAGGTCTGAACGCCGCCTGCTGAGTGGTTCCTGTTTCCAGCTGATTCCTGCTGTAGTTTTACCAGACGCCAAAAACAAAACACAGAAAGGCTTCGTAGAGAAATGTTTCAAGTCTGTTTGCACTTAACTGGAACCTGACTGAGTACATTTTCATTGACCGAGTTGTTAATGCTATTCTAGAAAGATTGATGATACTCTTTTACACTTGAGGAGAAAAAGAAATACTCTATAGTCCACAAATAGTTCCAGCTGTTGTTGAATGTTCGGTGAAAGACTATATGCTTGTGTATATACTCCAGATGTATTTGCTGTTGCACAGACTTATTGTGTTTTTGCTGTTAAATCTCTTAATATTTTGTGTTTCCTCCACTTTTCTGTTCGTCTCCTCCTGTTCTCTTTTTTTTTACTGGCTGTTTGCATTCCACTTTCCTGTTTCTGGTTTCTGAGAAGTGCTGCTGCCTCCAGTGGTCAAGCAGGTCGTTGCCTCTAAGTAACAAAATCTTTTTCATTTCACAAGTGAGTTTGTTTATTAAAATATTCTCTCGTGTAAAAAAAAAAAAAAAAAAAAAAAGCTGTTTTTTTTTCTCACAAACATCCCACACCTCTTAACAGATTTCCCCAGACAGAGAGCAGATTGTACTTCACATTCACTTCTGTTCGTATTGCAAATATTGTGATGCCTCCATTTCATTTATTGATTCAAGTATATTTATATTGAATACTATTTTTCTTTCTCTTACTCTACTCGATGTTTTTCAGACTGTAGAATGATTCAGAAATGAAATATATTATTACATTTATAATTCGGGACTGAGCCCCGGCGATGGACCAGCTCTGAAGCAGCGCAGGTCATCGCAAGGCGAAGACCCGTTTGAAATTGCTTCGTTTCTTCACTATTATTGTAGTTCCGTACTTTTGTGCCTAAATTTCAGCAAGCGGTCCCATGTCTCTAGGACAAGGTTGACCTTTGACCTTCATAGACATAGGGTTAGCGATAAGGCTGGAATTAGTGTTCGGGTTTCAGGGTTCCTCATGGGCTAGAAGCCCCAAATTTGGCGTGGGTGTGTCTTAGGGGATCCCGATGAACCTGAAAGTGGCCCCATGTCTCTAGGACAAAGTTGACCTTTGACCCTCATAGATTTGAATGGCATTAGGGTTAGCGATAAGGCTGGAATTAGGGTTAGGGTTAGGGTTACTGCCGTAATTAGAGTTCGGGTTTCAGGGTTCCTCATGGGCTAGAAGCCCCAAATTTGGCGTGGGTGTGTCTTAGGGGATCCTGTAGGGGATACATGTATATGTATGTATATGTATATGTATACATTATAACATAACAGACGTGTATGTATGTGTGTGTATGTATATATATATATATGTAGGCCCACAGAGCCCAACCCCCTCAACCAATAGGTACTTGTGTGCTCTAAACACTTTCCTGGAGTAACCTTCTCTCCTCCATAATTTGTAACATTTACACATTATATCGAACGGCATTCATCTCAATGCAGAAACTTAACTTGTGAATAGAGTAAGGGTTGGTGACCTGAGCCATCTGATATAATTCCACCCTTCTGAACAACCCCAAGCCAAACACAACACCAACCCGAGCCTAATTCTAACCCTAACCTTAACCCTAAGTCTAGCCTAAACCAAACCCTAAACTCCAACCCAAGTCCAAATCTAACCCCAATCCTAACCCTAAACCAAACGCCAAGCCTTAAACATAATCTCAACCCCTTCTCCAACCCTAAACCTAACCCTAACCCTCAGTTACGGTCAGAGTTGGAGTTGGAGATGAGGTTGAAGTTGAAGTAAAGCTTAGGCTTGGGGTGATGCTCAGGGTCGGGGTTAGGTTTGGAGTTGAGGTTAGAGTAAGGGTTAGTGCTGGGGTTCAGGCTAGACTTGGGATAAGGTTTGGGTAGCCTTAACCCAACCCTAACTCTAACCCTAGATTTACCCTAATCCTAACTTTGCACCTAACTCTGGCTCAAACCTTGACCCTGTGTTTGTGTGTGCGTGTGCGCATGATAAGCATTTCATACTATGTACAATTCCGTTCACCCAATTATGAAAAAGACTCCTGAAAAAGTGACAACATGTAAACACAGCACCAGAAGTGTCTTTGACTCGGGTCAGATGATGATGCTGTTTTTGGTGACAGGTGGGACATCTCACACTCTTCAAATGGTTCTCGTGCACATGTGAACCTTTATGGCTACTCATCGGAAAGAGATAATGGTTACTTTGAGTCCTCGGTGTGAAAATCAATAATTGCTGAGCTGGTGTTCCGCAGCCAGGTGTCGCTTCCCACGATTTCACTGGCAGCTGACGGAAGTATGCAAGTATGCTTAATGCATGCTTCTATTAATAAACGGCAGTGGCAAAAGCAGCTTGCCTCAGCTAATAACTGGCCACCGGTCCTGCTGAAGAAAAGGTGCCCTGAGGACTTTTTCCAAACCTGCAGCGTAAAAGATGCATAAGTTCATAAAAGCCTGAGGAAGGAGAGTGTCTGGAAAAAAAGGGCGTCTCAGCAGCTGTTGGTTCCCACATCAGTGTGCGACTCTGTCAATGATCCATCCCGATAGCAGCTCGGGGCTCTGGAGGCTATAAGAGGCCAGGAGCTGTCACCTGCCAGCTGGCTTTTTGGAGTGAAGCGCTGCCCTCGGAAAAAATGACCCTTTTGTTGCCCGTGGTGACTCTGCTGGCGGTGCTGTCCACCGGCCTGTGTGTGGAGGAGAAAACCGTCCTGCAACGCGCCGGCACGGCCTTCAATGGCAGGCAGTACAAGTCCATGCTGACCGTCAACAACGGCGAGCAGTTTGGCAACTGGACGTGGCCCGAGATGTGTCCCGACGAGTTCTTCGCTGTTGGCTTCAGCCTGAGGGTAAAAAGACGCAGACAGACTCTCTGCCTATCGTAGACCAGAACATCTTGACAAGAGTTCAGCAGCTTTTATTAGGTTAAAAAATGCCCCATGTTTCTATTTCTGCTGCATTTATCAGGTGGAAGCCTGATTTTCTAGTTTATATCTGAATATTTGCAGAGAATATTTCGACAAACCCTTTATATATATATATATATAATAAAAAAATCATATTTTTGTGTTTGGTTGGAGGTTTAACTTTGGTTCTAGTAAAGAAAATTGGTTTTGTTTTCGGAGACATTTTGTTTTTGTTTTAGCTTCAAACCTAAAGCATTTGGAATGTGAAACTCAAACCCAGGACTACGTTTACATGCAGAGCTTAATCGGACTAAGCTCATAATTTGGTTTTCTCGTCTAATCGGACTTCTCTCATGGAAGACCCATCGAATCTCTAATCCTCTTTTTACTGCATGCCAACAACACAGCCAAAGCAGCCTTTAGCCGATGAAACTGGAATTTCATACCCTCCAAAATCCAGAAGGGATTTTACATTTACCTACATGAATGTTCTGATTTCTACGTGGCTGCCTGTTTGGTCTTCGAGCAGCCTCTCAGAGTAAACACCAGTCAGACGCTCCCAGCCTGCATGCTGATACGTTACTAACTAGCTAGCTAGCTAGCTAGCTAACTAACTAAAGACCCGGAGAAGTGATGAGAGTGCAGATTCTCGGCCTCGGTATCTTGACGTGACCCAGATAAGCAGCAGTCTCTGGGAACCACTTCCTGTCTCTGCAGGTGGAGCCCAACCAGTGGGGCCTGGACGACACAGCCCTCAACGGCATTCGTCTTATCTGCTCCAAGGGGGAGGACCGCAGCTTCCTGTACACCATTGAGTCCCACGCTGGATAGTGAGTGGCTGCCACAACGTAGCTGAATGAGTAGGAGAAAAAAATATTATTGTACACAGTCAATAGAAAACTGACTGAATGAAATAAGGTTGGTTGAATTATTGGCTAATTCTGGCAAAAACGTCAAAACTTGTCAGGTCACAATTTCAACTTATGATTTTATAAAGTAATAGATAAGGAATCTAATGCTTTTTTTGTGCTGCACCTGTTCCACAAGAAAATCAAAACTGTTTCAATTTTCTGAAGAGTTCAGTAAATGTACACCCCAGTCAGTAGTGACATCTAGTGGTGAAGGAGCACAGTGCCTATAAACACCTGTTGTCTTTAGGGTTTTCTCAGGTCAAATTTAATCTGATAAAGTCCATGTAACATGCACATATGAACCCCTATTATTATCTATAAAAAAAAGCTATTAACAGTCATTTAGTTTTATGTGATGCGGGGATTGATGGCAGGTTGTGCAGCGGCTGTGAAAGTCACAGACTGAGCCTTTAAAGGTTGTTGGTAAAAAAAAAGGGGAGAGACAGCATTCTAGAGAAATGCAATAATCAATCATTTCCTTTGCAAACTTTGCCCACTTAAGCTGAGATGTTTCTATTGACGTTTTCACGGAGGCGCCGCCTTGTTGCCGCTGTGGCTCCTGATCCCAATGATCCAGGATCCTAGCCAGGTTAAAGAAAATAAGCAAACACAGCAGCGGCAGAGTTTCATCCTGCCAGTTTCCCACCATTCACAGAGGGAACCTGAAGGATCTAGAGCAGGTGTTCTGGAGTGTTTCCACTTTCCAGCAAGGCATCCTGGTATGCTCTACGCACTGGTCACTCACCCACTACCTCACTCACTCCTCTCTCTGCAGTTTCGGTGAGTGGACCAACCCCTTGTACTGCCCCAGCGGCGTGCTCTCCTCCTTCCAGCTCCGCGTGGAGCCTCACCAGGGCCTGTTCGGCGACGACACCGCCGCCAACAACATCAAGTTCCGCTGCAGCAGCAACCCGACGCTGGAGGGCACCGGCACCGAGTGGGGCGAGTACGGCTACTGGAGCGAGGTGTGCGCCGACGGCGGCATCTGCGGCGTGGAGACCAAGATGGAGGAGTACCAGTACGGCCTGGACGACTCCACCCTCAACGACATCCGCTTCCACTGCTGCGCCAACTCTCAGCAGGTGGGAAGCTCGGCTCGGATGATTTGGGCTTAAAACAACAAGAGGTTTACCTCTGTTTAAAGGTCCAGTGTGTAAAACTTTTTTATGGAAGCCCGGTATTTAAGGAAGCCTGTCTGACAGTGCGTTTTGTATTTAGGGCGCAGTCAGCTGACAAGATCACAGCTAACTAGGAGCAAGAACCTTATTACCTTCATGTATATTCTTATATATATATGAGAACTGTTCTAAGGGTAGGCAAACCAAATGACCTTTTTTTGGTGGTATGTTAAGCTTTTACCAATATAAAAATCATAAATCAAGGCAAATTTTACACACTTGACCTTTAACACTCAACAGCCTGGAGCTTGAGAATGAGAAATTAATGTTATTATTACTACGTCAGTTCCCCCAAAAAAAAAACCAACAACAACAAAACAAAAAACAAAAACACGCAAACTGAACACAGAACAAATCTTTTTAAGTGGAGGCGTGATAACAGAAAATCAAACTCTGACAGCTTCTTACCGCTTACTTCTAATTTCAGACATTAAAACACTGAAGTTTCATTCAGCACTGGTTGTGTTGGCAGGTTGTTCACGTCCTCGGAGGGAAAATATACTTCAGTCTGACCCTTTCACAGCTCTTTCAATTTCCTCCAGATGTCTAATCAATGCTTTTTACAGGCTGTTTACAGTTTGCAGTGTTACGATGTGACAAACATTCAGCGCCTTTAACAACTTGTGATTTTTTTTTTATTGACAGTAATGCAGCTGGAGATGGAACAGAACCGATCACAGCCACGGAAACGCAAAAAACCCAAGGAAACAAGACAATAAATTCAATTAAGAAAACAACAACAAACGCAGCAAGCTTTTGCTTTCGTGTCTGACGTCTCCTTTTTCACGCGCGTCTCAAACCCCAAGGCTTCGACATGTTTTCCTCTCACCTCCCCCTCTGCCGCGACTCCAAACATCTGACGGTGGAGAAGATTTTCAGAAATAAACTCTAACTGGAGTCGAGAGTCACCTTCATCCGCAGCGATGAAAGAGACGCCTCGCCAATCAAGCCCTCCACTGAAGAGCCGCGCTCGTCAAACACAAGAGCCCAGTGTTTGCACGTCGCCTCTAATGAACCAATCAGCTCACAGCGAGGGCCGTAATAAGTGTGCACAACAAACCGGCGCCGGTGCTGACACAGGCCTTTTTCTTCTCGCCCAAATTCCTGCTGGAGCCGAGGTAATTAGGAGACGACAAGAGAGGGGAGATATTAATTCATTTACGGTTTAAGGCCTGACGAAGGTTGATAAGAAGACGATTGGCGGCGGCGGCGGCGGCGGCGCTGAGGTAATTCCGCTAATTAACGGGTGGCTAGTTAATCTGCTAAGCAACGCAGAAGAGTGCGCGGCGCCGGGCGGGGAAGTCGAGGACGTTATCAAACACGGCGCTAATGGTTTTTCAGAAGATTTCCCGAGTCGGGGCAATGAGATTATAGCGGCCAGCACGCGGCTCGCTGTTTGGGTTACTGACACGCAAATGGCGGCCTCGTGTCGGACGTCCGTGGTCGTTGGTCGAGTTCAGAGACTGAAAAACACAAAAGCAAAAACAACAACAACAACGAACGACAACAACAGAGGCGCTGAGAGCAGTCGGAGTTCTGCTGACGAGGTGTTAGCCGGCGCTACAGCTGCTCCGTGAGGCACGTTGGCCGCAGAAGGTCACAACTATTCCATCTTAAAATGGCCCAGCAGGGGGGAAAACTACGCATGGTTGTATGTTTCAGGAGCCTCTCGCAGCCTGAAACAACTTCAAGAAATTTTTTTCCCTGAATCTCAGTGGGACCTTTCTTGTTTAATCTAAGGATAGATTAAATATTAGCATATTAATACCGACTCCACATTTCCAGCCAGAAGATTTTTGATGGGAGACCGTGTTGTGTTCACAAGAATAATGGGGTGAGTTGTAAACGTCGTACAAACAGAGTTCCCACTCAGAATTTAACAATTTCCTTTGCTGATATTTTCCAGCAGTTAACGTTTCGTCTCTAATTTGGTCAGCATTTACTGGAGGTGGAGCAAAACCCAGGAACAGACTCCCCAATGAAAATATTCAGCAACACTGACATTGCAAGTATTGCTCATTAAATACTCAACCAAACTCGCTCATAGCCACCAGGTGGCAGTGTTGCGTTGGCCAATCTCTTTGCCGCAAAGACAGACTTTAATGACATCACGTCCACAGACGGAACATCTAGGACTGATGTTTATGGTTCTCGTGGATCCTCAATCAGTCACACCAACACCAAACATCTGGCACAGACGCATGGCATCATTTGTTTGGTGCACACAGGCCAACAACTCCCCCCCCCAAAAAAAAAAAACCAACAAAAAACAACAACAACATGCAACCCTTGAATTAATGGGCCCATAACAAGCAAAATTCACATTACCAATCTTTCCTCACACAAATCTGAGTCTGTAGCTTGTTAATAAACAACAATCATTCATTCATTTTCCATACCCGCTTCTTCCTGAGCTCCGCCCCTCTGAGCATCAGTTTAACAGGAGGCTGCAAACAGAGGGCTGACCAATGCTGTTTCCTGGATGTGGAGAAGCGGTTTCTAGGAAGGCGAGCCGCTGGGCACGGCACCTTCAAATCACCACTTACTGCCCCGAGCCGGTTCTCCATCAGGCCCGTAAACAAAAACAACACTTTCCCCGACAACAGTCCAACACCCACAGGCCCCGCCTCCCCGACCCCAAGAAACACTTTCAGCTTTCAGCAGGTTGTCATGTGACCCGACCTCAGATTGGTGGGACGAGGCCCAGGGATGTCACGCTGCAGGTTGTGAGTGTAACACCAGGGGTGCTGGCTCCGCCCCCGGAAAGCCATCATGAGTGGCGCCCCCCGGGGGCTCACGGCCGAAACCTCAGAGCTCAACAGTAAACACGCTTGTGTTCAGCGACGCGGCGGGGTTATTTATGTGTGATGGCGGTGGCTGGATGCTAAAGGCCAAGACGGATGTTGTTACCGCGCTGTTAGAATGTAATCATAAAACTGATTTATTACAGCAACCAGTTGGTGCAAATTAGTTTTCTTTTTTTTTTTATTTTTAAAGATCTTTCAGGGAAACAGCAGTCATTCTGCCCTTTGGGTCGGGCTGCTGTGGACTCAAGGAAACCCGGCCGCCTGTCTTATTTCTACCAAGGACGGCGAGCAGCGTCCAGCTGCACGGCCGCAGCACAACAACTTGTTTTTTTTTTTTTTCACTCCAACAGACGCGGCTCGTGTTCACCGACTCTCAAGGTTAAGACCGCAGAACTTTCTTCTGCTCCAGTACGGCCTGTTTACCTGCCCACACGCATTAAGCAAACCATTAAGTGCAAACAGATCTGACGTTAACATTTCTACAAATAACTTTTTTATTATTTCAACACTTGTGAAATAAAATTTTAGTAATATTAAAAATTGCATTGACACGTTTTCTTTCTGCAACCAGCTGAGAGGCCCATCGCCCTCAAAACGATTGTAAAATTGGAAATTTATGCACAACCGTGAGAAACAATCCAAATGAACTGAAAGTGTTGTGTCATCATGGTGTTGTTGAATTTTATGTGTCAATAAAAAAAAACTATTTCCGCTCACTTTGGGACTCGAGTGTGTGAAGCTGAATGTAAACGTGCACCCTGGGGACCGGGACCCTTGGGTTGGATGTGGTCTGTTCACTGACAATCACGTCAAACGCTTGAAGACTGAGGCGCCGCCGGGGGCCGGCGAGCTGTCGGCAGGCGAGGCTGAAGGTCAGAAATACAAAAAGCTCAACTCAGCTCGGAGCGTCCGGCTGCTGTCACTGCTCTTCCGCACTGATTCGCCATTTAAGATCAGCTGCGATGTTACACGTGAACGACACAAGCACGCATTTCCAGTGAAGATTGCTTCCATATTTTAACTCAACATTTCTAAAACTCCAGGACGAGTGTGTGCATGCGGGGCACGTGACGGAACCTTTACACACTGCAAAATCCCCACAACCTGTGTGACATCAACACAGACATTTAAATTCACTCATCTGAGGAGCTCAGCAGATCTTTATTTTTTTTTCTTCTACAAACCGGAATCTTCTGGATTCATCGTATACCTCCAACCTTAGAATAAGCTGAATGGGGAAACATTTGTAAAGTGAAGAAAGAACGTGCAGGTTGTCCGGATGATTCATTGTAGCGCGGACAGATTCTTGTTTTATTGACCGCTGAGCCGCTTAGCTGCAGCTTGAGGCGTTTGATTGGTCGGCGGAGTTGGAACGTGGAGGCTAATGTCTGTCGCAGCGAGGCTAGGCTAGCAGTCACTTCCTGTATTTCTCCTTCGTCTCTTGTGTTTTCTTTTGTTATTGCAAACACTTCAGATCAGAGCTTGGCAAGACGGATGTGTGAGACTTGAAACCTCAGCAATAACTTCCTCGCAAGCTGAACAACAATTAGAATTTTCATTGTAATAATTTTACCGTTTACCAATAAAATTCCCCTAAATGTAATTTCTGTATTGCTGTATTGCAAGAAGTCACACAGACGGCAAAGAAAGTGAGGACACGTGTGCACATTAAATATAAATCATTTTATAATATACAAATTGTACAGATGTCATGAACAATAGGAACGTGGCCACAAAGGAAATCTTTTCCGTCCTGGACAGCGAACACGGCTCTGCGAGCGACATCAGCACACGACCAGAGATAACTGGACATTCAGGGCGGCAGCCGAGGGGATTCAGAAAAACAACACAAAACAAAAGAGAACAAATGAAAAGGAACAAAAACAAAACGGCAAACATCAGAGACTAAACAACAACAAAAAAGGGAGTATGCTTCATTTTTTTCCAACAGGAAAGGTGAGCAAGAAAAACATGACAAGAGGGGAAAAACCCCCACCGGGCTGCACCAGGATCAGCCTCCTGCACCCGTCAGGTCAGCAACACACAGGAAACCAAGCGTCGCAGGCAGGAAGCGACGGCACCAGCGTCCACGGCCGAGGCTCAGGGACAAATGATGCCGGCGCGAGACACCACAGCATGTCATTTTTTTCTCCCCCCCCCCCTCCCTCCCCCTCGACACAAACAAACAAAATCACATCTTGAAGTCAAACATTAGTCCACCGTCGCCGCCCTGTTGGTGCCACCGACGACGACGGCGACATTAAATGCCGTTCAGCATCATTGAGCTGATGAAGCTTTTCGTTCCCTGCGGCTTTTTTTCTTCTTCTTTTTTAGCGACACCAGACTGAAAGAAATTACCCACGATCCCCTGCTGCGTCCACGGGTGAGCCCTTATCGGGGGTAAATAGGAAAAAAGCAGTAGGTAAAAGTGGAAAAAAAAAAAAACTCAGATGAATGAATGAATGATTCAGTCACACTCTGGGTCTGCAGCTAAAGATAACCTAGCGTTTAGCCCTCTGTTTACAGCCTCCTGCTAAAAACGACGCGCCGTGCTCGGAGGAGGGGGCGCGGTCAGTGCAACTTAACTCTGGCAGTGTAAAGGACGGCGGACTTCTCCCCATTTGTGTCAGTTGACTGACAGGCTGCAGGCTGACACGGTGAGCAGAAGCTTCCCTTGCGTGGGACCTTCAAACTTTCTCTCTCATCTGAATGGGCGACGCGCACGGCGTCGTTGTCTGATTTGTCAGCTTCCACCGGGCGCCACTAGGGACCAAATGTCACAGTTTGAGATGCAGAACGGCGCAGAGAGACTGGACAAGAGGGACGGACGGACGGGGGATTTTCAAAATAAATTCATGAGCAGATGACAGTTTATGTTGGCGCCGGGCGAGAAATTGATTAAATCTGACAAAACATAATAAGAATGAGTTGACGACAGCAGTCTGAAATATTCAGAATGGTCTCGTCAGCCGCGATCAGCAGGCGCCCTCCTAACTATGAGCTTTTTTTTTCTACCTCCTTCCTTCTTTCTTTCATTTCTTTCTTTCTTTCCTCACACATTCTGACAATAGCGGGAACGTGACAGGCGAGTCGTTGCGCTCCGACTGCAGGAGGCGGCGTGAAATATCTCCGGAACACAATAAGTGCTTATTAAAGCTCCAGCAGCCCGAGAGCCGGAAAGGCTGTCGGAGTGCAAAAGAGAAAAGGGGGGAAAAAAAAGAGAAAAGAGGGAGTGAAAAAAAAAGAAGAGAAATATCATGAAGAAATGCTAATGATAGGACTTCATCTCTCCGGGCAATATAGTGGTTATTTGTCGAGTGCTCGCGAGAACGCCTTTGTAGCTGTGGAGAAAAAAAAAAAAACAACCACAAAACAACCAAAAATAAAATAAAATAATAAAATCCAGAAATCCACTCTGGTTGACCTGTCTGCCATTAGCGATGACCTCGTGGGTCGGGGAAGGAAGGGGGTTACGTCCCCCACCCCCCAGCAGGTTAAGAGCCAACAACAATCGTCGGGAGGTAGCTCGAAGCGTCAGTCAGAAAAACATTGTTTTTGTGTGAGTTTTGTGTTTTTTTTTGTTTTTTTTTTCAACGCAAGCTGATGCGGAACAGTAGAGGCAACAACGAGTCGTCGCAAAATCTCTCAGAACAGTCACAACGGTTAAAAAAACACAACACATTTGCCCCTAAGCCCCCCCCTCCCACAAAATAAATCAGAAAATATATGTTTTTTTTTAATCTCCTTGATTCTGAAAGCGGCAACAACAGCTTGAAAAATACCGACAGCGACTGCAGCGAAGGTTCTTCTGGACTAGAACAAACATACAAGACTGGGATCACTGCCGAGCCTCTCACAGACGTCTCTAGAAGCAGATTGTGGGCTGTGCACACTTTAGAATAGTAAGGCTAAGCTGGTCACAGTATTTTTTTAATTTTATTTTATTTTTTTTTTAAACTTTTTAAACCGTTTATTTTCTTCTTTCAATATATTCTAACTTTACAGACAAAAAAAAAAAACACCTTTTTATTTTGTTTACATCAAAGTAAAATCTCAGCGGCGGGTGGATTCGTCGAGGAGAAGGCTCGCTAGAGCAGAATCACACTTCCTGTTTCCTGTGAAGTGAGGGGTTTTGCTAACCCCGCAGTTTCCTACATCCTTTGGATCTTTAAAAAAAAAAAAAATCTTTAATGCGTAAAAGAGCTCGTAGAAAGCGATTGGACTGTAGAGGCAACACTTGGAAGGTGACAGGACCAAACTTCTGTCTGTCACATTCGAGCGGACAAATCAGATCTCTTACTGCTAGCTTCAGAGTGCGAGGGACATTAGCGACGCATCAGTGCCCCGTGGCTAGCTGCGTGTGCCGCACTAATAAACTCTCGCCTCGAGCAAAAACACATTTCCACAGAGAGAAGCCTTCAGTGCTGATGTTGATATCATTTCAAGGTAAAAACGCCGTCAAGTTCTGTTGAAACAGCCGCGACTGCAGCATCCGTGCTAATCTCTTTAGCAGCTGCAATGCTGCAATCCCACCTATCCTGTTTGTTTTTTTCTTTTCTTCTTTATTCTTCATTAAGGGCAGCCAGCAGCGGCTGCTTCCTGCCATTGTCACATCTTGAAAAAGAAGCTGATTGTTTACAGAGTCCTGTGCAGTAGGAAAAAAAAAAAAAAAAACGCTTTCTGCTTTTTATTTGAGCAGATGGATCAGCCAGACCTTTTAAAACCTGAAAGAACCGTCCGCCACGCATGACTTGAAAACAAGGTATAATATATATATATATATTTTATCAAAAGATCCAGATGATGACGGATTCTGACCTCGTTAAAGCAGCGCAGCCAACGGGCTTTATGTTCTCAAATGTCAATATGTCAGCCTGTCTTAGGCCTGCTTTGCTAACTCAGTGCTAACGGACGCCTTCGGCAATAAATGCTGCAGTTTGTTTCCCGTGCGGTGGTGTATTTTGCCCCCTGTGAACTATGCCCCCCACCTCACATCGCATCGCCTCCCCTCCCTCACCCTTCCCCTAAATGACCTCCATTACAAATGCGTGATTCCTGTCAGAAACCCCACTGATAAAATCCATTAGCGAGCTAATGAGAGCGCAGCGCCGCTGGCACCGCCGCCTTCCCTCCCTCTCGGCCTCCCTCCCTCCCTGCCGCACCTTATAAGCCATGTGGCGGCTGCGCGACGGCTCGCTAGCGGCGGCCCACCGAAAGGAACCTCGCGCCCTAAGAGGTGCTTAAAGAGAATGGAGGTGAAATAAATAAAGGAAATCTGGGCGATAAAAACGCGGGACGCAAACAGCCATTGCTTCAAATGAGCCAATTCATTTCTTTTATTTCCAGGCAGCTAATGCGCTGCGCTCTCCTCCCGTCGGCCCCGGCAGCGCCGCCTCTATTTGTCTCGATTTCTTCTTCTCCTCCGTCTGCAATTTCAGTCTCGGAGGGGGGTTTCTGACAGGGGGGCGGGAGCGGGGGAGGAAATTAAAGCGGTTTAGCCCGGTGCGGGGGGGATAAATCCAAACTCCTCCACCTTTTAAAACAACAAATGGGGGTGCACATGAAATCTGAGTTCTGCCGTGAAAAAACAAACCCCCAAAAAAATATTATCGCATCCTTATCGGACTTGGCTGGGACTAAGAGAACATTCTGCATGCTAGGTGAGAGTGATTATCAGCTCTCTTTCGAAGCACTTTGACGGCTCCGAGCTCGGCGTAAACAATTATCTCTTCATTCGTTCGCTCCGGATTGCCAGTCGCAACAAACGTCTTTCCCATCGCCGCCACCTCTGCTGCCGCTCGCTGACTTCTCCCCCCCCGCCCCCCCGGCGCCGGCTAGCGACTCGTGGCACTGAACAAAGGCTAATACAGTCAGTTGTTTCTGAGCCCAGACTGCCATTATGCTGCCGGCCACGTGGGATGAAGAGGAACGTTCTCCTGTCAGGATTCTGCTTCCTGGACTCCTTGTGCAGCTGATTTCGCTCAGTCGCACAAACTGGGAAGGGTAAAAAAAAACCCAAAAACAAAAAAAACAAAAGCCCCTGCGGTCAGGTATCTGTGACCACATTCTGTAAATTCTTTTCAAACTTTTCCTCAAAGGTGAGCTGAGACTTTTTTAAACGGTACAGCAACACTTGTGTCCTTCTATTGCTGAGATCAGGTGCTAAAAGTGAAACTGTAATGACATTTACAGGTCACTTCCGACTCTTTTTAAGGCCTGGTCGCATCACAACGCCAGATGGCATGACCCTCACATCTGGGTTTTTTTGTCAAGGTGGCCGATGTGCCATCTAGCAAACACGATTTTCACGATTTAACGACATTAGCCAGCTTCAGGCCTTGTCCACAGGTGCACGGGTGTAAAAACATCTGGATTTTTCTGGGCTTCTGGTTAAAAACAAAAACAACCACAGCCAGAGCCAGTGTGTATTTAAAAAAAAAGAAAAAAGATCTCCAAACATAAATGCAGACTTTGAGGTGATGTCATGAGCACCCCAGGCCAAGAGGTGGCGATATATAAAAATGGGAACGCTAAGGACACCTGGGCCGATCAGATGCCCGAAGAAAAGAGGAAACGACGCCAACAAAGTTGGTAAAAAATTTGAAAATGCCACGCGACGCCTCTCTCTAGAAGTGCTGCAAGCACAACCATGGAAAGGTGAACAGAAAAGAGGAGTTGTTGAAAAGCTAAAACAGACTTGAGTTAAAAAAAACAAAAGAAAACAAAAAAACACCCCGGTACGAGTCAACAAGGCTTCAGTCACTTCCATATTCTCCGAACCTCCCTCATTGCAATAGCATGTTTTGGTTGCAGCCTCTATTTAACGACTTGCGTCAATTGATTCAGCATTTTATAAACTGGATTCACCGATCCGGACTTCATTGATGCTGACCTCACTGATCCTGGCTTCACTGATCCTGGCTTCACTGATCCTGGCTTCACTGATTCAGACCTCACTGATCCGGACCTCACTGATCCAGACTTCACTGATCCAGACCTCAGTGATTCAGACCTCACTGATCCAGACTTCACTGATCCAGACCTCACTGATCCTGGCTTCACTGATCTGGACTTCATTGATGCTGACCTCACTGATCCTGGCTTCACTGATCCTGGCTTCACTGATCCTGGCTTCACTGATCCTGGCTTCACTGATCCGGACTTCATTGATGCTGACCTCACTGATCCTGGCTTCACTGATCCAGACCTCAGTGATTCAGACCTCACTGATCCGGACTTCACTGATCCGGACTTCACTGATCCTGGCTTCACTGATCCAGACCTCACTGATCCTGGCTTCACTGATCCTGGCTTCACTGATCCAGACTTCACTGATCCAGACCTCACTGATCCAGACCTCACTGATCCAGACCTCAGTGAATTTGGGATTTCATCCTTCCCTGATCTGATTTACAGAACTATCCCAACTCCTGTTAATCCAGTGTGTCCCTTCCGACTATCCTGCACTGACCTCCTGGTCACCTGCCTTTTTTTAAAATGACTTTTATTTTGGATATATACATTCAGTATGTGTGGTTATACAGTAGAGTCGACGTCTGCGTTGCGATGCTGCGGCAGGAGGCGGGACCATGGTTCCACCTCAGGTCGGGGAACCGACGCTCTTCCTAAACGGGGTGGGGAGGGGGGGGTTGAGAGGTAGGGCGGGGCCCGGAGACCTCCACGTGGACTTCCTGGTGGGGAGGGAGGCAGGGGCGGGGCTACTCCAGAGTTTCCTCTGGGCGTTGCTTCTTCTTGGCGACCACCTTTGGGCTCTCCGCCTCGTCCTCGTCGTCCGTCCCGATGCCGTTCTCAACCACCATCTGGGCCACGCCCCCTTCCTCCTCCTCTTCTTTTTGGTCTTGTTCTGCGATTCGACCGTAGCCACGGTTTCCGTCGCCGACGCCTCTCCGTCCTCTGCTAGCGGTGCTGCCTCCTTCTCTTCTTCTCTGTCCTTTTCTTCCTCTTGGTCTGCAGTGGCCCCGCCTCCTCCCGCTGTCTCCTCTGCGTCGTCTCTGCTGATCTCAACCCCGCCGTCCATCTTTGCTTCGTCGCTGTGCTGCTCTTCCTTCCCCTCTGACTTCCCGCCGTCTGCCTCGGCCGCCTCCTCTGCGTCAGCGGCGTTGGTTTCTCGCCCTGACTCGTCTTTTGGTCCCGTTCGGCCTCCTTCTCGCCGCCGTCAATCCTGGGATCCTCGGCCGCCTTCTCCACTTTACTCCTCTTCTTCTTATTCTTGTTGCCCTTCTCAGGGTCTTTGCTGCAGCTCTTGTTGGATTTGCCTCGGGGCTTGAAGATCAATTTCTGGGGGGGGGGAGAAAAAAAAACACACTTTTTTTTTTGGGAGGTTCACATTAGCAAAAGTTGCCGTCATGCGTCATAAAGTCCTCAGACATGCTTTTGGGCACACAAACTTAATTAAGAATGAATGGCGGCGGATTCTAATACAGCAGGGGGATGACTCGCTAATTCGCACGATTCTCATTGACGGCAGAGAGGAAATTGAGGCGGTATTTTTTGGGCGTGGTGAGGGAGTTTTGTGCATATTGTCGGCCCCGAGGCCTCAAGTCCGACCCAACAGAGCGGGCAAAAATGAGGCATTTTAAGACTTGGACAATTTCTTTCAGGGTGGGACGCAGCAGCCGGATAAACTAAACATCTCTGATGGTCTGAGAAGAAAGAAGCAGCACAATCCTGTGAATTCCCACAGAGTCCTCTGGGCCCCCTTTTATTTTGTGCAGCTTGGATTCGGGTCACAGACAGAATCAAGCGGCTTCATTCCTGACACGCGGACAGAGGTCGAATCCTGGAGGTTATACACACCAGCCAGGCTGACCTGGAGAACACGAGAGCGCCGGCAAAAACCCAACAAAACACCTCAGTCTGCGGGAGGACGAGGAATGCTGGAGAACTCCGACAGAGCAGAGTCAACATTTGTGTTTCGGCTCCTTGAAAACAAAGGCGGAGGGGGGGGGAACGTACCTTCGACTCTCTCCTCTTGCGACCCAGGATGGGCCGCTGCAGGAAAACTATCTGCTTGGTGGACAAACTCCCGTCGCTGGTGGGAAGAACAGAAGAGAAGAATAAAGTTCTGCTGGATGAACGACTGAGACGACTGTTTCCTTACGCACACACATCTGTTCAACAACCTATGACACATCAGTGTCGCACCCGAGCGCAAGTACGTGTGGGCAGTTTTCATACAGAAGTTGATAACAGGAATATTTACTTATTTGGCTTCTCTAACACAGAAGTAGTTTTGCAACTGAGCCGGACTGATCGGACTGATCTGTGGTTTCACTGAGACCACTTCCTGTTTCCAACTCCTGATCATTTTTGACAGTAATCCCTGAAATCCTCTCTCCATTCTTCTTCTGCAGTTTTTTTTTTTTAATTTATATTAGCTGTAGGACTTAAAAATATGAATCAAAAATAATTGTGTAATTAATTAATCGTAGTTAATCGCATTTTAATTGCACATCAATATTTGAGTTGGCAACAGAGGTGGAAAGTACTTAAATAGGTTTTTCTGGTTTCTGTACTTTACTTGAGTGATTCTTTCATTCGACTTTTTACTTATACGCCCAATTTGTCCACAAATATCTGCATTTTCACACCTGTCTGTCTTCTTACTTTTGTGTTTAAAAATATTTAAGTATTTAAAATAATTGATGTTAAAAGAAATCCACTTTATTATATATACTATGCTATATTATTATAGATGTTGTTGTTGCTTGAAGTGGAGCTATTTGAACTATGCTGGTGTGTACTTCAGTAAAAAACTGGATGATATCCAGAGGGAGATTGTTTGCGAGAGCCTCAGCTTCGGGCTCACTGTTCAGTTACTTTTCAGTACAAGAAAAATAAAAATGTAGAAAATAACATTGGCTATTGTTATTAAAAGTGTAAACATCTAAAAATGGTTCACTGGTCACAACTATGACGACTATTGGGTTGTGCTGAGGCTGAAAAAGAACAAAGCTGTCGTATTGACAGCAGCAAAGCTGTTAGTAGCTGCCACACTAGACCTCTGGTCAGTTCACTCCACTTTATTCTCTCACAACTTTTTCATATTTTCCAGATCATCAACAAATGTATTGTTTCATTAATAGGAGGAAAAACATTTTTATAAATTTCAGAACCTGTATGATGGCTAAATGAGTTGAATCAGCACTTCTACTATGACCAGAGATGAAAAAAACCCAACAGTATCTGTACCTAAGTGCGTGTTTCGTATGTCGGCGGTAGCGGAGGCTTGAATAACTGTGGTGGAAAGCAAACTGGTTGTGGCACAGTTTGCACAGAGCAGTGCCTTCATCCAGGCTTCTATCCAACTCTTCTTGAAATGTGAATTTCCCATCCACCAAGCTTAGCAAGGCGGTGTTATCATTGTCATCCATCACGTTTGTTGCTAGCGCAGGCAACTTGTTAGCCCAACTAGCGATCCGACTTCACTCAGCGCGTCACTGTCATCTATATTGTCGGAAAACTCGTGCAAATGTTCCGTGTTGTCAAGAGTATAAAAGAATGACGCCGTCATTTTTATGTTTGTTAATTGTTGAATTAACGCGGTAATCATTTTTATATATATTTCTTTACAGCCCTGGTAGCTATATTACGCCATGCTGTCGCTACATTTTCACAAAGCCTCGTTGATTTGCATTAAATTCACTTGAAAACACTCGTGTTGTTTTTAATGAAGCAAATGTTAAAGGTAAACGTTATTATTTTAAAGCTCATTTCAAAATGTGGTTGTTGTTCTATGGAGCTTCCAGCTTCCTTATATCAATAAGAGGAGGGATGTGGAGATCCCGATGATGTCAGCGCTCCGGGAAAACCTCTGGTCCAATCAGAGCACACGGTGGGAACCTGCTGCTGGATTATTAAAAAAAAAAAAAATGTATAAAATATAAAAAAGTGGATATATTTAAACCAGCTCTTTGTCTCCACTTGCTTTAAAATATTTAAAGATTCCCAGACAGCGTTACAACAAACACTGACAGCTTTTTCTTCATAATTCATAATTTTTCTTCGTTCGGCGAAAATTGCGGCAGAATTTTAAGATGCGGATGTTTAATTCATGAGGCGTTTGGACGTGCAGAGCGACTTCTCCTCCGACTCAAGAAGCTCCAGACTTGTGATCCTCTAAGCCGCCGTCCGGTGGCGTCGCGTCCACCAAAAGCGCACTTTGTCACGCAAGCAGGCAGATTTTTTTGGCTTTTTTTTTTTTGCCAGAATGTCAAAGTCGGGAAACATCTTCAGTTCGTCTCATCCCAAAAGCTAATCCTCCGTTCCCTGAACATGTCACACTCCTGCGTCCCGCAGGGGATAATCTGCACCAGCTGACAGATTAATGGAGGGCAGGAAGTGCACGTTGAGGAGTTGGACTTCCTGTCCTGTCTCAGAGTCCGGCGAGCGGGCTGGTTGGCCGGCGGGCTCCGCCCCCTTTCTCCAGGTTGCCTCAGGTTGTTGATATTTTTTATTTTATTTCATCATTTGTTTCTGCTTTATTGTCTCTTTTTTTTTTTTTTATCTCCTGCTGTTATTGGATGGCGGCGCCAGAAGGCGGACCTGCGGCGCCCTCTGCTGTTATCTGACTCGGGATCAATAACTCCGGCACAAATGTTAGATGCGGCCCGGAGTTAAGCCGCCTCTACACACACACACACACTCTTAGTAAAACACACCAGGACAAAGACGGCAGCTTTACGGCACCGCCGAACTCTAACAGCTGCAACAAATCTTCTTCTTCCTGCAACTTGGAATGACTTTGCACACACAGACGGCTTTACTGGCTGAAACCACCCAAAGCCTCCGCAACTCTTCTCCTTCTTTCCCTCCATTACCTCCATTTTTTCCTTTCTTCCTCCGCACGCTATTTTCCGGGCTGTCAAAAGTGCGGGATGGCTTTCTGGCAACTAAAAGCTGCAGAAAAGGAACCCTGGAGTTCCAAGGCAGAAAGAGGAAGAAAAAAAAAAAAAAACCCGTCTCTATTAAGCTGGAGAGAAGTGGATGGCTTGGAAAATTACAGACCTGGACGGAACCTTCTCCCTCCTGTCAGTCGGAGCTATTATGCCTCAGAACCCCAATAGCTTATGTCAATTAAACTTGCTGAATATACCCTGTAGGTGGCGTCACCCAGGGAAAGAGCAAAAAAGACTGCAAAAGGACGGCGGAACTGAAAGAAAGTTTTGAGATAAATGCCCTGACTCATTTTCTTTTCTTTCTTTTCTCAGAGACTTGCTGCTGCTTTACACTCCATCCACGACGATGGCCAGGTCATTGTTTAAAGTGAACATCCGGACGGAAGCTGCCACACGCGACCGAGGTTGTGCACTCCACAAAGAAACTTCTGAACTGAAGTGTTGTTGCAGGTCCCTCCAACTTTTTGACAATGAAATTCAGACTTTTGTTGTTTCTGCACAACAGTTCAACTCGCTTTCACAACCTTTACAATCTGAAGTTTAAAAATAAATAAGGGCTTCTGGGTTTCTGCTTGCGTTTCCGCAAATTTTTGGCAAAAGGTCGGTTTTCAACTATTTCTTTTTTCTTTTGTCTCTTCGCAAACACTGTTAACGCAGTGGATGGAAACAGGCTGGTGAAACAAAATGACTCAGTAAAACATTCAGCTGACCTGAGCGACGAGCTGCAGCTAAAACATGATACTTAAAACCAAGTTGAATAAGAAATCTGCTACTTTTAAGAGCTTGAGCTCTTTTTGGGGGGTAAAACGAGTTTTTGCGTCGACCAACAAACTTTTCCAGAAAAAGTGGAAGCGCTCGTTATGACATTATTCTGACAATATCACTCGTATCTCCTACGTGTCAAAGCTACTTTGAACTTCCAAACACGGAACTTGGACAAAGCTGACCAATCAATCCTGTTTTTTTTGTTTGTTTTTAGCAAAAACACACGGCCGCCGCCGCCGCCGCCGCCCAGTCAGGGGTGCCCAATGCGTCCATCGCGAGCTACCGGTCGATCGCAAAGCAGTTTGGGTCGATCGTGATGAGACGAGACAACTCCGGTGTTTTTTTTTTTACTTGGCAAACAGTTTCACTGTTGTTTTCTTTAAAAACACGCGAAACTAGCTGGGTTGTCGCGCGATCTTGCAATCCTCGAGTGAAGCGATCGAGTCGGCGCAGGAGACGTCTCGCTCGGAAAAGGCGTTTCAAAGCGCGCCGCAGATCATGGGAGAAGCAGCTAGCAAAACGTCTGCGTTTCACACACACACACATACACGCAATTATAAGGATACATGCACATGGGAACATGTTGACACACATATATATACATATAATATATATATATATATATATATATATATTTTCCACTTTTATAGTAGGTGGATCTTTTTGACTTGGTCATTTTGTAAGTAGCTCGCCAGTTGGAAAAGTGTGAGCACCCCTGATCTAATTCATCCCAACAACTCTGTGTTCCCCTGTTTCACAGTTAATCCCAGTGATCCCGCATTTATTCCGCCTTTTATGGCACAAAGAATGTGATGACCGTCCGCATTAATTGTGAACGCGGCGAATGCGTGCGCGAGCGCTTCGAGACAAATGCGGGAATTAGCCGCAGAGCAGCAGTTAGCATAAATTTCAGGCCGACCCCTCCTCTTCCTCCTCCTCCTCTCCGGATGAAGTGTCTGGAGAGAAAAAAAAAGGCCCTCAGACGACACAAATAAATAATAAATAAATAAATGATGATGATGACGACGCTTCTGCAAACACGCTACTTAAAGCCGAGGAGTCGACGGCTCAAAAACAGGCGTAATGAGTCTCGCTAATCCGAAATGGATCATCAAGCCTTATTTATTTCTCCGTGCAAAATGTCGCCGGAGGGCGGGGGAGGGGAAAAGGGGGAGGAGCCGCCTCCCTCTGTATCTGGGCCGACTCTGATTAATTAGCCATGTTTAGTTGTGCTGTTGTGATACGTTGCGTTGTGTTGCGAGCCGGAGACGGAGGGGCGATTAATCAGCGGCTCGGCCGGACATCAGTCACGCGCCGGGGGAAACTCGCTCGCACTTCATCAGGGCGGCGAGGATCATTTCACATGTGGTGTTCATAAACAGAAAGGAAAAGACAGAGAGCGTCGGCGTGGCCCCGCGTCAAGCGTCGCGCCGTTGCGTTCCTTCCTCTTTGAAATGGGATCAGAGAGGGGTTGATGACACGAAGCACGACGACAGCGGATCAGATGGCAACTTCACAGGTTTATTTTCACACGTCCGTCTTGGAAAGATCCTCGAGAAAAAAAAACACCTGCACGCGGGAGGCTCCTTAAAAAAACCTTTCACATCCAGAGCGGTCGGATGGGGTTTTCCTCGGCTTCCACTTTGGTGATCTGCTAACAGTGCCGGGCGACGCCTATCAGGTGTGGAGGGGCTTTAATTCAGCCAGACAGCACTGGAGAAAATTCCTTTGGTGCCTTCAGTTCTTTGCTCTTCTTCTTCTAAGGAAACGTTGAACCAGCTCTAAACAAACCGACACTGGCAGCACCGCCGCCACGTTGACACGGACACTGTTTACACGCCACCAGCAACTTCCTGTTTTGGCCAGAAATCATTTTAAAATCGTTCTGTTCACCTCACCAAGTCAGGGATTGACTGTCTGTACAAGTTGAAAATGTTCAATGTGAAAGATGGGAAAAGAAAACTGGGCTTGTCTCGCGTTGCCGTTAGCATCGTTAGCTCATATATGCACGTGTCTAGCATGAAATAGCCTCTATATGAAAGCGTGTTGACAATAATGTTCAGGAAACAGACAAATAAATTTCACTCCACATTTATCATGTGGAAAGCAGCAATGGTTTGGGAAGTTGAGGTTGCCAAGGTTCTTCTGTGGTCGTCCTGCCGACCAGCAGAGGCTCAGAGGCTTCATCAGAAATGTAGGATACTGTGGGATCTACCCAGAACCCTGCTTGTAACCGCTTGCCCACAAAGACGGCTGATTGGCTCGGACCGCATCACATCTAGGGACATCCTGCAGCTTGGCAGAGTTAGAAATATATATATATATATATATATATATATATATATATATACGTATATATATATATATATATATATATATATACAGTATATATGGATTATTTTTAAAAACCCAAAAAAAACCGCAGGAAACCTGGAATCCACTCGGAGTCGTTCCCTCTGGTTGCCTCCGCCAGCCAAAAAACTGGAGCCAAATCTTTGCCGGTTGCACTTCTTCGTCAGATTCTCTTGTCATGTCTTCGTGGTGGCTGAGCAGCTCGCCAAGCCTTCTGACCGTAAGCGGATGTGCCGCCGCCGCCGCAGCCGCCGCCGCCAGCGATGAGTCAGCGCGGCAGGCTTAGCCGAGCCACCGCTACATTTCCGTGAAGAGATTTTGTGGCGACAGCCGAAGCCGCTGCTCCGCTCCGAGCTCAGCCCGAACTGGAACGGATTTGGAACAACATCTTCCGGAATATAAAAAAATAAATAAAAAAAACTAACCCCAGCCGGCCGTCATGTAGCTTTGAACAATAACTGGAACAGACAAAGCGTGCCGCCGTACAGTCGCTTTTCTGCTCTGGTGACAAGTTAGTGTGGGGTTTTTTTCTTTTTTCTTTTCTTTTTTAAATCGCGACGACTCGGCTTTCAGCTTCTCTCAGGGAGGAAGTTTCTCTCTGCAGAGCCGCTGAGACGTTCTGCCTTGGCTGCAGCCGCCGAGCTTTAAAGATTAATGTGCAAATAGAGATAAAAATCTGAGCGCTCGCATTCTTTAGCACGCAGCAGTAATTCACAGAGCGTCCGTGAGGTCATGAAAACAAACACACCTCGTGTTATCTTGGAGAAAGAGACTCCCACACACACACACACACACACACACTCCCAGAGGCCAACAGGCAGTTCCTCCCTCAAAGACATTTAAATAAAATAAAATTAAAAAAAAGTTTTGTTTCGTGCGCCGGTGACGAGGCACTTTTGGGATATCGCAGCAGCTTTTTTTTTTTTTTTTGAATAATTCATCGGCTGTGCAGAATTAAAACTATGCTGGACTAAAATTCAAAGTAAAGCCTGAATTGACTCGAGCATCAATCTTCCAAAACTTATAATATTCCAGTTTGAAATATTTCTGGTGGTTGTCAGTGATGTTGTGACGGTATTTCAAAATTGCTGCACTCAATTAAATGGAGTTATGGAATGCATGTATATTGTAATTTTAATGTACACAATGAAAAAGTAATAATCTTTAACAAACAAAAGAAAATTGGAGAGAATTGCAGACCTTTGGCTTTTTAATATTTGTTTTTTAAGTCCTTCTCATCATAAAAAAAAATAACTGGCTGAATAAATCATTTTGTCTCCACAACTCCCAACTTTTGTTTTTGTCCCGCTCATAATTCCCATTTAATTGCCTCCTCTTTTGTGTGCGTTGTGCAGAGGTCACGACAAGAGTGCTAATCACGCTGCAATCAATTCACAAATCAGTGTCTAATTGCTGCAGGTGACAAGCAATCAGGCTATTGCGCATTTATTCCCTCAGCGCTGATTGTAGCTCTCGTAGGTATGGCACTCGTGGCCGTGTGCCATACCTACGCTTGGCCAAGAGGGGGCGGCGGAAGTCTCAGATTAGCGGAGCCGCGGCTGGCTGTTTACCTGTTGGTCTTGATGACGGGGGTCGGCAGCACACAGGTGAGCCTCCAGCCGAAGGTGGCCAAGGACTGAAGCAGCGGGATGTAGTCGGCCTTCACCTGCAGACCCTGCAGACGGAAGAAGAAGAAGAAGAAGAAGAAGAAGAAGAAGATTTTTACAACCACATTTTGTTCACAGAAAGAAACCAAAAAATAAGCATCTTTTAGAAGAAGAAGAAGAAGAAGAAGGAGAAGTAGAAGAAGAAGGAGGAGGAGGAGGAGAAGGAGAAGAAAACGAAGAAGAAGAAGAAGTAGAGGAAGAAGGAGGAGGAGGAGGAGGAGGAGGGAGAAGAAGAAGAAGAAGAAGAAGAAGATTTTTACAACCACATTTTGTTTACAGAAAGAAACCAAAAAATAAGCATCTTTTAGAAGAAGAAGAAGAAGAAGGAGAAGAAGTAGAAGAAGAAGAAGGAGGAGGAGGAGGAGGAGGAGAAGGAGAAGAAGAAGAAGAAGAAGAAGGAGGAGAAGTAGAAGAAGAAGAAGGAGGAGGAGGAGGAGAAGGAGAAGAAAACGAAGAAAAAGAAGAAGAAGAAGAAGAAGAAGAATAAGTAGATGAAGAAGAAGGAGGAGGAGGAGAGAAGAAGAGAAGAAGAAGAAGAAACAATCTCGCCACTCGCCACACACTGTATAGCACGTCAACCATCATTATTCATGACAAGTCCTGGACAAACACGTCGTTTGCTATTCAGCCGCGCTGTTTGAGGCAAACATTTAAAATACTGTTTCCTTTTAATGAGCTGCAGCTGCCGGGACACCACGAGCAGTCCGAGAGGAGGAAATGAATGTAATGGCTGCAATTTATTCAAAGTAAATGAAAAACGTTGGTTAAGTTTAACGCACACCTGTCAGGACACACACACACACACACACACACACACACACACACACACACACACACACACACACACACACACACACACACACACACACACACTGTTCCGAGAGGAGAGGAAGCATGTGATGCAACTCAGGCACCTGCTGAAAATGAAAAAAAAAACCACAGCGCGTGATTGGTAGCAGTAGCAACAACACAACCACACGTGCGTTGCAGTGCACACACACACACACACACACACACACACACACACACACACACACACTCTCAGCGCACCTCTGGTGCTTTACATAAATCCCAGACTGCCACACTGGTGCTCGCTGGTCGCCAGCATCGACACGAGAGACGTCGACGTCGGACAGGAAATCGAGAGCGTCGCGGTTTTCTGTTCACGCTCTGTTCTGATTAACTGTACGAGAACAGAGAGTTTACCACGCGGCTCTCCGTCAGAGTCTAATTAAAGCGGCGGCGGCGGCGGCGGCGGCGGCGGGATGTAATATAAAGAGCCGCTTCCATCGCCGGGGTGCAGATTAGCACGGCTGCGTCTGGTAAACCGGTTAACGACGTCGAGGACGGAAGACGGTCTTGTGTATAAAAAAAAGAACATTTTTGCATGCAAATAAAATAACTGACAAGTACCATAAATAAGAAACATATGTGAAGCCGATTAAATAAAAACATTTACAAACCCGAGGCCGATTTCATTTGTTGCGAGGTTACATTTTCACTTTTGTCAATCAAAAGCCATCATTCAGATGAAGCAAACTTCACTCCAGCAATATTTCATTTGAACAGCTTGTCAGTGGATTTGCAGCGGAGGTGCGTGCTGAGACACAGGTCAGGAAATCAGCCCTTTGTGATGTCACAGAGGGCACTGAGTGACCGCACCTCCAGCCTTTGATACTCGCGTGCTTGTGCCCTCTTCTAAGCTTGAAGAAGGTCAGAGCATCAGTTTTAGCAGGAGGTTGCAAACAGAGGGCTAAATAATCAGCTCTCATGTACATAGCAACATGCACGGAGCAACAAAGGTCTCGCTCCTAGTTAGCTGCCATCTTTTTTTTAAAGTCTCCGCCCTAAAAAAACGAATGAAGAAATGAGGGAGAAGCCCAGAAGCACTTCAGGCCGCCGCTGCTTCTTCCCCTGGAAGCCAGGACTCCACCCACTTCCTGCCCACGTCCTGGAGCTGCTCTACAGCAGAGCCTGCTGGGTGATTATTGCGAAAGCGTCGCAAGAAGAAAAACGATCGGCCGCTTTCTGACCTTCGGAGACAGAAGTTGGAGTGGCGACCCTGGCGGCCGCCCCGGAGCAGCTCGCCTCATTTTTCTTCCTCAGACTCTTCATTGACCAGCGAGCGCGACGCTCGCAGAGCACAAACAGACCTGAAGCACATCGGCGAGTCGTGCGCGGCCGATCGTTGCGACGCGAGACGCTGCTCCAGACGCTTGTAGTTTGCAACGAGCATTACTTCGCCTTCTTCTCTTTCTTTTTTTTTTTTTTTTTTCTCTTGAAGTTCCAACAGGGAGCAGTGGGTGTATATTTTCCTGGAGGTCTGAGCTGGATGGGCTCCCAGAAACAGCCTCTCCTTCCTGGCTCGGCCACAGAAAACTAAATTGAGAAATAATTTCTCGGTAATGGCCTGTGGTGGAAGGTGAGAGTTAATCACTGGTCCCTACAGTCGGGTTGCCAGAACCAGAGGTAGAACCTGCCAACCATCTCCTCCTATTTCTGTGCTAACTTTATAGTTGGGAAGCTGAAGTCAAGTGTGCATGATAACCTTTAAAATGATGGACGAAAAGTCCTTTTAATTTGGATTATTCTATAATCACGCAACGTTCTGACTCGTCCGCGAGCAGATGGTGGGAATGTTGCTGCTCTATTTACTTTCAGTTGCTGGTTACAGTCGTTACAGCAACCCCCCCCGACCTAAAAAAAAACCCCAACAAGCTTGTGTCCGTCTGTGCAAAAAAAACCAACAAAACAACAGAAGCAACACCTTCTCCCACCACGAGGGCCACGTCGCAGCTGTTCTGCAGCCTTTGATGGTTTCACAGGATCTATAAATACCAGCCTCTCGCTGTGAAGCCGCCCACGCACCGTCCCTCCCCTGCTTGAAAACTGCAGCGCAGCATCAATAACGCGGCTTAATGAAAAGTTTTGCAAAGTGCAGCCGCACTTGGCCGAGGAGGGGGCGGAGCTGCTGCGGCATCGTTAGACTTCCTGTGACGTCGGTGCAAAGCTTTTATCGCGCAACTTCGGCACGCTCAATAAAAGCATTAGGGTTTGATGAATTAAAGCGGTGAGGCGGACCGTCGGGCAAATCCTGCACCTCAGAGACTCACAAAGATTCTTGGCCCGGTTAAATTAACCTTCCCGCTGGTCGCTGCATGGAAAACACAAACAAGGTTTTTGCAGCATACTTTAGTTTCTTTACCTGGAAGTAACAAACTAAATATCATCAACCAGTGCTAGTATGCTTCCTCCTTGTGACGTCACAAAGGGCCGGCGAGCATCCTGGTGTCAGCTCCGCCCCTTCGTGACTGCCTTCTGGTTTTTTTTGTCTCCCTTTGAACATGTGGAGGTCCAGCTTTAGCAAGAGGATGTAAACACCGGGCTAAATGAGCTGTTTTGGACTGAGGCTCTGTTGAGGTTTTTGTTTGGGGAGGGCGGTAAGCGGTTCCGGCAGGCAGCCCCAATGCATTGTGGGAACCTCTAACTATCCTAATAACAAGGAATTCACAGCTTTAAAGGCACTTTTCTCACACTGGCTGGTTCACAACAACAACAAAATTCTCCAGGTTTTTCATCATTTTGTCTTCTGGATGCTTTTGTCCACCGGATGTGAGCGTCTCCAGTTTGGTGAATGTACGAGCTATAGAGAAAAAAAAAGCTGCTGTGTTTTTTTCCCTTTATTCTCGCCCTACAGACCCGAACCCCCCCCCCACCGCCGCCTCCTCCGACACGGATCTCTCGGCGTCGTCGACACCGAGGGCTCCATCTCACACTTCAAGGCACAGCGCAAATTACTCTCCTCCTTTCTGGGTCACCTCCCCACCTCACCCCTCGCACTGCACGGAGAACACGGCGGCTCGGACACGCGGAGGGGCGGAGCTTGTGAGGACCCTCGGAGACAGGAGCACCCGACCGAATGCAGCCGACCTCCAACGTTCCACCGATGATTCTCCAACGAGCTCCGTTGTTACATCAGAACACCACATAAACACTGCACCTAGACACCTTCTCCTGCAGCAGCAGCAGCAGCAGCAGCAGCAGACGGAGGAGGTGCCTGCTCCGCCTGAGGCTTCACTGCAGGAGAAGTTCTTTGGTTTAAATTCGGGTCCTGACAGGAAACAGGGCTTTTAGTGCATCAGTGCCGAGGCGGCTCATTATTGATTCTAGCAGCAGGACACAGGAGGCTCCAAGCTGCTGCTGCTGCTGCTGCTGCTGCTGCTGCTAATTGGAGTTTCATGGCTCAACCTGTGGAGGTCAGAAGGCAGACGGGTCGGGACCAGGCAGGTGATGCACATTCAGCAGCCGTCACGTGACGCTTTGCTGGTAAACAGGCATCAAGAGAAGAAAATGTGAACCTGCTCTGCTGTGTGGAGGCTTTCTGGAGGGAGTGGGGTGGGCGGTGGGGCTCGCTTATGGGTTTTCTATTTTCATTACTTTCAGAATCAGGGTTGTATTTATGTAACCTTTCAAAAGGTCAGTGATTCCTGCAGGTGAGGAATAAATATCACAGATGAAACTCACACAAGGATGTTTTAAAATGAGAAGCTTTTTACGGGTTGTGTTGTTTTCTGCCAGATGTGTGCTCTCACCTCTACAGGCTGACTTGTAGTTTGTCTTTTTGTTCTCGTTTGATTTGTTTTGCAGCGTTAAACTCATAAAGTTTTTTTTTTTTTTTTCCATTTGTCTCGTCACAGAGCAACATCTCTTGCCTACCAGGGTTGAACCTTTGGTCGTGGTGTGAGTCCTCAGGGGGTCGGGGAGAAAACCCCATCATCACTGCATGAGTGGCTCAGATACTAAAGACACAAACTGGGCCAATAAAGATGCAGGAGAGCACATCAGATGTTTTGATTGAGCGTTTTCTATTTTTAATACTTAAAAAACCCCTCTTGTTTTAGAGCTACTGATTCATTCCAACCCCATCAAAAAGTGTAATAAACACTTTATTCAGCTTTTTACGGCTGCGCTGACAATCCATTTCCAGTTTAAGACGATATAAATGATTTCTAGCATCTCCTCTCCAACAGCAAAACACCTGTCAGACTCTGGAGGCAGAAGAAGAAGAAGAAAAAAAGAATGGCTCCTCCCACCTGCAATCAATATTCTGCAATATTTCTCCCCGTCATTTTCCAGGCGCCGAGACAATAATGAGCGTCGGGGATAATTTGCATTCCAATTTTCCTGGCTTCTATCGCGGTGCAACGCGATCGACGGCCCAATCAGCCACGGCGGCGAGACGGAGCTGCGTCGGGTCGGGTTCTGGTGGCGAGCGCCGGAGCGGAAAGACGGCTGGTGATAAAGTCCCAGCGGAGCAGCTGATTGGATCTGAAGGAGCCGCGGCTGTCGCTCTGCCGTTGACTTTCCCGAGGAGGCCCTGAGATCCATTAAGCCGTAACAGAATTAGCCTTCCTCTCTGGGGGGGGGGGGCAGAGGCCTGAGGAGGGGGGGGTTGGGGGTCGGCGGGGGGCGGGGGGGGCTGCAGCTATAGGAGCCTTTTTGTTGGGACATGCGGCCAATGAGAGGCCAGCCGGACAATCACAGAGGACAAAAGTCTCCTTTCACACTCGGACATCAAACGGCTATGAAAAAAAAAAAAAAAAGTCCAAATTCAATTACCGAGATAGCATCAACAAACACGTACAGACACGCTAAACCTTTCCTACATTCGAATGTAGGACCCACACACACACACACACACACACACACACATATAAAGCGTCATGCACAAACATGTAGACAACAAACACACACGCAGACACAGGGATGAAAGTCAATGACACGGCGGCAAAGCCTTCAACCTCCAGACAGAAATCAATTTCCAACTTGTGCTGAGGAAAGACACTAATCGGCCAGCAGATAAGAGCTTGTTTGCTCCTGATAAGAGCGCCGGCTGCGACACATGTCCAATAAATTGAGATACGGCCGGGCCGTCGGGTTGGTTGGATCGGGGGGGGGGTTGGCGGCGGTAGCGCGAAGATATGGGGGCCACCGGGAGGTTTGGAGGGGATTTGGGGGGGGGGGGACAATTGATATCAGCGCCTCCAGCTGAAGAAATTTGTGGTATAAATGCAGCCTGGACAGCGGCTGGTTGTGTTTCTGTGGTGCTGCGATGTTGGAGGAAGGAAGAAGAAGCACCAGGTGAGGTGGGGTGAGGTGAAAAAAACACAACCTTGACTTAAGTCGCAACATCTACTCCAGTCGGGAGTTGGGGGTGTGTCTGAGACGTGACGAGGTGAATGTCAAGGTCTTTGGTTTGCTTCTCTTCCAAACTTTACAGTGCGACACACAAAGGAAAATCGCACAGCTGCGACCTCGGCGAGAAGAGCAACAGCATCGTGCAATGGACAAAACCTGAAGGGCAAAATTTCCTGAGAATGAAACCCACAACCTGTCTCAAAACTCCAACATATGCTCAGTCTCCTTTATTCCATTGTTTTGGGATTAATACTCAATCGTATTGTACCGTATTGTATCTATCGTATCGCATCGTATCTATCGTATCGTATCTTATCTATTGTACCGTATTGTATCGTATCGCATTGTATCTATCGTATCGTATTGCATCGTATCGTGTCGTATCGTATTGTATCATGTCGTATCTATCGTATCGCATCGTATCTATCATATCGTATCTTATCTATTGTATCACATCGTATCGTATTGTATCATGTCGTATCTATTTTATCGTATCTTATCTATTGTATCACATTGTATCGTACTGCATCGTATCGTATTGTATTGTATCGTATTGTATCGTATCGTACTGTATCGTATCAAATTGTAGACAATAATCAAATCAATTTTCGTATACGCATCTTATTGTCAAATCAGATCAATGGGACCGTACTGTACCAGACTATAAATGTTTCTTTTTTTTCGGAATCATACGTTCAATGTTCATCTTCTTTGGAAAAACAACAAAACCAAAACCTTGCGTCCTCCTCACTGCTGGCCTGGATCAGAACCACAGCCTCTCTACTTACGTCGATGATGGTCCACTGTTCCACCACGATGGCGTCGTAAGTCGGGGCGGCCGCGTTGGCCTCTCCCTCGCACCCCTCCTGGAAGATGAAGACGCTCTCCACCGACTTGGGCATCAAGTCTGTGAGGAGGAGAAGAGAGAGAAATCCAGCCGTGAAAAAAAAAAAAAGAAACAGGCAGTATTTACTGGATGGAGCGTGTCTGCCTGCTTTCCAGGCCCCCCGGGCCGGAGAAAATGGAACGATATCAGTCAGCCGTGCTCACGCACACACACACACACACACACACACACACTCACGAGCCGTTATTACACAGCCGCCGGCAGAGGGCATTTGTATGAGCGATGGGTTCGTATACATTATGCAGGGGGGTGGCGTAAAAAAAAAAAAAAAGGAAGAAAAAGAAACGGAGGAGGAATTCCCCGTCTGGGACGTTAAAGAAAACCAGAGACTTTAGTGGCGACGACATCGGAGCGCCGAGACTCCGAGACTCCAGGGAAGCCCTCTGATTGGACGAAATCAGCCCGCAAGGCATTAAATAAGCCTGCATGATTCACCACAGACAGGCCGGATTAAGGATAAAAAGATCTGAGGCTGTAGGTCAGGCTGACCGAGCGAGCGGCCGATGGACCGGGCGACCAATCGCATTCTCCCAGAATCCCAACTGACAGAGACACCAACATCCACATCCTCACCAACTCTCCCACCCTGAGGTCTCTTGTCATTCATTGGATATAGGCTGGTCACACACACACACACACACACACACACACACACACACACACACACACACACAAACACACACACACACACACACACACACACACACACGGAGAAACAGCAGCGCCCCGGCGGTCCGACTGGCCTGAGTGCTTTCTCATTACTCCCCGGCCATTTACACGCTAATACAGTTTGCCGAGGCCCCGGCACCAATACGAGACACTCCACATTTCATTACCGGGGCCTAATAATAGTCGGACGAGAGGCGGTGGGAGAGAGAAGAAGGGAGTGAGACGGGGAGCTGGGGACGCGGGGCCAGAAAACCCATTTAGGACCCCTGGCACGCTCGATTGAAAGCATCTCGCAGACGCGGAGCGGCCGCTACCAGACGCAGGCGGAGGCCGGCCGTCCATCTTCCCCCTGTTTACTATGTATGTTTTTGGGAGCGTCGCATCGGGAAGCGGTCCCGGAGATGCCGGACTTAAAGAATATGTATTAAAAACTGATGTTTAAATCCTGCTGGAGGTGATTTCTGAAGGTTAGATGTCCATATTTGGAGATTTGGCCAACAAATTGTGATGTAACAAGCACCAAAATCCCATGGATTGAGGGTGCATCTGCTTTCATCCATTCATTCTTTACATCCACATACTGATGCTGCAACAACCAGATGGAGAGACATTTAAAGGCCCAACGCGCAGCACTGAAAGGGAAACATTGGCATCAGATGGAAAAAGTAACTCCACTCGTGCGCATGTTTATAGCTAGCGTGTACGTGAAGACAACCAGGTCCGCTGATGAGGCAGCTGAGTTTTCAGCAGATAATAATAATGTGGATGTGACATCACAGCCAGTGTCAGACAGGTGTGAGACCAAAGTGGGACATCAGGGTTGCAATATGCTTTCTCGCCACTAGATGGTGATAATCCTTACAAACCGGGCCTTTAATTTGTTTACCCATCCAAGATTTCCCCTCACTCACTCTGCCACTCCCAGCCTGGTTCCTCCGCCGCCGCCTCCGCCCAGAGCCCTCAGCGTAAAAATCGGACGGACATTCCTCACCTAGAGCGAGGCCCCCTGCTGGCAGGACGGAGCTCTGCCAGGTGAAATCGACGCGGGGCGCCTGTCAGGTGGCTCTGGAGGGAGGCGGCCTGTCTGCGCTGATAACGCAGGAGGAGGGCGGACAGAGTCGGTGGGTGGGAGTGGGGGTGGGGATGAGGAGGAGGAGGAGGGGCGGATCGGGAAGTGGATGAGGGGGAGCCAGTGGCTAGGGGGCGCTGCGGCCGTCAGGGGAATTCACCGCCTGCGTGCACAAATAAACATTATCTCCACTGTGCTGACAGGGAGCCGAGCGGAGCGGAGCAGCCGGTGGGCCGACTCACAGGAAGCTGTTTACACTTCTAGTGAGGGAAAGATAAAAAAAAAAAAAAAAAAAGCACGCGCCCGCAAGAAAATTGCTCTGTGTCCCTCTGCGACTCGCACAGTGGAGGTCGAGGGGTGAGGCAGGCTGGCAAACAGAGCGACGCCAAACACAAAGAAACAGCAGCAAACAGAGATCAGGGCGTTTTTGCTGCGTGACGACGCTCCGGATCGGCCACCGGGGGGGCTCTGGGCCGAGAGGTGTCGGGTCGTCGGCTGAACAGGTCCAGTCGGCGTGGAGAGGCGTTTGTTCATTATTCACCGCCACGTTCGCAGACCCGCCTCCACCGCCCACTACTGGCAGCTGAGTTTGTCAGCGATCGAGCGCGACGCCACGAAAACGGTCGGCTTGATTTCAGCTGCGGCTGCAAAGAATGAGTTCATTTTTATTGTGTTTGCGTATTTATTTATTTTTTACAAAAAGCGACTGTCTCGTCTCTGTAAACAGTCTAAAATGTGATTTAACGTGTTGCGTTGCTACTTTTAAAGGTGCCATATGGCCATGTGGCAGACAAATCAGCACATTTAGCCCTCTGTTTACAGCCTCCTGCTAAAATGTCTGGAAGGGGACCAAAGCAAAACTGTCTCTGAGGGCGGGGCTATCGCTGGGCTGGGGGTGTGGTCACTGACCTGGGAAAGATTTGGACATAGATGGACACTGATGACACACCTACCTCTGCTTAGATTAGCTGACCGCAATGCAAAGCTGGTTGTTTTTTCTTTTTCTTTTTTTTTTTTTTTTTTTTTTTTTGGAATTTAGGTCTCGATGCCTTTCTTCTTTTCTCTTCATTCTTAAATTATTTTTTGGGGGGATTTTCAGGCAAAGATTCTCTGTAAATGTTGCCAGTCTTCTTTATTCTTTGTTTGTTTACTTAAAAAATATCACATCAAAGGCTTTAAGGAATCAAATAAAACATTTAATTTGTGCTTTTTTTTTTTTCTTTTTTCTTTTTGTGCCCACGGCTGCGTCCACCAGCGCAGACCTGAGCGGCGGTCAAGGTGACTCTGGCCCCGGGTCGTGTCTGCTGAAATGATTTCAAGGCGCCAGTCGCCTCAGAGAAGCTTCCTGACAGCTCGTCTGGTGTTTCCCGCCTGGATGAGTGGCGGCGTGGCGTCCGCACGGACGGACACGGGAGAGCCGATTGGATGCGGCGCCTCCATGTGGAGCCCGGAGGCTGGGCCGCAGCTGGCAGGCTGGCTACCTGCGGGTTACCGGGCAGACTTTGGCGGAGTGAGGGATCAGAGGAGGGACTGAATGATGATTGGATGGCCAGTGAGCGTGCTGGGGCTTTGGTCTGGGTGGACATGTGTGTGTGTGTGTGTGTGTGTGTGTGTGTGTGTGTGTGTGTTGGGGGGAATTTTCAAGGAGACAACAGGTCAACAAATACAAGTCTGATTCTTTCAAGGGTGATGATTCTTTTGTGTCCATATTCAGAACTGGAATAATTCTGGTATTGCTGAGATTGAGAGTTTGTTTTTTTTAACCGCTGTAGTGAGGACTCCCTCATCATTCAACCATTTTACCGACTGCAGTCATTTCTCACACTTTTTTACTCAAAAAAGTGAGGATAAATATATTGTGGATCAATTAAATTGGACATTATCTATAGAAATGTATGTTCCTCTTTTGCTGTAAAAACAACAACAAAAAACAACCAAAACAACACAATCCCCTCCGACATTAGTGTTGCTCTTGACAACTGCTGCAGGTGATTTGGCATTTTTGATTTTCACCCATGGGCTCAGACTCAGACTGCAGCCGGAGCCCCAGGGTGCATCAGTTGATGCTGAGAGGAACCGCAAGCAGTTTGCTAAGTGCCTGAAAACGCTGCTGTCGCCGAACCTCTGACCTGCCTGGGGAAGTGCAGCCGCTGCAAGGACAAGCGCTGTCAAAACCTCCGGAACACAAACACACATCTGGAACACACACAGGCACACGCACACACACACACACACACGTTAGTGACTCCATCTCCCGTCAACTTTTCTCGCGTCACTACTCCGAGTTTCCTTTCAACCTGATTGGAATTCCGTGCAGCCGGCGCTCCGTCTCTCTGCCTTCCGCTCTCTCTTGTTGTCTTCCGCTGTTGGCTTTGCCCAAATTTAGAAACCAGGGAGCGGCTGAGTGTCGCGCATATAAATCCCTCAATGTCTCGCAAACTGCGCTGCAAAAATCCGCATCGTGTCTCCGCAGACAAAAAAAAAAAAAAAACAAAACAATGCCGCCAACTGCGCAGAGGTAATTCACACTGTGTGCGTGTCTGCATGTGTGTGTGTGTGTGTGTGCGACTGTGCGACTGACTGCCTGTATGCCTGCATACGTCAATGCGTGCCAGCCCGTGTATGAATCTTTAATGTGAGTGTGTGTGTGTGTGTGTGTGTGTGTGTTTTAAGACAGAGAGGTCTGCGTGCAGCTCCAGCATCCGTAAAATCAATTCAATATCACTCAAACCTGCTTCAGAGGCCGGCAGACACACACACACACACACACACACACACACACACACTGCACAGGCCCTCAGCATCTTGGCCATTTTCATACACACCCCTGCACACACACACACACACACACACACAAACAATACCCCCTTAATGCTTCCCCTTCCAGCCTCACCATGGAAACGCATCTTTGGAAGGAGCACGGCGACAAAATGTGTTTTTTTGAGTGTGTGTGTGAGTTTGTGTGCTTGTGTGTGTGTGTGTGTGTGTGTGTCCCTCTGGACCTTGAAAACAGCCTTCTGTCAGAGACAAAAAGGACTATTTAGGGAAAGACCACAATCAGCGGCTGGCGTAGATGATCTGCACACTGAGTCGATACGCAGAAACACAAAAAACAACGGCAAAAAAAAAGTAAGAGTGTAAGG
Source organism: Thamnaconus septentrionalis (assembly GCA_009823395.1). Taxonomy (NCBI): domain Eukaryota; kingdom Metazoa; phylum Chordata; class Actinopteri; order Tetraodontiformes; family Monacanthidae; genus Thamnaconus; species Thamnaconus septentrionalis. The sequence continues at coordinate 2,112,292 of CM020511.1, read as the reverse complement.
AGCAGCGACACAGTGACATTCATCCCTTTTTGTTACAAAAACTGATATATATTTTTTATTTTTACCTCCAAAACCATAACAAAGGCCTTTCAAAAGATTTAATGAACTGTTCAGTTTTTTTTTTTTTTTTTTTTTATTATCTCTACCGTCAAAGGCAGTCGAGTCCATTTGCAGGACATGAGATAATTATACGACTCTGCGAGGTTTCTGCTGCGTGCGGCTTCAGGCGAAGACAAAGAGCCGAGCAGAGGCAGCAGGAATGGGACGGACTCAGCGGAGGAAGCAGCGACAGGAAGGTGGCCGCACAGGTGGTCGAGAAGCAGGGACGTGATAGGACGACAAGAGGTCAAAGGTTGCATATTGAGCAGCGGAGCCAATCCTGTCGAGAACTCGGCAGAGACGAGAAAAATCTAGAAAGTGTGAGCCGAAACTCATAAACCCCCCCCCAGTGATGTCACAAGGGGCAATGATAACTCTCCCAGATTAGTGACCGCACCCGCAGCCGGGTGGTGGCTCCGCCCTTAGGGACCGCCTCATACAGTATGTGCACCTGCCAACGTAGTGGGAGGTCCAATAAACCGTTGAAACAAGGTGTTTTAGCCGTCAGCTGTAAACAGAGGGCTACATTCTGTTAATTGTTTGAGTAAAGAAAAATGCAAAAATCTGAAAACGGATAATGAGGGAACTTAAAATTTAGAGGTTTAAGCCAAAGGATGACTTGGATGTTCAACCTTCTTCATAGTTGGGTGTCAGAGTTTAGTTTCCATGTTGAATTTGGTCACGAAAATCACATTTTCATACAAATATGTGGGAACTTGACAGCAGGAACTACGGGAACTACGGGAACTACGGGAAGCATGTATGCGCAGTTGAGTTTTTGTACAGCGCGACAGAAGTCTGGGGGCGCCAACCAAAGATCGAACCCGGTCTGCTTTGTTCCGGCTCCTTTAAATATCGGCACGCGAGCAGCGCTCGACTTTCACGCTTTGGCGGCGCTGACGTCAACACACTCGATGAATCACTCTGATGAACCGCAACAACGACCACGCGCCGCTAGATTCTCCTTTCAATAGGAATGCTTTTTGCACGTGGGGCTCGCCTGCTGGCCTCCCGCGGCGGGTGTTTGGCTCGGCCGATCACGCGTTGAGCACGTCGGGCTTCAGAAGCTGCAGGAGGAAACTTAATTCCAATCAGCCGCTGATTAGGCGCCAGTTATGAATATTAATATGACTGACTGGTGGTTGCGGCACGGCGACACGTCCGTCTCGAGCACGTGGAGAGGACGACTTACGGGGGAAAAAAAAAAAAGCAATCTGATGTACTTGTGAGCAGAAGTGGCCAAACAAGAATTTGACAGCGCTAATCCGTGTCAGATTAGGGCGGGATTAGGAGCCTTTAAAAAAAAACAACATTCCAATCAGGCAGTTTGGAAGGATTGGAACCACAAGCATCCTGCTGGACGCAGCAGTTCTTCTTCTGGTGCCAACACCATTAGCAGTGTACAGGTGAACTGCAACCAGTCAGGAAATGTATTATTTATCTGCTGTTACTGGCGACACGGTGGCGCAGTGGTTGGCACTGGGTGCGTGGGTTCGACTCCCAGCGGGAGGCCTTTCTGTGTGCAAGTTGGCATCTTCTCCCTGTGTCTGCGTGGGTTCTCTCAGGGTTCCAACAGCATGCGTGTGAGATGAATCGGGACCTCTAGATTGATCGTAGGCGAGTGTGATTGGTTGTCTGTCTTTCCATGTGGCCCTGCGATGAACTTGTGACTTGTCCAGCCTGCCGTCACCCTACGACAGCTGGGAGAGGCTCCAGCAGGCCCCCGCAACACTGAGTTCAGGAAGAAGTGGGTATTGAAATGAATGGATGGATGGACCTTCTGTTTCTGTCGCTGGCATTGGCTCCGCCCATCTCCCTGTCCGCGCCGGCCGCCTGTCCTTCAAAGGTCTCGCCAGACACATCCTCAATTCCTTTTTCGAGGGTCGTCTGGATTGTCTTGGAATTCAGGGGCCGGTTTCAAAGAGAGGCGGCGGCGGCGGCGGCGGAGGAGGGAGAGGAAAGCCAAGACAACGGCGAGCTGCAGCGGCTGCTTGATGTAATTAGCTGCTCAACAACAAACGCGGCGGCGCTCTTTGATGTCACACCAGCAGCTTGCTCCCCTCAGACCCAAATCCATAAAGTAGCAGCTTTCACCTCCGACAAACTTGTGTGTTTTCTCAAAGAGCTCCGGCGTACAAAGCCGGGAGCTTAATTCCTCCCTTGGAGTGGAAGGCGAAGGTTTCATACCGCGGCTCAGCCGCTTCCTGCCCCGCCCCCTATTTTCATTGTTGGGGAGACGGCGGCGCGTGAGAAAAAAAATGCCAAGTATGTTCGAGGACTGCAACAGGAAAGAGAAGAAGAAGAAGGAGATGAAGAAGAAGAAGTGTGATGCTTAATAACACACTTCATCACTCTATTCTCAGGACGTGAAATATGAAAGGAGGCGCTAATTTGTTATCGGCTTAATTATCTGTGTTTCTGAGTTGCTGAGCCGTTCACTTTCCCAGATTAATGAATTATGACTCTTATTTACTCTGGCTGGCTTATTTCTCCGGCGTCACAGTCGAGCTGCGAGCTGCCGGCTCGGATGGAAGCGGAGAAACTAAACAGGGTTCCAGCGCTTCTGGAAAGAAAAAAACATTCAAGAAAAAAAAAAAATCTCCACGACAAAGAGGATATAAAATTAGCCACACGGCAAATTCATTTCTATTTCCTAAAGGTCAGAGAGAGAAAGGTTTTGGAAGGTGTGCGCTTGTGTTTCAACTATGAAAACGACACAGATTTGTATAGATTTTATACTTATAACAAAAGGCAAAGCGCTGCCGTGACTTCAGCAGTGAAAGCCCGAGCTTCCGTACGAACCAATCGGATCGAACCTCGAAACGTCTGCAGAGAATTTCTCAGTAAACAAGTCAATAATTGCTTATTTGTTGTAATATTTCAGGCTCCATATTGCTTTGCTATCTTTTTTTATGAATCACGCCTCTGGTGCAGTTAGAAATATTGAAACACTGCATGAGCATTTTTTTTTTTTCCTTTTTCTTTTGTTTTTCCTATAATGTGGAAACTCCTCCAGACGATAAACAGGAAGGAAAAAAAAAAAAGAGAATAAGTCCAGTTCTTATCTGTTCCGCAGCCTTTTTCATTAGCCAGCCCACGTTTGTGCAAGCAAATCCTGAAATATTGCAAAAGCTTCCGCACACTTTCTTTAGATTGCTTCTGGTTTATTTTCATTTGTACTTTGTTTTTTGTGGTGCAGATGAACTCTGGGCTCCTGCATTATAGATGACACGCAGGCCAAGTGTGATTATTACCTCCCTCTCACGCAAATACCGCGCAGACGCTGAAGCGATTGTGGCATCTGCTTTATGACTATTTAATGGCGATACTGTCGGGAATGAAAAAGGCTGCTTCAAAAAGACCCCGCGAGAGTTTTAATAACCGTAATCGACTGAGCTCTGCGAGAGCAAAGACAGAGGAGAGAGCAAAGGTGACGGCTCTTTCAACACTCACGCACATAAATTAATAATGTGCCAAAGCTTTTTCCCCCCCGCTTTTTGAATGGAAGCGAGCTGTTGCGCAAGAGCAGCAGGAACCGACACGCGGCCGGTGGCGAGTTGGTGTCATGTGACCGTTGTTAGCATGGTCACGCCGGTTTGCCTCGGCTGGCAGAGACGCAGGAAACACAGATTTGTTCTTTTTGTTCAACGCGTGGCGAAGATGTGGAACTCCGAACACTGATCTGGGGAGGGACTAGGATTGTATTCATTGAGGCCGCAATAACGTCATTTACTTGGCTAATGGCCAATATCCCAGCCAATCCCAGCCGTCTACTTCCTGGTGGGGGCGGGCTTCAGGCGTGACACAGCGGTTTGCCTCGAAGACCCGTTGAAGGTACAGAATGTGTCCGGGGTCCTACGGCAACTCTATTAGGATAAACTACATTGCGGTCGGATAAATAGACAGGAAAGTAGATAGATGGATGGATATGATCATATTATACATGTATATGTCATGAATAGAATGAACCAACAATAGATAAATAGATAGATAGCTATCTAAATATCTTTCCTTTTTTCCGTTTGTTCGTTCGACCGCCATGTAGTTTGTCATAATAGACTTGCCGTATGTGATGTCATCGACCGTCGCCGGACCCCGTCCAATGATGTCACATACGGCAAGTCTATTACGACAAACTACATTGTGGTTGAACAAACAAAGATAGTTGGTTAGATAGATAGCCATCTATCTAACCAACTATCTATTGTTTGTTCGTTCTATCATTATATATATATGATCATATCCATCTGTCTATCTACTTTTCTATCTATTTATCCGACCGCGATGTAGTTTATCCTAATAGAGTTGCAGAGTTAGCTTGTCGACTCTGCGCTAGTTACCGCTGGCTTGCTCTCCTCTGATTGGCTGCTCTGTCGGAGGAGGCGGGCTGCGTCTCCTATTTGCTCGGCACCACCCTGTGGAATGAAACACCGTCGACCTTCACACAGCGATGTCTCGCCGCAGACTCCGGGACCCATTTGTGCCGCCGTTCATCAGTCTTTTAAATGACTCCACCTGGTTTTACGCCGCTGTATTAATGTTGCGTTGGTGGCTGCTTTTTTTTTTTATTGTTATGAGGTTGTTGTGTTCTTGCTCGATGTTGTAAGCAGGGCTCGGTGTTTACGTCCCACCTTGCAGACTCGCTACATCAAAGGGCCCACCGAGGACAATAAAAGATACCGAGAACCTTGAAAAGACTCCAGACTTTTTTTTTTTTTTGGTGAATCGCTCTGATTGGCTGTGAACCATCTCAGGTCTCCACCCTCCTGAAACGTGCCAGTTACTCCCCGTCCCGCCAAGCTCACCTTTCATGTCCCCCAGGTGAAAGTATCCGTCCACCAGCGAGGCTCCGTTGTTGAAGTGCTGGGTCATGTGATCCAGCCAGTTGGCCTCCACGCCCTTCACGCCCTCGTCGCCGTTGGCCGTCACCTGCAGCGGCACCTTGATGGTGTAGTACTTGACGTGGCCCTCCGGCGGCGCCGGCGGCCGGTTGTAGAGCGCCAGCAGCTCGGCACCTGCGGGGATACATGGCCCGGGTCAGGGGTCAGGGGTCAGGGGTCAGGACGGTACAGATGTAAGCCTCCTGTTCGAGCCGCGTGTCTCACCGCACTGTCAGTGAACCGCGCTGGCCGCGCTCCAGAGAGCCATTTGGCTCCATCTGTTGGATCCACTCCCCCCCCCCCCCCCCCCCCTCCCGGCTGCCGGGAGTTATAAGGAACGGCTCGGTAAACTGTTGGCTGTGAGACAGCGCACATTCAGTTTCAGCTTCTGTTGCAATGCGATGCAAACAACAACTTGGACCTTTTTTTTCCATCCAAAATCCGCAGGTCAATAATTGTTTATTTGTTGCAATATTTCAGACCCCATATTGCTTTTTTTTGCAGTTAGAAATATTGAAACGCTGCATCATGGGCATATTTCTTTTCCTTATTCTTTTGTTTTTGATATAATGTGGAAACTCCAAACAATAAGCAGAGAGAAAAATGAGCTTCTCTCTCTGGGTTTCCAGCCACCATTGAGTTTCCAATAAGTCCAGTTCTTATCTGTTGCGCAGCCTTTGCAGCCTTTTTCATTATCCCGCCCATGTTTGCGCTACCAAATCCTGAAATATCGGTCAATTGTGAATGTCGACGTTATCTTTGGCCTTTTTTTTCGGTCAGGTTCTTGCGTCAGGAACGGTCAGCTTCCCAAAATTCAGCAGTCAGATGAACAACTGATCAGCTTTCTTCCTTGTTTAACAATCTGATTTGAAAATGTGACACAGTGGGAGACTGAAGACAAAGAGTCTCCTCCCCCGCCAGAAACAAAAACCAAAACAAAACAATAAAAACCTTGGCAGCTATTTAAAATGGGACTGACCTCAAAGATCAGATCGGCAGCTGTCGTCACCACGTGTTCACTGTCTTCCTGTGAAACTATCTGATGTTCAACTGTGGGAGGTGGAAACCAAAGAGCCCGTGGAGAAAGATGAAGAATTTATTTAAAAAAAAATAAAAAAGGAACCCAGTCAATGACTGGCACCGCCGCCAACAGGATACAATTCAACAGGAAATTGTCAACAGCGGGGAAAAAAAAGAAAAGATAATTACATTGGAAATAACCACCGGCTGCGGCGACGTAAGAAAAACAGCCAAAATATGCAACTTCTGCAGAAGACGTGACGTTTTCCGAACAGTTTTATAATGTCAGAGCAATTATTCAGGAATTCTGCATCTGTTTTACATTTGTTGGCGCTGTCTTGAAGGGAAGATGAAATCATATTCAAGACACCATTCTCAAAAACTTCAACGTCATTATCAAAACCACCCGGCAGCTGCGAAGCGGAACCAGGAAGGAGAAAGGAACAGGAGATGAGATTTAAGTTCCCCCGAGTTGGACGGGCAGATGTTTTTTCTGCAACTTAAAAGGCGACATTTCATTGTAACCGAGTAAATACGACGTCTAACCTTGAGTAATGCATTGCAAGCTTCCCAGCGCTGCCACTGTTTACGGCGCGCAGAAATATCCGTAATGCGGCGGCGTCCTGGGGAGGGAGGCGGAGAGGCAGAGAGAGGCAGGCGGCTCTGGAGCTCCGCCAGCGGTGCGTTTGTCGCGGCGCCGCGCTCAGCATCAGCCTCAATCAAAGCGGAGGGACTTTTATTTGCCGTGATGGGAGCCGCTGAGCGAAATACTTCCCCCGCTCGGCGCGGCGGAGAAACGTGAGCAGGGCAAGTTGTGGAGGGGAGGGGGGTGGCAGTTGGAATCCCAAAGGGGGAGATTCAAGCCAACATTGGCTCCGCCCCCCCCCGATGGCCACAAGAGTCACCAGTCACCGCCTTCGCCTACGACCGTCGGCCCCCAAAGCGGACCAGACGGACCAGCAGAATGTGTCGCTCTGACGCACACACACACACACACACACACACACACTTTCCAGTGCGGTTGTGTGACGGCGACGAGATTCATGGGCCCATGGACCGATGAATCATTCAGAACCTCCTCCCGGTCCTGCCGGTTTGGCCCGAGGCCACGGCTGCCCACCGAATCCCCCCCAAAACCTGATCCCTGGTGCCTCTTGAGAGCAGTCGCTCGACTCCTCCCCTCCACCACAGCGTTGGCCGCGGTACAAACCCGGACAATGCGGCTCAGGATTCTTGGACAACACACCGGGGACGGAGCGGCCGGCCAAGACGCCGCGTTACCCCCACCCCCCTGCTGAGGGCGACGCGCTGATGATCTGTCACTGTGAGAGAACCAGGCAGCGACGCTGTTGATGCGTGCGACCACAGTTTGCCCCACAGAATCGCTGCCGGGTCGACATGTCAACATGGTGAGATTCTATCAACCCAGATGTAAAACTCATCACGTCCATTACAAACTCTAGGTACGTAGCCGGCAGCCGAGAGGCCAAAAACTCACCTGAAGTACTTTTAACTGCACAAAATCTCACAGTGCTAACAGCTGAAAACCTGCCGCTTCAGTTCTACTGCTGGACTGACGTCAGTGAAGTTAACGTTAAGTCAAGTAAAGTTACGTCAAGGCGATGGCCACTCTGAACTGGAAGCCCGGCAGTTTGAAACCACAAGAGACGTCAGTGCCAACCGGCAGCAGTGAGGAATCTGCAGCCTCCCTCAGCCGTGGGTTTAGAACCAAAAATCAGCAGAAACCTGGAAGCTGCTGGCCAGTTGCGTTGTTTGCTGGTTGAGAAATGCCCACAACAACACAGAGACACGGTACCAAAAAAAAAACTAACGACGCTGTTTCACCCCTGTTTTACCCAAAGGCACGGAGAGAGACGTAATGAGAGAGGCTATCATAATTAGCATGCTGCTGATAAAATACCTCTGCACTTTCACCCCGGAGTGATGAAACCAGCTTGTTCCATAACCTGAACCTCAGCACTAATATCTGCTGGTTTGTGTTGCGTCCAGACAGACGCGGGCACAGAGGAACCTTGGCTTTGTATTAATAATAAACACAATCGCCTTCTGTCCCTGCGAGACTGGGGGTCGGAACCAACGGAAGGTCATCACGCTGTTGACTTCTGGCCTTGAGATAAACAAGTCAAAAAATCAGAGTCTGAGCGAATGTTTGTGGCATTTTTATTTTTTATTATTTTTTATTATTTTACAGAAGTTCCGCTGGGGCTTCCTCAGAAACGACGGGTTTAAAACAGGACAGATTGGCAGCTGGGAAACATGAAGCCACAGCTTCGGTGGAACTTTCACTTCCTATTTTTTTCTTTTCTTTTCGATAACGGCGATAATTCCAGCGCGTGTCCATGACTCAAAAAAAACAAACTGTTTCACTTCACCTCAGATCTTGGCAAAACAAAAGTGATGCCGTTGCTCTTCCACTTTGCTCCAACACTTTGCTCCCCGCATCCTAATAGCCGAGTTATTACAGCCTAATTACACCGTGGCACCAAAGGGAAGGTGTGAGTCAGGCCGAGGGGGCGGCGGGTGATTTTCTAACCTTTGTTTGCTCAGGACTTTCTGCTTCTACAAACATCTCGTCAGCGGTTCTCTGCTCGCGGGAGACAGAATCCGCCAGCACTGCGGAGATTAAGAGGCGAGCTTCAGGGCGACTTCAGCAGAAGAAGCAAAAGATAAGAGGAGGCCGTCTCTCCTGACACATAGAGGAGACTGAAACACAATCATGTCCAGCACTCTGGACCTGAGGACGGTCATAAATTAGACTGGATCACTGAAGATTACTTCACACTCACTGACAATCATATTAACAGAATCACGTCAGACGGAGCCAGAAATATGAACGTTTGATGAGCGTGGAAGCGCCTGATATCTCGGCTTGCATTTTTTCATATCAAGTATCCATTTTTTCCCTCCGCGTGGCCTGAACAGGAATGACAATGAAAAACGCTTCACGGCAGGGCCTTTACCAATATTTTTACGGCTCTCCACTGAAGAGACGGATGTCTTTGCAGTGAAGCAGGCAGACGTTTGAAAAAGGTTGAACGGCTGATTCACTTTTCTGCCAGTCAAAAAAAAAACACATTCTCATTTTCTTAGAAAGCAGAGAGCCGGAGTTAAAGTTCACCCTACGTAATATTGTCTGCGTTTGCGTGGCTAAGCCCAATAAAGAGGCGACGGGCTCGAGGTTAACACGGAGTGGAGCGATCCTCGACCTTTAAGAGACTTAAGACCTCGGAAAAAACCTCTTTTGGCAGCGCGGAAGCTTCCAGAGGCGAGATCTGCTCCGGAGGCGATATTTCACTCACTGACAGGCGGAGCACTTTATTTTTTAATTTTTTTCTCCCCCTCTGGCAGCGAACCAAGATTAAAAAGCCAGCCAGTTCTCATAATGTTAAAGCAAATGGTCCGATCAATGGCTGGTACATGTTTCTGAGAATTATTATTGTCATTTCTGAGCCCCCGGGGTCGGCCGGCTATTACTTCATGTGCCAGTAGGTTGATATTTATAGATAGACACACACACACACACACACACACATTCAGAGACAAATTTCTTTAAACTTAATGACAAAAATTCACTCCATCCCGAGACTCACACAGAAGAAGAGCGTACGAGGAGGCTGAGAACGTGCAGGTCTGGGCGGGAGTGGGCGGCGACGACCGCGCGAGGATGACTTTTCAGAGTCTGTTTCCACCATCTGAGGAGACGGACAGCGGTCCCGTCAGGGCGACGGATGAAAGCCAGCAGATGAAAGACTTCCGGCTGAGCCTTAAAGCTCCATAAATGCCTCGTTAGCTGCGTTCCAGCCGTCGCTGCGGCAGCAGATGAGCTGATACACGACTCCATCAAACGCTCATTCTGTAAAACGCGACTGCGTTTGATTGGATTTTGGCTCCAAACACACACGCAGGGATTTGGACTTTTAATTAAGGTTCAATATTGAGCAATTATTAAAGAAGTCAAACAAAGTCGCTACAAGGGAAAACTCCCCCAAAATATACAAAAGAAGTAATTGGGATTTTAATTATGAGACAAAAATGTGGCTTCCCTCACATGCTTTACTAATGCAAATATGGCCGAATTTGTAAGTAATTTGTCGGACACGGAGTGGAATCATCCAAACATAATTGCACAGCTGTCGGCGCCGTGTTACACTTTCCAGCAGAATCTCCGACTCATCGGCCGCAGCCAAAAGCATCCGATCCAGCAAACTTAAGAGCCCAGTTCTTTTTTATCCGAGGGATGGAGCCGGTGTTTGGATGTCGTGCCGCAGACCCTTGCCAACACTTGCACGGTGTTCACCTCGAGATCTGAGGATTAGCGGGAGCAGGACAGCGCTAGCCGAGGCCGCGCGGCCTCCTGGGCCGGCTGGGCATTAGCAGAGAGGGACATGGCAGTTTGGCAGCCTCGCAAACCAAGCGACCAACCAAGTGACTGGCTGCCACGCCGGCACTGCTGGCGCCGTCACAGAGACTCGGGGGAAGAGTGGGGGGAAGGCGGCGTGGAGGAGGGATTATCTCGCTGCAAAATGCACTGCTGGGAGGCCCAGATGGACCAGTGGGCTGCGGGTTGCCGCCGCGCCAAGTGTACGTCCGCTCCACAAACACGGGAATAGATAAAAGCGCAAAAAGGAAGAAGAAAAAAAAAGAAAGGTGCAAAGGGTGCACGCAAGAGCGAGCGCTGTGAGCTGACAGTGGATTATAGGTAGCAGATAGACAAATAAGATGAAGAGATAGTCCCCCCACCCCCAAAAAAAAAAACTAAACAAAAAAAAACCTGAGACTGTTCTCTATTTGCTCCGGTAACATTTTCCTGTCCAAGTAACCAATCTGAAGTTTCACAGTCAAAAAGAATTGGCCATGTACAAGTACTTCAGTTCACAAAGAAAAACAAGAGAAGAAACACTCAAGATGAAGCCTGTGTGCTGTCAATCACACACGTGTCCCACTTGACTGGAAGCAGGGACGTTAGCGCTGCGCGTTTAGCTAACGCATCCAACCACTTCCCTGTCAGCCTGCAAAAGCTCCAACGTGAAATCCTCCAACACTGGACTGCACCAACTACACACGGGCAGCTTCCCAAACTGGCTCTTCGGTGCAGCCTGCACACAGCAACATCTGGGAGCATGTGACCGTCGGCAGCTGTGCGACGCTAGCTGTGCGACGCTAGCTTCAGTGGCTATTTTGGCTGGAAAACGTGGTGCTAGCATTTCAAGAAAAGAAGAAAATGGCTGCAGCGTCATCTTCCCCAGAGACACATTAAATTTCTCCTTCTTCTTTGGCGTGTGAAGTTCTTTTTCCTCTGCGAAACTCCAGAGCCGTTACGTGGATCACATATCAGGGCCCTCCATCTGAAAAAGTGGTGGGTGGCGACTGGGCTACGTTGGAATTCTTTGCGCGAGCTGTCCCTGTAACAGCGCGGCTGGTATCGGCGCCGCCAGTTTTGTACATTGGCTCGACATGTATCACAAATAATTTTTCTTTTTTTTTTTTTTTTTTTGCGTGAGAGGAGGAAGCGAGATAGCGGTGGGCGTCGCCATCTGTCGAGCGGAAACGAGAGCGTGAACGACGTCTGAGCTGATTTTTCCAACCGAGACGGAACCCGAAGAGGCGCAGCGCGGTTATGTCACGCTTTGAGCGAGGACATTAAACGGCCCGCGGGGGGGGAAAAAAATAAAATAAAATCTGCAGGTTAAAGGAAACAAACAAACAAACAAACAAACAAACATCAAAAGAAAAAAAAGAAAACACGGCGGCTGTGCATTAATTTGCATGCAAGCGTGGCGGCGACAAGACGATTCCTTTTGTGTGGCGCAGGGAGGGAGAGGATTACACCCCCCCCACGGCGGCACATTGTTGTGTAACGTGGAGCTGAACGCAGGAAGCGACACCGCCGTCGCTGCCAAGTTATTTTTTGAAAATAAAGAACGGATGTGGAGGGAGGCGGGGAGAGAGAGAGAGAGTATCATGTGGCATATCCAGGTCAAACAGCCACGAGGTCTGGCGGAAACATTTTTTAATAATAATAATTTTTATTTAATTGTGATTATTTATTTATTTTTTTCTTATATCAGGGACAGGAAGTGGCAGCTGACGGTCGGTGCAGGAAACTTGACCTCTGGACTCATTCAGCTGATTGACTGATCTTGGCATCTTATTGTTGTTGTTGTTGTTGTTGTTTTTAATAATAGCAGCATTTATCTGTTTGGAAAACAGCCCTTCCTTCCCTCCACCTCCCCACAGTTTCCAGATGCAGTCCAGTCCACACTGTTTGACTCTGCGCCGGTGCATCAGTCACCGCCGGAGGTCGCTTTGAATTTTTTTGACCTTTAATTAACTAAATTATCATCCCTCATTAGGCCCCTCTGCGGAGTTGGTAAAGGTGGCGGGCGACGAGCTGGTCCCACCCCAGAGAAGACGTGTGTGAAGTTTCCTCAGAATCTGACATTTGGTGACGAGCGCCCCGTCGCCCCCCGCTGGCCAATTAGCTTTCCGGGACTGTGGTCACCTGCACGGTGGGGACACGTTTCGAAAGAACCGCATCCAAACTTTGACTCTTCTACCTCGACAGGGGGTTGCGTACAAATACTTGTAGTTCACTTTCCTCTTGTGAACCCACGTCGGCTGAGACTGCAGCCAGACGCTGCAACGCCCTGACGCCTGTTCGGCAGCAGCCAGCAATCCGTTCAGACAAATTTGGCTCACATCATTTTGAGAGCCTTGCAAAATAAGCGGAAAACAAGGAGGTGGGATAAAGGAAGGAAGACATTAGCAAAAATATTTCTGCTCGCTGGATTTCAGTGGGAGGATTTTTTTTATATATATAAAAGAAGAAGAACAAGAATAACAAAGGTTGTTGTCAGTGAGTTTTCGGCAGATTCACACAGCTGCACTTTCACCGATCCTTCCTTAAAAGCGGTCATATGTGTCATGTTATTAGCTGGTCGGGACACGACTGGACCAATCAGCGTCCGCTGAGTAGAAATAGGCGGAGCTGCAGCCACAGTTTAGTGGTGACAGCGGCCATTGATTGTTAGCGGCGTTCGACCTGATCGCATTTAACTCCGTTAAACTCCGTCAGTTTGTCTACTTCTGACTTCTGCGACTCAAACTGAGCCGCTGTGATGAATCTGCTGGAATCTTCCGGATCTTTCCTGGAAGTCCAGCTGAGCTGCACAGCTGGGCAGGCAGCAGCACAGCACCACAGTCGCAATTCAGTTACAGTAGATGTGCTGCCTTCACGTCCCCCTCGGAACTTAAGATTAATGGGTTCAGACTATGGATATATTATAGGAACTGTGCGGCACTTTTTCCCAGTGGCCACTCGAGGTTCTGCAGCCAAAAAACATTTTTCACCCCACGTCCTTATGTGTCATGTGTTGCATGATGGGAAGTGACACTACTGCCTCCACACTCTGGCTGTGTCTCAATTCAGGGTCTGCATCCTTGGAAGGAAGCGTCCTCCGTCTGAAGGAAGCGTCCTTCCAAGGACCCGGCCTAGAAGGACGGACCAAACCCCGCCTCCGCGGTAACCACACGGGACGGTCTAGCCTTCGGCGTATTTCCTGGTTGCGTCACCGCCATTCCCCCCTGCTGGCCAACCCCGGAAGTGACATTTTTATAGCATCAAGCTAACCATTGGTTCGCCATCCAACCATGGCGTTGGATGTTCAAAAAAGTAAAAACCCTACGGTGAAAACGTCATATTTTATGTGAAATTTGAATACTTGAATTTATACGTTGTGTCTTTGCCAGTAGATGGCGCCATTTCAGCTGACTTTCCCAGGATCCCAGGATGCTTTGCAGCAGCACGCAAAGCATCCTGGGATACAGAGGGACGTGAAGGATAGTAGCGGTGCAGCCTTGGAATGGGCTAAAAGTAGGGCGCATTTCGAGGGCACATTTGGAGCGTCCTGCGGATTTTAGCGAACTGGGACGAGCCTTGGCGCAGTGCTGTGACGCTACTGGCCTTCAAATGCATGCTTTGAAGGATGCAGAGCCTGAATTGAGACACAGCCTCTGTATCAAAATGATGGACTTTTTCCATGCAGCGACGCTAGTGAAAAGTAACCCGCTGCCATATTGGACACTGAGGGTCGAGGTTCACACATCCGACGAGGCGGCGCGTTTTTTTTTTTTTTTTTTTTTGTCACAACGCTGAAGATGCGGAAACCCAGCTTTCGTGACGCCAACTCACCGTCGCCCCTCCTCTGGCGGTACCTCGGCCGCTCCTTCGCCTCTCGCTCTTTCTTGTTGTTGCGACACGATGACTCCTCCTCCTCCGTCACGTCCTCGCTGGGCTCCGGGTCGCCCTCCGAGGTCGGGGACACGGCGGGCGACAGGGCGGCGGGGGACGCCTCGTCCTCCGGGCCGGGCGCCAGTTGGTTGGAGCGACCCTCCTGCTTCTCCTCGGCGGCTGCCGGAGCTCCGCCCTCCGGCTGGATGGCCGGGCTGGAGGGGGCGGAGGGGCTGCAGCTGCCCAGGGAGCCCAGCACGGAGCTGGGGCTGGAGTGCAGCGACAGAGAGGGCGTGTCCGGCTCTCTAATGCGGGTGCAGGGGGCGCCGTAGGGCTCCTGCACGAAGCCCACGAACATCACGCCCTGGTCGGCCGCGTCCTGGATCTGCTGTGGAGTGGACGCAAATATGTACATTAGTGCTACGCACGTGTCAATTAAAAAAAAAATACATTACATGCAGCTGGGATGCAATGTTTTTAATTAGTTCAGAGCAAAAACTTTTAATCTTTTAAAAGTTTTTGCTCTTTTAATTTGACTTTTGTTTTTAAACGCTGAGGGAATATTTCTATTTATTATTAATAGGAATTAATAGGAAAATGATTTTCATTTATCACTTTTCACACGATTGTTCACTCAGTGCCGCGGCAGAAAAAGTCCCGCAGCGCAAATTTGTTGCCCTGCTAATATTGAGAGTTAAAATAGATTCTTCCTGTGCTTCTGCTGCAGTCGAATGTTGACGATAATGAACTTTCTTTTGTTGTCCTCTTTTTTTCCTCTCCTTTCTTTCCCCGGCAAAACGCTGCACGAAACAAGGACGAGCGAAACAAAGCAGGAGACAAAAAATATTATATCAAAGATGAGATTCCAATCAACAAATAAAAATGACAAAAGTAGGTCGCAGCGGAGAGCTCGGCACGCACGCACGCACGCACGCACAATTATTACAGGTGAACGCAGCACTGGGTGCAAAAAAAAAAAAAGAGAAAACAAAAAAAGCAATCACACAACATGCAAAGAAAAAAGCAGACAAAGTGTTTGTGAACATCTGGCTGGCTGACGACGGTGCGTTTGCTTCCCGCTCATCTCACTGCTGAAGACTGACGGCGAGCAAATGCCGTCGTCTGCCGCACTTTGATGTCGTGCAGCTTTTTGCCGCCTTCTGCCACTTTTCTCACTGCAGTCTGACGAGCTGACGGCCAGAGCAAATTCAGAGGAGGAAAAAACCGGAGGAGGAATAAAGTAACAAAGACACCGCCGAAGTCAGCGAGGCTGGAAAATAAAAAGCAAGATAAGAGATAAACTCATTTTGTGGCTGAGTCCTAATCTCTCTCTGTCTGTGGAGGGGTTTTAAAGTGTGAGGTCACAGTTTGGTTCACAGCAGCAGGGAGGAAAACAACACAAAACAAAACAAAACAAAAAAAACAACTCCCTAAAAAAACTTTCAAGTTCAGATTGACAATAAGGAGCAGTCAGCGGAGCGGAACGTTATTTCCCCACAGAACCCCCCACCCCCGACCCAAAACTGCGGCCAGATTTTCAGTATTGCTTTGACATCAATTATGCAGGAATGAAATTGTTTTTTTGTTTTTTTTAGTCTTTGTTTTTTTCAATTCTTTAGCGACATCTGTCGCTGCTCCTCCTCCAGCCGCTCTGCCTCTTTGTTTTTCCCATTCTGCACAGCTGTTGATTAGGTTGGAGCGGTCCTGACCCGGAACCGGCCTGGGGAGCATCCAAATCATCCCGACAGCGACACCCCCCCCCACCCCCACCCCCCCCCTGCATTTCTTGATTCGTCTCATTGACGTCTGGCACATTTTTTATTTTTTTTATTTTTTGCGACACCAGGATGAGGCCTCGGCCCCGCAGCCAGATTGAAATGTCAACCGTCAGGGAATGTTAATGATGCCATTCGCCTTCTGTATACCCGCCGCCGCCGCCGCCCCTCCCCCACCCGCTCCGTCTGGGCCCGGAGACGGTGAACAAGAACGATGTGGAGTCAAACATGCAGGTTATTCACTATGAAATTAAATTGGGAGCAAAAATGTATTGCATTGTCTGCAAATGTATTGTTTAACAGCAGCGACGGCTCCGCTTCTGCTCTCACATCACATTCAGACAGAAGCGCAGAGATAAAAAGGAGCAAATGTTGCATCTCATTTGATGGTAATGCAGTCAGAGTGTGTGTGTGTGTGTGTGTGTGTGTGTGAGGGAGCGAGAGAGAGAGAGAGAGAGGGAGAGAGATGAATGGCCTCGACTCTAATGTTGCTGCAGTCTGGTTGTAATGATCAAATTTATTTTTAGTGCCGCCTTTATTGTCCTGTTATCATATTTCTTGTTTGACTAAGTCAAAAGCTTTTGCATTGTTCTGTTTTTGTTTGTTTTTTTTACCCCACCTCCGCTCCCACACACACACACACACACACACACACACACACACACAAAAATGCAATTTGAGTGATGAAGTGGAGAAGGAATCACAAAGAAATGAAGAGCAGACTCGCTGTTTTAAAGTATTAGTTGTAAGAGAAGAATGGCGGCTGTGTGTTGTGTTGTTTTTGTTGTCGTTTGTTTGGCACCAGGGCGACAGACAACCACACGACTGACTGGGATTTTCATAAAAAGGATCTTTGTGAAACGCTACTGGTAAAGTTGAGTCACAGATTTTTTTCAACTGAAATTGTTGAGTTCATTGTGAACATCGTGTCAAACTTGGTTCATCAGGGTGGAAAAATGAAAGAGTGGATTAGATATAAAAGGAAAGTGAGTTTGTTTGGTGTTCACGACTGCGCTGCTTTGTTTTGATTTTTTTTTTTTTTTTTTTTTTTGCAGAAGCAGAGATGAAAAACTCGAGCCTACTCGCTAGCTGATTGGGTGAGGAGTTGGGCAAGGAACAGCGGCCAATCAGAAGGAAGGTGGGGGAGGTCTTTGCTCTGCCTGGACTAGCGCTCGCCCAGCTAATGCCTCGCGTTTTCAGACTGATCCGACGTCCTGTCTGCCAGACACAAGTGCGAAATCAAGGCTAAACTTTGAAAACCCAGAACCTCATCGCTCGGCTTCCCAGCCGCCACATGGCAGCAGTCAAAGATTCTGCATCTGTTCCACCAACGGTGCCGCTGAGATGAGCTTTTATTCGCACATTTAGAGGAAAAGAAATTACGAGCGTGTCAAACAGCATCGGACTCTCAGAGATCAGCTGGCTTTCCTGCTGGCAGTCAGAGCGGCTCCTCAGAGCTGCTGGTAATTGCAGCACATTAAAAGAAAAATCAGCGTTCCACTTGGCGGCCCGACCACCTGCTGCTGTCGGCAGCTGTGGATGTTTAGCAGACGGCCGATGTCGCGGCTGCTGATATTTTCCAATAAAGGTTTCTCCGTTTGATCCGCCGGACGACAGAGTCGTCGGCATGTGAAGAGTTACCGCTCAGACGACGCAACCTCGGTTCTTTCATCCTCCTCAACCGCTGCAGAAGGGTTAAGCTGGGGCGACCGGACTCCTTCTTGCCATCTCGAAGACGTTTCGCCTCTCATCCGAAAGGCTTCTTCACTTCTGAGTTTCGGATGAGAGGCGAAACGTCTTCAAGACCGCAAGAACGAGTCTGGTCGCCACAACTTAACAGTCCTCCGTTAAGACGACCTGGACGACTGAGAACCTTCACAGATGTAACTCCTCAACCACCGTCACGGACACCATGTGATGCAACAAGGGTGAAAATGCCTCACGGCCACTAAACCGTTGTACCATGCGACTCTAATGAGAAGCAGTTCACAGTTCAGTTTCAGAGTCGGGCTTTCGGTTTTTAAAAAAAGTTGGCTAACACCTAGCGTACACCTGGCTAACGCCTGGCTGCTAACACCTAGCGTACACCTGGCTAACGCCTGGCTGCTAACACCTAGCGTACACCTGGCTAATCAGAATGAGAATCAGAATCAGAAATACTTTATTTATCCCGAGGGAAATTCTTTTAGTAACAGGCCTCCAGTCAACTGAGGAATGTACATAAAACATATAGAAGCATGCAATAACTAAAATAAAAATAATAAAAACAATAGAAAATTAAATAACCGGCTATTTTTACTTAGTGCAAAGCTGAGAGTATGAAAAACATTGGCATAGTGCCAAGTGTAAATTTAACAGTTTGGGGGGTAAATAAAGAGCACATAACTATAAAATACTGTAAAATTCTGGATGAAATGTAGCAGCTGTGCGACGCCGGCTTGACTTCACTTTGTTGAGAGCTGAATGTGTGTCGCGCTAACACAGTCACACTCGTGAAAATGCACAAAAAGTCAAACAAGACGGGGGAAACAGCCGGTGAATAATTGTTTGCTGCGGCTCTCTGAGGTTTTTGTCAAACGTGTGTGTTTTTTTAGGACGCTGCGGATTCTCTTCCTGCCGTATCGCTGCAGAATAAATGGTGCGACAGAATTAGCATTCTTCTCAACTTCTTAACCCAAATGAGCCGTCGAGCTGCTCCGGCTCGGGTGGAACCACCTCGGGTCAAGAAAATGAGGTTTCGAGGTCGAAAAGAAAAAAAAAGAAAAAGTTTGCATCCCATCATTTCTCTTCATTAGCCGAAAAAATGATGCCGAGCGGAGACTTGATGAAAAATATTCCAGAGGCAGCGCTCCTCTTTTTTTTTTTTTTTTTGTCTGCCAGCAGAATATCAACAGCCTGCTGCGGGGAGACCAAGAAAAAAAAAAAAAAAAAAAAAAAAAAAAAAAAACCCGATTTCAATTTTGACAGGAGAGCACATTTCCTCTCAGTGGCCACCGCGCATTATTAAGGGAGGCGGAGTCTGAAGGTCAAGATAAAAATCCTGGGAAGTGAGGAGAGAAATTGAATGACAAGGAGGCGGAGGAGGAGAGTGGGGGGGTGGGGAGGGGGGGGGTTGGGGAGGGAGGCTGCGGGGATGATTGGGGGAAGAAAGAAAAGTGAGCGGAAGAGGAGAAAAAGACTGGAAAGCCAGATGGATGGATGCAGATGAACTCCACCTCTGCCGCTCACCGCTGACCACGCCCCTTTTTTAACAGCTTCCGGGCGTGGCCCGGTTGGAGGAGTCCAGCAGCAGACAGTAACAACAGTCACTGCGGCTGCACGACGGAGCGAAGGGCAAAACCAGGAGAAAAAGCTCAAGGCGTGAGCTCCTGCAGGGCGGCTGCAGCGCCTGCTGAGGCTCAGATCAGGCAGAGAAGAAAAAAAAAAAGGGTGCGCTTGTTTTATGTCTTTAAACAACTGTGCGCACTCAGATCAGATCAGCGCACGCTGTCAGATGACAGAATCACAGAATGAAGATGTCGCGCGTCCATTAAGTTCAGCCTTGAAAGGCTGCAGAAACGGCTGTCAGTCTGTTGCACAGCCGCGTTCAGACGCATTCACACCAACGACGCAAATAATGAAATAAAATCCTACAAAAAAAAAAAATCATTCGGCTGTGACACGTCCTTCCACCCAAACACATCCTTTCATCCAGGATGTTTGTGATACAAACTCTGAAAATGTGTTTGTGGGTTTAAGAGATTTACAGATAAAAGTAAAAACCCCAAAAAAATAAAATAAAAAAAAAAAGTACAAAATGTTCAAATGTTATCGCCGGCATCCATCTTGAAGGAGGAAATCTTCATGCAAAAAGTGTTTTTTTCATTCTTTACATTTAAGAAGCAAAAGTTTTGACTTTCACTTTTCTAACGACATCAAAACAGACATTACACTAATATATGTATTAAAAAAAAACTAGATTAGCAGCAAGCTGTCAAAGAAGTATCGATTAGAAAACCAGCTGATTTTTATTTTTTACACGGCTACTTCCCCAATGAATTTCCTCCTCTGGCTATTTTCACCACTGCTGCATCAGCAGCGTCCTGGGCGGAAAGAAATCTCAAGCATGTTGACAGTTGTGCTAAAATTAAAATGAATTAGGAGAGCGCTCGTCTGGGTGACGTCGAAGCCTGACGTGACTCAGAAAAACCCCGAGTTGAGGAGCTAATTCCCACCTGCCAGCTCCAGGAATACTCGGCTTTCATCCCTCATTTTATTTTTTAAAATTAAAGTGGCAATTACCATGAACAAGGAGGGAAAAAAAAAAACCTTTGTACATTATTGGCCAGCGTGCAGCAGCAGCCTGTGACAAGCTGCCGTGAAAAGCCCAGAGATTAGACTGAGCCGCGCGGCCGCGTCACTAAAATACACATGTAAACATGCAATTACTGTGTTCCCCGACAAGCTGGATATGGGAATGTTGGGAAAATAATTTATGCTTTTGGAAACATATTTGCTGCAAGCTGCTTATTTTGAGTCCCCAGTTTGCAGAAGTTGTCAGTTTTTTTTTTTTTTAACGAGATATATTTTTGTCTTTTCCTTCCTCCTCCCTCCACTTCCCCCAAATGACACTTGAGGAGTTTGCAGTTTGTCTCTAATATCATCGTAAATGACTTGAAAATCATTTCATTAGACTGAAACTTTTTCTGGAAGATTTCTGTGTGTGTCTTTTTTTTTTTTTTTTTTAATGTGACCTTCACACCTCAAATGGACATTTTTACAAAATGCCTTAAACAATGTACTTGCTACAAGCTGCTTACTTTGTGCTTTTTACTTTATTTGCCCTGAGCTTCACTTTCCCTGCATCCCACTAAAAAAAAAAATGCCACCAGTAGCTTGAAATTCCTTTTACAATCTTTTGACGTCATTTTATTTTATCCCCAAACTTGTTTTACTCTTTGAAATTTAACGTGACTATTTGCTAATTTTGAAATTGTATTAGGTGTATTTAGCCCGACTTTTTCCTAGCTAGCGCCGTGCTCACTTGTTCATCTCCACAGCTCCAGCACTGATGTTCTGCTGGTCGCCTGATGCGGTCAAGCGTTCTAAACAATGATTTTCTCTATTTTCTGCAAAGAGGAAATCTTTGCAATGGGGTCATCAGAAACTTGAAGGGTTCAAGTTAAGGCTCACGACCAGGCTAACCAGGTTAAGCTGCCTTCACTGATTTGATATCCGGACTTAAAGAGGAGGCTCTGTTTTCATTGGCCGGTTGGGACCTAAAGGGGCGGTACCTTCTTGACGTAGCCCTGGATGAGCTCCGCCGTGGGGACCTGCTGGGCCGACAGACACTCCTCCAGCTGCAGCCGCACCGGCTGGCTCCGCTCCGGCCTGCGGACACACAGGACACACACCGTCAGACACACACACACACACACACCTGCAGACAACCCCCCCCCACCCGCATTGGTGGTTTGTGCTGAGGCTTTGTGTTTGCGCGTTGCTGCCCTGCGGGAGGAGGAACACCCTGGAAAAAAACAACAACAACAAAAAAAAGCCAACACAAGCGAGACAACGATCCACATGAAAGAGAAACACAACAGAGAGAACAAACACTGAGCCGTGGAGGCCATGCAAATTTCTCCGCCGCCCTCCCAGCTAACCGCCGCCGCCACGCTGAGGACGCGGCGCGGACGGGTCTATTTATACGCCGCCGCGTTCTTCCTCCTCCGTCCTGCGGAGGGAGTCCCAGCGGTGCCCTGCAGGGGGCGCCGTGCCGCAGCCTCCACACTCACTGCCTCTACCAGCCTGGCACTCCCTGGCCCCCGCCCAGAAGGGAGGGGGGAGAGAGAGTTCAGCGCCCCCTGCAGTCCGTCTCCTGCATCCTGACCCCAAGATCCTCGCCGTGGCCGCCGCCGCCGCCACATCTCTGATGTCTCGCTCGACAAGTTCAGAGCATCAGAGGCTTCGCTTCCACTTCACAGGCCAGAGCATCTGCTGCAGTCACATTTTTGATTTGTGAGAAAATGATTTTCTCACAAATCAGCGTTGATCATTACTGTGAGACTAAATTAACAAAGACTGAAAACAACAAAAACAATTTGAATTGATTGACTGAACAACAGTGTTTGCAGGTTGTCTGGCACTGTCTGTTGCAGCAGTGAAAAAAATGACATAAACGCACACACACACACACACACACACACACACACACACACACACACACACACACACACACACACACAGTATTTGAATTTTCTTCTCTCCACTCAGAAACTGGACTTGTGAGTAAATCTGGAGGCTCTGAATCTTCTGGGTTCTCATCAAAAACAAAGTCAAAGAATCACGTCCAGCCTTGTCCCTGCCTGGGTCTCCAGACTGGACTTCTCACTGTGGCTAATGACCATGTGGTCCGACCCACCTCCCCCGCCCAAAAACCCCCAAAACAAAACAAAAAAACTAACAGAAACAGCGATGAGGGCGCCGCACTCCCATCCTGCTGCCGCTGAAACTGAGCCGGACTCCTCAATAAGCAACAAGCTTCACACTCCCAGTCTGTGAAACACTCATTACCACCCTCTCTCTCTCTCTCTCTCTCTCTCTCTCTCTCTCTCTCTCTCTCTCTCTCTCTCTCTGCAGCAGGCGGCCGCCGGTGGCGTCGCAGCGGCCGAACGTCTCGCCGTCTCAGGAACAAAAGGCGAGCGAGTAAACAGAGAGCGGAGAGCAAACTGTCTCCTGTCGCCGCCGTCTTGTGTCTCCAGCGCTGGAGTCTCCACTCTCGCCCTGCGGCGGCGGCGGCGGCGTGCTTGGCAGGCGCCGCAGCATGAGAGGCAGCCTCAAAGGCCGCAGTGAAAGACTCAATTTATCAAAAGAAACATTTATTAAAAAAAAAAAAATAATAAAGAGAGGTTAGGAGTCTGACACGTCGCCCAGAATCCGTCAAGTTCGGTCAGGGTACTGGATTCCACTGACTCCGCCCACCAGTTCTAAACGCCAACAAACTAGTTTTAAGCCATCGTGTGAAGGAGAGAAACTGCTGCTGGTCGACAGAAGACGTGGAACCTCGACCAATCAGGTGGCGGCAGCTGTTGAAAGCTTGAAGCCTCCCGTGGTGAGACGGCTGTCAGGAGGCCTCCCGCCTGGTGGGGGCGCCGTCTTGGGGTTAACACACCTGCCAACACCCCCGACTGACTAAGACAAACCACCACCGTTTGTTGACCGAGGCATGGAGAGGGACTGAGTTGATGGGTTTGATCGCGCTGAACCGTAAAAGTCGATAAAAACGTCTTTAAATCCTCGGAGGTGCCGACTGAGTTTGAAGTGATTCTGGCTCAGCTTCTGGTTCCGCCGTTCCGTCAAATCCAAAAAATGTTCCAAGTGCCCCACCCGGAGCGACACATAATCCGGACGTCACAATTCTGAGACGACGTCTCCTCATTCTGACGGCACAAAGAGAAGAAGCTCCTCAAAATTAATTTCCTTCCCGGCCGGAGCCGCAGGGCAGAGTCGGAACAGTCGAGGTATCAGATCAAGACGCCTCCTGGGAAACATTTCTCCGAAGGTTTTCTGGGCTTGCCTGGGAAGAGGATGAGCCCCGAGGGAAGAGCGGGAGCTCAGCCTGGGGATTACCAATCCCATCCAGCCCAGTAGGCGCTGGGTGTTTCCCTCATCAAGAGCTGAGAAGAGCTTCCGGCCGTCACTAACTTACCAGGACTTTGAGCAAATTAGAGAATTAGAGTTCATCCACTTCTACAGCATTTTCAGAAGGGAATGCGACTTTTCGCCAACAACAACGCCAACCAGTCGAGATGCTACCATGTGGAGGGGACGTCACATCTGCCTCGACTACAAACCACAAGTAACACAACAACGCTCGTCGTCAAGATCGAGGTCAAGGTCAGACTGAAGCACAAATCAGCAAAATCATTTGGACGGTGGTCGGTATTGGCGTCTACGTGGACTAGCTGTGCAGCTGCTGCACCGTCTGATCGAACTGCTGAGACAAGGTGCTAAAACCATCCAGGACCTTCATTAAAGGGACTTTACGCCGTCTCTTCCAACCCTAGCGAGCGCACGCATCCTCTCATCCCCCTGAGGGCGGAGCGAGACGTCCACTGCACCAACAAGCAAGGGAAATGCTGAGCGCGGAGTGCACGAGCTGGACATGCCAATGTTAGCTGAACCCATTGGCTAAATCCCGAGGACCACGATCAGTGACGGACCTGCAGAGTTCTTCTTTCTGTTTGTTTCTGTTCATCCAAAGCCAGTTAAAGTACAAACTGGACCACTCAGGTGTTTCAGCAGAGTTCCTGCTGCAGGTGGAACTCACTCTCTTCATCTAAGAGTCTTACACAGGTGGCTTCCAACGTCACCCGTGCAACTATTCAAGCCCAACCGCTGCTTTCAAATTAGCTCCAGGTCCTAAATTGCAGCTAATTTCCCCGGCCGGTCGGAGCGCTGAGGGAAGAGCAGAAACCTCTGGAGGGATTTACAAACCTCATCACAGGGACGAGGAGTTCATCAGGAGGACCTCAAAAAAAAAAAAGTCAAAAGAAAAAAACATTTTCCTGATTTTACTACGTTTCCTTTACGGCTCGGCATTAAACAAGAGGCTTTACATCCTGACAGTGAGCGACAGGGTGACCTTTGACATCCGTCACAGGCTGAACACGGCGGAGGCTCAGTGGGATCATCTGATCCTTTGGTCTGGGACTCACTCACTCTGCAGCTTTAATGCCGTCGCTCACCTTCTCCTCACGCCGCCGACCTGTGTCAAACTCCGCCGCCGCAAATCCTCACTAATGGTTTTCCGCCTCTTTTATCCCCTCGCCGCCGCCGCCGCCGCCGCCTTCCTTCTCTTCTCCTCTCAGCCCCGTTGCCCTCTGTCCAATCCCTCGCCATCTCCTTTGAGGCTTCTTGCAATTTTACCCAAATAATGACCAGTACAGATCCCATCAGGCGCCGCCCACTCAACTGTAACCCCTCCTTGTCATGACGGGATGGCGAGAGAAAAAAGGAAAAATAAAGTCATGTGACATTTAAAAGTTTTAAAACCGATCCATCCGGTCTTGCATGGCAGCCCCCCTCCCTCTCCCCCCTCCCCCAGCTGGAGGCGGTTTTTTTTTTTTTTTGGTGGGGGCAAAACTGAATACAAACACTCCACTGCTATGTTTTTCAGGCCACTTTCACTGGAGCGATGGATGGATGACTCCCTGCTGTCATGTTTTTGACTATACTCCCCCACCATCTCTTCTTCTTCTTCTTCTTCTTGTCCTTTATTTGGATTTTCCGACAGCGAATTATCTTGCCGATTCTTTTTATTTTTTTCTCTTTCTACTCCTCCTTTGCTTTGTATTCCCCGCGGTGCAGCTCCGGATTCCCTCGAGCTGCTGCTGCTGCTGCTGCTGCTGCTGCTGCTGCTGCTGCTGCTGCTGCTGCTGCTGCTGCTGAGCGGCTGTCTCCAAGGTGACGGAGGCCTCAGACGAAGCTCTGCCGATGCTCTTTCAGCCGGAACCCTGGAAGGATGCCGGACTGCCCTTTTTCACTCCAGTCTCTGTGCGTTTTCACCCCGGTTCCTCCCGATTCCCGACTTCTTCCTGCGCTGCCTCCCCCCCCTCGCCCCCCCCCCTCCTGCACCCTGATGTATTTCTCTTCCCAGGGGATCTCGCCATTCGGCTCTCTTGTTTCCAAAGAGGAAAAGTGACACGATGCTTTCAGGTGTGGCCTTTTTTTTTTTTTTTTAATTTGCTCAGAATCGATACCAGTGACCTGCAGCGGCGGCAGACGTGGAGTGTTTGTAAGAACGTCTGGTGCCAAAGCCAAGGCAGCGGCGGCCTGAAAGGTGATTATTAAATCCGCAGGGCAGATGAGATGAGACGAGCGCTGCTGATGCTACAATATGTGATTTTTTTTTTTTTTCTGTGTGCAAAGGTCTGAAGAGTAAATGTCAGATTTATTTTCCCCGAAAGGCTGAACAAGGCTCCACCGCGCAGAACAACTTTGGTGTCTGTTGCAGCTTTCGACGTTTCAGGGTCACATGCACATGCACATGCACGCGGACTCATCAGCCACTTTGTCATTATCAACACCAGCAGTTGCTTGTTGATAGTAAAACAGCTGATGGGCGAGAAAGTGGGGATCACGGAACAAACAGCCTCGTTGAGGTCAGGGGTCAGGGGTCAGGGGTCAGAGTGGGCAGCCAAGCCACAGAGAGGCCGACGGGACAGTAAGACTGGTTCCACTGGTTCCCAGCCCGGACGTGCAGAACAGAACCAGTCCAGTTGAGTCTGGAGCTTCAGGGTTCCCGCCGAGCACTGAGAATCTCCGGGTTCGGCGGCTCGCTGTAAACACCGTGATAACCGTCAACACGGAAAACACCCCAGGAGCGTTGGAAGGAAAACAGGAAGTCCGGGTCGGGTCGGCTTTGATGAATTATCTCCCGCCGCGGCTGCTGCTGTTTTACGACGAGCTACACACAGGAGAAAAACAAACAACTCGCACCGATATCTCAGACCGGCATGGAAGAAGGAGTGAAACAGGCGTCACGCAGTCACTGCAAAACAATTTTTCCCCCCTCAGGACACAGTTTCTGCAGCGTTTCGTCGCACTTCAGAATTTAAAGCGTCACAGTCGGCCGATTCCAATCCACTTAACTTTGTTTACCGCTTACTTCTTTTTGCATATTATAGCTTTCTTCTTCCTCTTCTTCTTCACCTCCTCCTCCTCCTCTGCTGAACACACAGAATTTTGCATTATCTACCTGAGACGGATCGACAGAGATTCCCTTCTTAATTTATCTGCCATCCTCATCTTTGCACCAAAACTCCTCCTCCGCCTCTGACTCCCGGTCCTGCTCCTCTTTCATTTGGACTTTTCTGAAGCGGCAAACACTTCCCGCAGCGGCTCTCTTTACGCTTTGCAAGTTGCTTTTTTTATGATGCCGTAACTCTTTGGTTGCTCGTCACTCAGTGTTGTTGCCTGCTTATAAAATCCAAAATTCCTTTGCGCTGCCGCCGTTGCTGCTGCTGCTGCTGCTGCTGCTGCTGCTGGGGAGAAGCTTGGCTAAAGGCCTGTAGTCGTCCCAATAAAATCGAGTGAATGTGCCGATGATTCTCTTTTTAAGGCAATTTAAGCATGGATGTTGAAAAAACAACAACATCGCTAACATTTGACTGACTGATTTCAGAGTCATTTCAACTTGTGGCCAATCAGAAGCCGGATGAAAAAAAAGCTGAAAAGCCAATAGCAACACTGGTGAAAACAAACAAACAAACAAACAAACAGAGGAGACAAGACAAAAAACAACAAATACACAGAAACAATAAAGAAGAGTTTGTAAGTTTTGACTGGGTTCAAAAGAATCTCTTTATGTCACAACAAAAAGGCCACGGCCACACAGAAAAACCCCCGCCGACATGTGGACAGAGTTGGGATTTTCTTCAACCCTCTCCCGGGAAACCACACGTCCTCGCTAAGCCACAGACATCACACAGACTTCAATGGCGGGAAGAAAAAAAAAAAGCAACTACACGGAGTGAAGGTGAAAGTTGTAAACAGCAGAAAAAAGAATCTCCAACCTTTTCAGACACTAAACACACACACACACACACACACACACACGTCTGTCCGGATGTTTCCTGGGTGCCTGCAGCTGTCAGAGAAATATGAAGAAGACCCCAAACTTTTGATTGTTGTGTTTTTTTTCTCCCGCTGAACTGACTTGACAGTCGACTCGCTGAGCAACACAACCTCGGGGCTTTCTGGCCAATTCATATTCTGAGGCCTATCTTTGGAGGCGGAGGAAAGGACCGAGACTGGATTTATTCGACAGGTTCTGACATTTACCTCCGACTTTTCTCTCCGTCTGATTCTGACTCGACTGAGCTCCTCCCTCTCTCTTTCTCTCCCGCTGTGTATGGATGCATGTATATTTTTTCATTTCAAATGACGACTGTCAAAAGCATGCTCTTACATCCTGCTTGAAGTTCAAGCTTGCACTTGACGCAGTTTAATCCCGGAGAAGGAACAGCCGGAAAACGTCACCTGGAGGAGGACAGATCTCCGTGCAATGCGGAGCGCCGACGCTGTCAGTTGCAACCATTCTGACACTGTCCGACGTCAAGCGCTGCCATTTTTTTGTGGCACAGATCCAACACGATGCCATTTGACGAAATCTCTACACCCTCCACCCTCCCGCTGACATGACCTTCAACCACCAGAGGGTGCCGCCCCCCCCCCCGATGGAACCACATGGTTCCCACTGGGACGGTGCTCATGGCCGGAGGGCACCAGCAGCTGCTCGCGAGCCAAACCAAAGGTCACATGACCATCACGCGACGCCAAATCTTCAGATCTGTGCCATCCGTGGTCGTCCTTCCCCGACCTTTTTAACAAATTCCGGGGACCGTCGGGAGCGGCGGAGTCGCTGCGCCTCTTACCCGTCGCTGAGCCGGACCAGGATGGCCCGGTAGAGCTGGTGCTGGGGGCTGTTGGACTCGGGGCCGCAGGGGTGGATGAAGGGGTGGACGGCAGCCAGGAGGAAGCCCTGCTGGTAGAGCTCTTGCAGCTGGCCAGGCAGCTCCCTCACTGAGGAGAGGCGGAGCGTGGACGTCCCACCTGGCAGACAGCAAAAACAGAGGAAACTTCTGAGACCTTGCGGCTGCTTTCTCTGACCCTGAGGTCGAGGGGGTCAAGTGTGTAGTACTTGGAGGTTTTGAAGGAGAAACAGCGACATCAAGTGGTTACATTTTAGACTGCAGATTGTCTGATCATTATTGTCTTTCACTCTCCCTCCCCCTCCTGAGCTTGCCACTGGACTACGGCGGCCTGCACACCCAAACGCAGATACCTCGACCCCCTTCTTCCTCGTTGGTTTATTTGAAGACATATATATCTATATCTATATATCTATATATATATCTATATATATATATATATATATATATATATATATATATATATATATATATATATATATATATATATATATATATATATATATATACATACATATGTATGTATGTGAACGGTTGTATGGGTAGGAAAACCAAATTACTTTAATTGTACTGTGATTATACACGTGTATAATGTATTTATAGGCTGTATTTGAAGCTTTTTCCAAATATTAAAATCATAAATCAAGCCAAATTTTACACGCTGGACCTTCAGCTAAAGCTTTAAAACCAAGTGAGAATCAAATGAATGACGTGAGGCAGGAAATGGTTGCTTCCACGTCCCTTCAATCCTCCCTGAACAATCTGCCTGTTAACAGACCTTCCCTGCCACCTGACCACACCCCCCTCCTTGACCCCCACCTCCTCCCCCAGAGCTCCTATTGGTCCACTTGGCCCTGCCGGACGAGCTCGTTAGCGCTACATCTCCTCTATTAGCCGCGACCTGCACCGGAGGCTCGGCTGCCGTCGCGGCCTGTTCCCTTCCCTGCTTTACCAGACCTGTGACATTTCAAGAAATGCTAATGAGAGATTTCTTTTTCCCTTAACACGTTCTTTAATGACAACCCAGATGATTGCATCCTCCTTCCTTCTCAATGAAAAAATAAAAAAATAAAAAATAGGGGGCAGGGTGGGGGAGGGGAGGGGATTTGCAATTCAGACGCAGCCGCTAATTTCAGAGTCGTTCGCCGTTTGTTTTGGCAATTAGCATCACGCCTGCCGCTCCATCCCCTCAATCTCGGGAGTTAATAAGGAGCGGATCAAAATCCAATCAGGGCTGATTGCTTCGACTCCGTATCACAGCGGCTCTCCACGTTCTGACGGCGGCTTTGATTCAACGAGAAACGTCCGAGGAGGAGTAGGGCAGCAGGCAGGGGGCGCCACGCTAACGAGCCGCAATCACCCAGAGGCCTCTTGTTTCTTGGACGGAATGAGTAACAAGGTTGTCGTCGTCTCCGAGCCGCCTCCCCTGCCGGACTTGGACCTCCCCGAGGAGACAGAACAGAACAGGACGTGTTCCCTTCGGGAAGCGTCAGCCAATCAGGATGTACGATAAGAGGTGTGGTGGGAGGAGGAGGGGTTCAGGTTCAAGGAAGGGAGCAATTAGATTAGTGAGAGGCAGCGTGGGGGAGGCACGGGAGACGGAGAGGTCACAAAAAAAAAAAAACAGAGACGAAGAGGCAGCAGGTGGCAGGAGGGAGAGAGTCAGGACGAAGAGGCCGGAGGGGGGGGTGGAGGGGTAGAGGGGTGGAGGGGTGGTGGTGGTGGAAGGGGGGCGTCGGCAGAGGAAGTCTGGATGTCTGTGAGCTGTCACGAGACGTGGGAAGTGCTGCCGGCCCTAATTAGAGTCAGCGAGGAGCACAAAGAGCAGGGAAGGCTCTTCTGCATCCGTGAGAAAAGTCAGAGTGCAGGACGGGTTCAGGCCAGGGTCAGGGTGGGGGGGGTGGGTGGGTGGAGGAGGGGGGGGGTGCTGTTTCGACGATAATAATAAATAATAATAGAGAGATGATTTATTAATCTCAGAGAGATTGACGTTTCCAGCTACTTGCATGAAAACAGTGCTAATATAGCAGCATAAAATGATGATGATGATGACGATGATGATGACGATGATGATGATGATGATGATGATGATGATGACGACGATAATAATGGTGACTGTTATGATTATTAGCTGTGGGGTCCAGGACAAGCCTGGAGAGTTTAATGTCTAAACTCTAGAGGCCCCACACACTGCGTGCGTCAGGATGTGTCACATGACCTCTTCATGTTCCTGGCTGGGACTCAGACCCGGCCCCCCCCGGGGGGAATCTGGGAGACTAAATCACTCTGTAATGACTCCATATGAACAACACTCGCCATCTCGGACAACTGAACTCTCACGTCGTGTGAATTTTCTCCACGATGCAACGTAACAGAGCGTCAAATTGGGGTCAGTCACTCATCCAGACAAGCCCCGCCCCCACACCTCCTGCGTTTGAAGACGAGATGTTGTGCTGCGACTGGGTTCCTGCTGCTTAATTGGATCCAGATGTTGCCGGAGTTCATTTTACAGGAGGCTGAACGTCAGAGTTTGGTCAGAGTTTGGGCCTAATATCACTTTTACAAGAACCGCTGCCCTTTGTGACATCACAACGAGACCAAGACCAAAACACTGGCGAGGTTCATTTTTGCAAAGCACAGCAGCTTTCAGTGGCAAAGACGATGAAGAGGAAAGATGGAAATCTACAGACGATGCAGTTCGGCTACACGGCGCCGCCGCCGCCGCCACCGCCACCGCCGCCACTGCCACCTCCGTCTAATAAAATTCTTTAGGAAAGAGATTATGATAATCCCTTCGCAACGACTCTGTCACTGCAGCCCCGACCGGCTCACACCTCCAGCAAGCCGTCGCCGCCGTCGGCGCTCTCCAAAGTGTGACATTGTTGGATCGCTCTGAGGCGGTGGTGGCGGCGGCGGCGGCAGGATGGCTCACTGTGTCATCAGAAAAATGCCACAGCAGCAGCGGAAAAAAAAAGAAACAGGATTTGTGGGACGAGGCGGCGGCTGGCACCAATCAGGAGGCGGCGGCGGCGGCGGCGGCGGCGGCGGCGGCGGCGGCGGCTCCTGTGATGTGGAGCTGATTCAGTGTCGCATCCCAACTTTTCCCCTTCCGGGCACAAATCCAAAGGTTCATTGTGAAACCATGAAAGAAGCAGAAGAGGAAGGATGAGAGAGAGAGGGAGTGAGAGAGAGAGAGAGAGAGAGAGAGAGAGAGAGAAAAATCATACGCTATCGCTGCAGGGCTGCCGAGCGTTTGGGGCTAAAAATACCTCTTCCAAATTTCTCAATCACACTCTGTCCTCCTGCGACACAATGCAGGAGCTTTGGAAGTTAAAAGGCGTGAAGGAATTAACACAAAGAAATAGGCCGCCGCCGCCGCAGCCAGAAAGGAAGAAGAAGAAAAAAATCCTCCTCCCTTCTCCTCTTTCTTCCCCTCTGCTGGCTGATGAATCTGACTGTGATCTGTGATTGGGTTTTTTTACCCTCCTCCTCTGAGAGTCAGCAGGGATGGGTTTACGCAGGATTCCCGTCGAGTCAGAGATGAAGAGGAAGATGAAGAGGAAGAGGAAGAAGACGAGGAAGAACCCACTTCCCCTCTGATCCCCATTAGGCAATCAAAAAAACTCAGTAAAGTCTCAATTAGGTTGAAGGAAAACAGCCGGCGGGCAACAAATGCTTTTTTTTTTATTATTTCCGCATAAAATTCCGTTTGCCCCGCCGACCTGAGAGCGCCGCCCCCTGGGAGCAGTCAGATGTACGCCGGAGCAGATGTAAAACACGTTGTGTGACTACGCACCCAGCCACAGAGTTCACCAGGGGAGCAGGATGAATAATAAACACCCGTCCGGTTCGCTTGTGCGACCTTCCGCGGCGACCCTGTTACGCCTCGCAGGCAGCAGATGTCCTCGTTTCACACCTCCAACCACCTGGACCACGTCCAGATGTGGTTCGACGGGTGTGGAGGCGGAGAACTGAAGAGAAGCGGCGGCGGCGGAGGAGCTGCACTGAGTAAACACTTTGACCGACTACACTGTGGCTGTGATGTCATCAGTCCTGTGTCATGTGACCATCGCCCAGAACGAGTCTTTCTTTTATCAATTCAACTTCGCCGTGCCGTTTGGACATTCTGGTGACATTCTGTGTGGAACACGCGACTGTTCTGGAGTTTCACAGCAGAAAAAATTCTGCCCGGTGTGATGTCATCAGTCCTGTGTCATGTGACCATCACCCACAAGGAGCCCGTGTGTCTTTCTTTTATCAATTAAATTTCGCTGTTCTGTTTGGACATTCTGGTGACATTCTGTTGGAACACGTGACTGTTCTGGAGTTTCACAGCAGAAAGAATTCCGCCCGGCGACAACACAATGGAAGCCGAGGAGTTCAGCGGTCAGAATTCTTTCACGGTGGCGGGGAGAAAGAAATTCCTGAACTTTTACGCTGGTTAGAAAAATGTCAACAGACTTGGAAAAGGGTGAAATTTGGATTTTTGCCCGCGCTTCGCCTCTTTTGAAAGCGTGACTTCACACGTTGCATCTCAGACGACTTGCTGCTTTTCGCTCAAGTTGCACATTTACACTTTGACGACTGCTGTAAAACACTGGCGAGGAAATAAATAAAATCCGCCAGGCTGTCGGTGGAAATACTCCCCCCCCCCTGCTTGTCTCCCAAAAAAAAAAAAAAAAAAAAAGAAAAAAAATCTCAATATCCGACATGGAGCAGGGCTTTGAGCCATCCGGCCTGTTTTGTATCAAAGCGGAGGCGCTGATAAGACGCCGTGTTCGCTCTCCTCGGATAACTTTCAATGAATAATAAAGGGGAAGAAGATCCATCGGCTCTGAACCTCCAACACCGGCTCCCCCCCCCCCCTCCCCACCCTCACTTTGAGGCCGTGCGAGCACCTCTGCCGCCCTTCCATCACTCAGCGCATTTAAAAATAAATGAGTAAATATGAAATTAATAAGCTGAGAGATTGGAGCGGCGCCTCCGAGCTGGGCCCGGCGGGACCGAGCGGGTCGGACGCATTTGCATGTGGAAGAAAATAGAAAATAGCCCGGCATGCATTAAACCCCCATCCCCCCCGGCCAACACACACACACATATACACACACACACACACACACACACACACACGCCCGCATGTCTCACTGTGGTTGATTTCTCATCCAGCTGCTTCACATCCGACACGTCTCTCACCGGGGTTATATTGCCTCAACCTCATCACGGCTGGAGAAACTGTTTGTTTCTGCCGCTCGTAATGGCTCAATTATTAGCCGCCCATCACCTGCCCTCCTCGACCTCCCGCAATATGTTTCTGCTATTTCCTGCCGACGGCTGGAGGAGTCCTCGTCGGCCCAGAAGGAAAAAAATGTAGAAGAAATAAATGGATTTCAAGACCAGAGACCATCGAGTGAGGAGTCAAATGTGGTGACACAGTGAGGTCTTTCGTGGCAATAAAATATATATATATATGTATATATGTGTATATATATTGTATATATTTCAAAATACAATAGTTTATAAATTGGAAAAAGATAAAAGGGCGACCTGCATATGAACTGGCTTGTTGTGCTGATTTCAGCCATAATTTGATGATTTGGCTCCATACTCTTAAACTCCACAATATGGAGTTCACTGATATAATTTCCATAATTGACTCAAAGAAGTGGCAAACTACTGAATCAGCACAACAACAACAACAACAACAACAACAACATGTTATGCTCTACGCTGCTACGGCAGGAGGAGATCAGAACAGAAACAAAAAGGCTCAGTGGAAGCTACATCGCCCTCTGATTTTGTGACAATCGGATCCTGAGTCATTTGGCTCCAATGTGGGAGTCAGTGAGTCAGTTTCCCTCAGAGAGACAACAACAATGATGGCGGAGCAAATAAAGACGGCGGCGACAACAAGCAGGGGTTTAATGAGAGCAGAGGAACACACACACACACACACACACACACAAACCTGGAGCCCTGGAGAAAAGCTTCCAGTGGCTTTAGTGCTCTGCTTTTCCTTTAATGAGGAAATGTTGCATGCTGGTCCGTGTCAGCGTGGATGATGTTTTTTGGGCCAGCAGCAGCAGCAGCAGCAGCAGCAGCAGCAGGGTCCTGTTCCTTGCAACCTTAAAAACACAACTCTTTAAGAACACCTCCCTAACTACGACGTCCACGTCACAGAAGTTAGCGGAATTAGCGGTGAAAAGAAGAGAAAGGGGGCCTGATGTGATTGACCTGGGCCTCGCTATCACCGGCTAGCAGAGCTGAAAGCCCCCCTCCCTCTGTGAAGCGCTCACATCGTTATTCTCTGCCCAATTAAAGCGGCCCTTCATCTCGTCAGGTTGCCGGCCGCCGTGGTGAGGACCACCTGCAGCTGCCTGGCTGGGCCACTGCCACCACCGCAGCAGCAGCAGCAGCAGCAGCAGCAGCAGCAGCAGCAGCAGCAGCAGGCGCCTCCAGTCATTAGCCGGCGCACTCAGGATGGAAATGCCGCCGACTCCCCATCCTCCCCATCCTCCCACATCCTCCCCCAGCGCTGCTCATCTTCTCACACCTCTTCTTGCCCCTTTGCAGACTGAAGGAAAGTGGGGGTGGGATTGTGTGTGTGTGTGTGTGTGTGTGTGTGTGCTCGCCTTTTTTGGATTTAGCCCATTTCTGTAGCCTGGACTCTCTCTTCCTCTCTCTCTCTCTCTCTCTCTCTCTCTCTCTCTCTCTCTCTGACTCTCTCTCTCTCTCTCTCTCTCTCTCTCTCTCTCTCTCTCTCTCTCTCTCTCTCTCTCTCTCTCTCTCTCTCTCTCTCTCTCTCTCCCTCTCTCTCTCTCTCTCTCTCTCTCTCTCTCTCTCTCTCTCTCTCTCCTCTCTCTCTCTCTCTCTCTCTCTCTCTCTCTCTCTCTCTCCGTCAGCAGGGACTCTGCTGCTCGCCTCTCTTTAGCTCTCTCCGCCTCTTTTCCTCTCCCCCCGCTCGTCGAAATACGCCGAAGTCGAGAGCGGCGGCCACGTCTTTGAAGGCTCTCTCCTTCTTTTTTCCCCCTCTGCCCCCCTCTCCCCTGCCCCTCCACCCGCCTCCCCCTTTTCCGAGCGCAGAGGGCCAGGGGGGGTTTCATTAGCCGCAGTTTCAATTAGAGATCTTTCCACACAACTGGAACGATGGTCTCAAAAATGTTAATTTACGATGCGGTGATGTTAGGCGACTAAAAAGCCGTTTCCTCTGCCGATTCTGAAGACGTTATTCTGTTTCTGTGTTTCCTAGATTACAAGAAGAAGTATTTGCGCCTGGAAGCAGCTGCCTGCTTCCTTCCTGCTTGGAGGTCTGGAGGGCTGCATTTGCCCTTTTTTAACGATCACATTTCCTATCATAATATCAATGACTCCAGTTGCCATCCTATTCACAGCTTCAGTCTTGTGTCATGTGACACTAAGCAGCCTGGAAAATGCCACTAATTCCCACATTCAACTGAATCACACAGAACAATCACCAGGTGCAGGAGCACAGAAATGACCGATTCCTTGTTTTCTCTGCAAGAACCGTCGCCTTCCCTTCGCACTTTCTGTGTGTGTCAATTCAAGGTCGGATGAGACGCACCTCATCTCGCAAAGTTAACAGCAAAGACAAAACAAAGCTCCAGGTGAGGAAACGCTGAGTCACCTGAGCAAGAAGAAGCCTGGCGCTGAGTCACCTGCACTCAGAGGAGGCGGTCGGTGTCACACACAGGGCTCCTCCCACACTCACAGAGCTCCTCCCACACACACAGAGCTCCTCCCACACTCACAGAGCTCCTCCCACAGTTATAGAGCTCCTCCCACACACACAGAGCTCCTCCCACAGACAGAGCTCCTCCCACACTCACAGAGCTCCTCCCACAGTTATAGAGCTCCTCCCACACTCACACAGCTCCTCCCACAGCTATAGAGCTCCTCCCACACACACAGAGCTCCTCCCACACACAGACAGAGCTCCTCCCACACTCACAGGGCTCCTCCCACACTCACAGAGCTCCTCCCAGTTATAGAGCTCCTCCCACACTCACACAGCTCCTCCCACAGCTATAGAGCTCCTCCCACATTCACAGAGCTCCTCCCACACATACAGAGCTCCTCCCACAGTTATAGTGCTCCTCCCACACTCACAGAGCTCCTCCCACAGTTATAGAGCTCCTCCCACAGTTATAGAGCTCCTCCCACACACACAGAGCTCCTCCCACAGTTATAGAGCTCCTCCCACACACACAGAGCTTTACTTCTTGGCCTGGTTAAAGCAGCAGTGGTTTATACCCCCCCCATGTCACGACCTCCGACCTCCGGCCCACTTCCTGTCTTCCCCGTTTGCTCTTGAATATCCTGCGTTGCGTTACTTCCTCCGCCGTCGTCCGAGCTTCCACTGTCAGTTCTTCTTTCATTTGAAGGATTTCTTTCTCCTCCCTCCTCCCTCCTGTGTTCCTGTATCTCGTCCCACTTTGAACAGCTTCTCTTTGTTCTTCTGGACCCTGCGGGGTTTCACCTGAATCCTATTTGTGTGGAAAAAAGGTCCAGGTTCTCTGGCGCTTTTTTCTGAGGTTTGTTTCCTCTGTGTGTTTTCTGAGATTTTTTTTAATCTCCTGCAGGAAATGTTTGCCTGCATATTAACCCTTAACAGTGCAACTGGCTGAACCTCTGTACTAATATTTTGGATGTTATATATAATCGACCCGCCAGCTTTTGCATCCCGGTCCAAGATGATGTTTGCTCACCTCCCCGGGCGAAAACAAACAGTCATCATCTCGGCAAAACCGCATCACAGAGGGAAGGCCATAAAAGCCAGCGGCAATAACTACATAACTACATTCTGCATTTAACTCGATGTGACAGAAACTAAATCTCACGCAAATATTGAATTACAATCAGATTTATTGTCCGGCCTGGACGACAACAACTGCATTACTCTTTTCCTTGAACTGTTCAGTATTACCGCCGTATTTCCTGCGAGATGAGATTCAGCGAGAATGACAAAAAAAAAAAAAAAAAGATGAAAAGGAAAGAAATCAATAGCACAGAGCAACTGAAGCAGCCAGAGCAGGAGACAGGACAAAAATATTTTCACGCTGATATATTGTAATTTGTTGTGGTGCTTCAGAAGGTGACCTGCTACCGAGTGCAGCTTCTGTCCCTGGCAACACCAATGCACAACTCTCTGTGTGTGTGTGTGTGTGTGTGTGTGCTGAAGGGCACCCTCTGGACTGGCCTACTCTTTGCGGAGGTCCAGGACGGCGTCATTAGCAGTCGGGACTCTGACGGCAGCCTGTGGGGCCCCGGGGCCACAAACTCTGCTCCTTAATTAGCCGCCTAATGAGTGACTGGGAGAAGGTAGTGGCCCTGCTGGTGTTGCTCTGACACACACACACACACACACACACACACACACACACACACAGAGTGCCTTAATGTCATTCCCTTTGACTTGGGTCTAATCACTCACTCACTGGTCTGCACCACTGCAACGCTTGCACCTTGCCGCACTGACCAAATGCCAGGAAGTGGCACGATGCACTTTTTCTGCAGAACTACATCTACCAATTTTAATATCTTATACAGACATACACATTTTAAATGCATTTTGCGTTAAACCTAAAGGTGATATTATTTCCGCTAGCAGCAGCAGCAGCAGCAGCAGCAGCAGCAGCAGCAGCAGCAGCAGCAGCAGCAACTCTTCACGTCTCTTTTCCACTCACAACTGTGGTACTTGCTTGTCTGTCTTCCTCACAGTTTCTCTCTCGGTCTCTTTGACATCACGCCGGGCTGCCACTAAAAATCCAACAAAGCCACATTAAGCTTTTGATCAATGATACAAAAAAAAAAATTCTACTCAGGCCAAAATATTTTCCGGGTGAACGCAGCAGCATCAGCATCAGCCGCCGCTCCATCTCATCGCCTGCTGTGTCTTTGTGTGTCTGTGCACGTGCCTGTGCCTGTGCGTGCGTGCAGCTGCTCAACAGTTTAATTGTTCTCAGGTGCCACGTTTTCTGTTTCTGCAGTCGGGTAACAAAGGAAGCGGCAGAAGGTGGTTTGACTGCAGTTTTGACCCGCTGAGCTGAAAAAAAGCGGGAAGAGCTGCGACGGAGCGCCAGCTTCTCTCTCTGCTCATTTTACCTGGAATCAGGATTTATTTGCAGCGGACGCTTGCATTTTTCTTTCACCCATTGTCCTCTTTCAGACTATACCCCCTGTCCTGGCAACACTTGTTGCAGCTTTCACACAAACAAATGTGACGGCCAGGAGTGCCAGGAGTTAATAATGTGAACCTTATTATAGAAGGCGAGAGCACAGCGGCGACGCGCTGGCTGATCCTCAGCCTTCACACCTCCGGATGCCTCAGCATCGCACCTGCAGGTGGAGCAGAACCACCCGACCACCCGTTCACTTCACACTGCCGGCGCTCTGATCCGCCGCCACCCGGAGCTCAGACAAACCCATTAAAGCGTGAATGTCACAGCAAAAATAAGCAATAATAATAATAGTGATGGTAATAATAATAATAATAATAACAATAATAATAATAATAATAATAATAATGATAATGATGACGAAGATGATCATCATCATCATCATCATCATCCTCATCATCATCATCATCATAATAATAATAATCTCATGCTTTGATGTCACTGATTTTTTTTTTTTTTTACACCTGACATTTGAAAAATTGCCACCTGCTGCCTGCCAGAATGAAAATTACGAAATGCTGAGCTGAATATTCTATAAACGTGTCTGGAAAATCTTTGCATGACTTTATCACCCAGATCATTTCAAAATAATTCAAACGATTTGTTTATTTGTCACGGAGAGATCAGCATCGTTATTTGCAACCAAACGTCTGACGAACAAGAGTCACAACATCACCAAAATCTCAAACTGCGATACGTCATCTCCAAAATGTCAGTAGTTGAAATCCTTCTACGCTATTTTCACATGGCAAGAGGGTGCGGATCCCAAAGCTCCACTGCTCTGGAGCTCAGAGAGCATCAAGAGGACGAGATGTTCATGACTACAGGAGCTTTTTGGGTTGTTTAGAAGCAAAATTGTTTGATTTTTTCAGACATTTATCCGCCGTGTGAAAGGTTCTGCCGGCCGCAGCTGGTCTTCTTCTCCTCCGGTAAACCCGACCGGCTCCTGTGTTGCCTGACAATAAAAACGCTCCCGCTGCCAGCTTGGGAAATCTCGCCATTAGGCTTTTAGCCACTAAAAGTGACGGTTGGAGTGGGAGGAGGGAGGGTGGAGTGGCGGGAACGAAGACGGCTAAATGGCGGAGAATCTGTCCCCAGACAACAAAAACAGTGGAAAAGCAAAAGCGCAAGCAGTGTGGATGGAGCCGCTGGGAGCCGCTGGCTTTGTCTCCGTCCCATTTAGACGCCCTGCGGCGCTGGGAATGGACCCAGACTGCAGCTCCTGCTGGGCCGCACCAGGTCTGAGTGTCGGGGATGTTTCTCCGTGTGAGAAAACACTGAAACGGCCCTTCT
This sequence comes from Thamnaconus septentrionalis, assembly GCA_009823395.1. Classification (NCBI taxonomy): domain Eukaryota; kingdom Metazoa; phylum Chordata; class Actinopteri; order Tetraodontiformes; family Monacanthidae; genus Thamnaconus; species Thamnaconus septentrionalis. Next base: position 2,072,308 of record CM020511.1, on the reverse strand, counting down.
GGGGAAAATAAATAGAAAAGCAAAACAGCCCCGGCGAGCGAGCGGCCTCGGCCCAGCCCGGCTGAATGCTAATGCAATTACCCTCTCTTTGTCTAGACGCAGCATTTAAGGCTGCCTGTCGGGCAAATTTCCAAATACATATGCATCCCTGAGCCCGTGTCCGAGGCTCCCGCCCAGGCTTTTACTGGAGACGGGCGGCTCCAATTCATCGGCCGCCGGGCCCCTCGCTAAGTGGCTGCGACGTGGCGTTTTCAAGGCGCAGCGCTAAATGAACAGGCGCCGGATGTCTTGATGGAGGAAAACTGCCTGTAATTTGTTCAGGCAGTAAAAAGGTTTATATATAGACAGATAAAATAAAGGGGTCCGTGTGTTTTTTTTTCCTTTCTTTCTTTCTTTCCTGGATTTTTTTTCCACTCTCCTCAGTGTCGTCCTCTCCTGAATCGCCTCTGTCGGCAGTCTTCCGGCTGACAGGGGGCCTCCGGGGTGCGTTTTGTCCGCTTGCCGCCGACAGCCCTCAGTTGCCTGGAGACGGCGCTTGAGAGACAAGCCGCCGTAAATGAGCAGGTTGTTGATCAAAGCCCGCCGCCGCGGCTCCACCGCTGCGTTCTCGACGGGCTCGGCGTGAGACTCTGACTTCCTGTTCTGAGCGCGCTTACAAGTACGAGTTGCAAGATATTAGTTGAAACCCCCCCACCCCATCTTCTCTGTTGCAACCTGACATTAGCTGAAAAGAAAAAAAAAAAAAAATCACATTTGAGACGTTCCAGCCTGATTTCTGGGGATTTTTTTTTTGCCATTACCATTGCAAAACAGAGCAAATCAGATTTTTTTTTGAACAGGGACGTTGTGCCATGATTAAGTTCTCTGACAGGCTCAGGATGTTTTCGTTACAGTGAGAGTCTCCTATAAGACGCTGTGAGCTACTGTGACTCCAAACCAGGGAAATGCTTGTGCTTGCAGGCTGAAAAACACTAAAAACAAACATACTTACAACATGTAAGTTATGTGTTTTGTATATTTAGCCGCCGGGCACTTAACATGCCTCCGAGAGTCTGGTCTATTTTAAAACGGCAACAGTTTTAGTCGAACGGTTGCATCCGAGTCAATCTTATCGACGTAGCCGCCACATCAGAGAGCGGCGGCTTGTTAGCACTTAGGACGCTAAGGCACTTAGCGGCCTGAAGCCGCAGAGACGCGGCGCCCAGGAGAGTTTTTTTTTTTTTTGAGGTTTTCTTCTGTCTGAATATTTTTCGAGTTGAGCGACGGTTAGCGGTGCTAATTTAGCAACTGCTAGCCTCACACACGTCCATTATCTGGTTTGGTGAGAACGTTTACAACTACTAGCCTTGAACGCACTTCTAATTCCATCTGCTGAGTGTTTAGCAGAAGTGAAGGAGGAACTTTCTTGAACTCTCATGTTTCTAATTTATGTTTAATTCCTGATGTGGATGATGGGCAGCAGCTCCGCCTACAAAACACATTTAGCGCTAGCTTATAAACTGCTGTCTTTTTTCTCACGCTGCAGCCGTGAGAGCAAACAGAGGCTCCGCGATCGGTGTATCTGACATCGCAGACCAAAACACACACACACACAAACACACACACGCACAAACACACACGCTCAATGAAAGCACTCTTCCTCTCTCTCAACATTCTTCCGCTTCACGCTTGAAACGTCTGAGCTTCTGCTGCATCTCTGACGGGCGAAAAGAAAACAAACAAAGCGCTGACGTGTCACTGCAGATCGTCGCCTGCACGGCAGGAAGATCCTGCGGCCTGCCACGCTGGGAAAACCCGGCGTGTCGGTGCCGAGCGGAGCTACGGCGCGTGAGACGAGAGGTGTTAAAAGGAGGGAACAACGAAAAAGCTGACTAGTTTGTGAACATGGACCAGGTGCTGCTGTTCAGGAGGAGTTTGCTGTATGAAACCATGTCAGTGGGATGGAGGTAATAACTCCTGTTCACAAGGTCTGCAGAGCCTAAAACAATAAAGGCAGCCGCGGTGTTTATGAATCCATCATCAAGAGGCTCATCAAATGTTCACCTTCACTTACAGGTGGATTTGAATAATGTTGCGCAGGTTTTATTAAGAGGCAGGTGAGAGAATGACTCACCCGCTGCCCTCGCTAAAGATTCTGCTTTGTTCAGGATGAATCCAGCGAATCGGAGGGAAAAAAAAGATGTTGCTTTTGCTCAGCACAACAACAAATAATTTAATCTTCTGGTTTGAAAGTTGCTTTCGACCGTTGCCGCTCCGCAGACATCAGCCAGCGACTGTTAGAGTGCTCCCCGCACTTGCAAAGCGAGGTCTAAAAATAAGAAGAACGTGTGAGACGGGTGTAGGAGACTCGCAAATTGCTGCTGCTGCTGCTGCTGCTGCTGCTGCTGCTGCTGCTGGAGCGGCTGAAGAGAAAAACCCTGGTGGCCTGTTGAGCTGTGGAGCCGAGAGGTTCAGAGGAGCTTCCAGGGCCTGGTGGGACTCTAGGCAGCTTCTCAAGACCTCCTCTCAAACATGCTGCGTGCGTGCTATGTGCGTGCGTTTGTGTGTCTGTGTGTGTGTGTGTGTGTGTGTCTGTGTGTGTGTGTGTGGACCCAGGGAGATGAGAGCTTTGTTTCCCGGACAGACCGTGCTGTTACTTTGAGGACTCAAGTCACTGCAATTACACCAGCAAGTCTTGCTAAAGGGACAGTAAGCCTCTTTTTTATGACCTGCCTTTTTTCCAATACCAATACATTGTCAGTGTGCCAGAGAGCTGAATTGTCAGGTGACCTTTACACTTTATGACATACAGAATTCCAGTTTAAAAGTTACTCAAGCCACTTCCCCCACTGAATTTAGGGGGTTGACACTGTGTTTTTTTGAACCTGGGTTGACCTGCTAACAGTCGGCATTTGGCCCCTTTCCCACCGACCAGAACCAGCGGGGTCTGACACCTGCTGGAAAGCTGCACAGCCTCCACTTTCACCGCTGCGTGTCTGCTGGCGTCATGGCGCTGAGATCGCGTAGATGAAGTGCGGCAGAAAAAGGCCGGACGACAATGAACAATTTTCCAGCGCTGACGGAACGCAATCCAACGCCTTTGCTTCGCCACGCCATATACGATGAAGTCAGCATGCCGACATGCTAACGAGCCTAATGCCTGACATTTGCCAACAGTGCTGCAGACGCAAACAGGCAGATTCATTAGAATTCCATTTCTTTTCTCTGGGACTCCGACCCGGGGCCGACACGGGGCCAGTAACATTTCTTGGCGGACCTGGTCTAGTCTGGTTTGGTCCGGTCCGATCAAAGTGCTCACCAGCAAAAAATCATTCCAGCAAGAAATCATTCCAACTTTCACAAGTGCACCGGCCAAACAATATATCACCCAATCCTAATTCAGAGTCCGATAACACGGACGGATGGTTTCAAGACAATTAAGAGTTTCTGTGCGCGGCGCCGCGGGGCCCGACTGGGAGCCCAGACTCAGCATATGCTAATGGAATCACAGCGCTAATCCATCACCCCAGTCACTTCAGCTGTAATTAAGTCAAATTATCGACGGCCCCCTGCGCACGCACCTTCGTCTCCCTCCAGATGGGGGCCACGCTGAGCGACAGGTGGCTCTCTGTCTACGCGCCCGCCGCCGCTGTTCCAGTCCCCCGGGTGGGAAGCAACAACTCCGCTGCTGTACATGGAACACTAGATTGGAATTTTAGGGAGGCGGTACAGTCGATATCCTCCCGGTGGTGGTCAGCAGTCAGTGCACGTGAACTCTTGCTGTCAGGGCTGAAGCACTCGGGACACGTTTGATTGAGAAAAAAACCCAAAAAAAACCCCTGAAGTATTGGACCGTGATTGCTTCCCCCGGCTTCATCTCTTTTCCACAACTGCAAATTTGTCACCCAGACAATTTGCCATCGCATCCGACGTGAGTGAGAGTGCAATCAGTCTGCAGCCGCGCGGAATTCAAATTGACCCCAATCAGCTCAGCGGCCAAGTTGCAAAGACGCAGCCACGGGCGGAAACTCGTTTACGTTGCCCTCCGCTGGAAAAAAAAAAAACACATCGGTGTCTTTTAAATGCCGTCGCTGCCCTTTGATGTAGGAAATGATGGGAGCCACTAGGGGGCACCACACACAATCACACAAGTACTAAAAGGAGAGGAAGAGAAAGAGTGACAACAACAACAACAACAATAAACATGGTAATTGATCACATGATATGTAACTGCATTTGTAAATGAATAAATAATAGTAAATAATTGCCACTTCCAACAATGGTTTCAATGCGCTCAACACCGCCCCCTCTGTCTCCTGTTGGTTCTGCAACACAAACTTTAACAAGGGGTGGACAGAAATACAGCTGGTCATATGCTGGTCACACACACACACACACACACACACACACACACACACACACAGTTGGGAGGAAGCCAAGCCACTCTTTATTTTTGCCACTTCAGCAGCAGGATCACAAGGTTTGTTGAAAAAAAATTGTCTATTCAGGCAGGTTATGAATAGACGTGCTCTGTCGACTCTGTTTTCCCTGAAGCCGAATCACCCTTACTGCAAAAAGGGCTGCAAAAAAAAAAAAAATAAAAAAAATAAAAACAGCGCTCCAGCATTTGCATCTGCACGCATTTCAGACATTGGTTAACGGAGGTGTGAGATCAGAGTCGAGTCTCCTGGCCTGGCGACAGGCTTCGACCGCCCACTCGGCAGGAAGTGAGGTCGAGTGGGAGGTCACTTCCTGGCAAATTCTTGGTTTGCAGAGCCAGCGGGGCAGTGGGGGGGGGGGGTTCCTGGAGGAGCGGCCACACGAATCCTGCCGGCGGCCTGGCGGAGGTGTTGCGTTAAATTTAGACTGTTTGCTGCTCGACTGCCGAGACGCTGATTGCGTTTCCACACAATCGATGGCGACGCGTCGGATCCGAGCGAGCCGACCAATAAGAGCCAATAAAGCTGTGTGGGGGATGTGGGGGGGCCAGGGGTGGGGGTGGCTGCTGGAGTGCACTATTTGCCAGCAGGCAGGATGGAGGTCAGGAGGAAGAATCGTGCAGAGGGGCGGGGCCACTGGCAGCAGCAGCAGCAGCAGCAGCAGCAGCAGCAGCGGCAGCGACAGCAGCAACAGCAGCACACAAACACGACTAAACGGGAGATAAAGCCGACACGCGGTGCGAGGCTAAAGAGACTCGTCATCCCCAAACGCCTGCACACACACAGTGCCTCTCTCTCTCTCTCTCTCTCTCTCTCTCTCTCTCTCTCTCTCTCTCTCTCTCTCTCTCTCTCTCTCTCTCTCTCTCTCTCTCTCTCTGCTTCTTTTTTTCTTTGCATCTTTCCTGCCTCATTTCCTCCCTTCTTAAAAAACACTCAGACTCACTTACTCATCTAATGACGCACAGAGGTTTCCCGCCCACGCGCCCGCAATCCAGCAGCTCAGACAAAAAAAAAAAAAAATTAAATAAATGAAAAAAAAACAACCAAAAAACCCTCAGGATGCACGACTCCGCCGGAGATGAAGGGAGGCGTTCACTGCAGCCAGGAATCCCAGAAATCTGCCTGGATGTCGGGATCATGTCGGGAGTTTTTTCAGACTAATTTCATTTGTCGTTGTGGATTCCAGCAACATGTTTTAATTCTCTGGTATTAAATTTCCATAAAACTGGTCCTAGACATTTGGAAAAACAGCCAGCAAGCCCTCTGTTGACAGCGTCCTGCTAAATCTGACGCCTTTTTCCTCACAAATGTTTGTTTTTTTCACCCCAGACTCCAGGGGTAGAAGCCCCACAAATGAACCGGGTCGTCCAAAAACCACTGTTAGCCCTCTGTTTGCAGCCTTCCACATGCTGGGACAGGGAGCAAAAACAGAGCAGGCGCAGAGGGGTGGAGCCAACACCTGGGTTTCGGGGTGCTGCCACTGACTTTGGTAGAGGAACAGGTGCCCCTAGTGACATCACACTCTTTCTGGAAAGTTTATTGCAGGAAATCCCAGGTCCAGAAAACTTTGCATATCGCAGTTCCTTCAACTTCCTACACGTCAAACTGAAAAGCAGTATTACAAAAATTAAGATTAAGATGCAATGAAAAAACGACGACGCTGTATAACGCTGCACCTCTGTGGTGGTGGGATCACTTGATGATTCACTGTTTCAAAAGATCACCTGAAGAGCCACAAATGAACCCTGAGGTCACACAGAGCAGCGGACGAAACCGTCGCCGGGTGTCAGAGGACAGACGTCTCTCGGCTCCCTGACGTCCGCGGGCAGATTTACACAGTGAATTTTGCACATCAACACGCCACCTTCCTCAAGTCTTGTAAAGTTTCATTGTTTTCCTTTAAAGTCCTTCATCTCAGACTCTGGACCTCTCAGCTGGCGGTGCAGCACCTGAATCAAATCACGGAGGGAGGGAGGGGGGCTCTCCCAGCGAAGGGGGGGAAATTGCATTTGAGAAATAAATAAATAAAACATGGCGCACGTTCACCACCGTGCACGGCAGCGCGAGTTCAGCTAACAGGAAATGGTCACAGGTCAGCAAGCGCTAATCGTAAAACACGTCGAGCTCCAGGAGCAGAAAAAAAAAGGGGGGGGAGGGGAGAGAGAGAGAGAGAAGGAACCCGATCTGCTTCCTCCCTGTTGCTGAAAACCTAGTCAGCGCTCGCGGCCTTTTGAACCCGCAGAGCGCCTTCGTCTCGACCGACCACAAAGCTGCTAGCGCCCACCTGGTAGGGCAGGGCGATCCATATCGATAGCGGCGATAACCAAGGTGAGTATCGGTATCGGATCGATACTTTTGAACCTGTGTTTCACAGGAGACGATCATAATCAAACAACTGAAGGTGAAATCACGAAATGATATCATGATCGTGGCGTTTCAAGTAGAAAGCATTGCTACTGCGATGCTAGCCCAGTGTGTACTTGGTATCGGACGGATGAAAAAAAATCGCCGGTGCCACAGGGGTTCGGCGGGTTACACGCTGCAGAGGCTGTCACGTCCACTCCCTCCACCAGGGCGGCGAGGGGCGGTCACTGTGAAAGTGAAGGACGGCCCCTGTCGTTAATTCAGCCCGATTTTCCAATACATGAGCGCCGCTTGGCCGTTTCCATTTCTCCGACCGTCAGAAATGCATTTTCCACTCAACTCACTTCTCCGCCCTGCATCTAATTCACAAGAGCGCTGCAGACGGGAGGCGGGCGGCGCCGACACGCCCTGTGCTGCGGCGGCATAATGGAAATATAACGTGGAAAAGCAGACGACCGTGAATTTGGCCCTTCAATGTCATTCTCCCCTTCAATAACTACGATTCAATTCCGGCTCTCCAGCCTCCGAGCCGGGGGGATAAATCCGCCGGCCAAGGACTAATCTCCTCTCGGAACGCCACCCTGCGCCCCGTTGACCCCGCCCACAGCTCCTCCACCATGTCACTCACCTGCCACCAGCAGCCGCAGCTCATATTAACAAGGGGAATCAGGGGCTCCGGGGGGTTTTGCATATAAATGATGCGTCTGGCTGAGATGATATCAAACGCTGTGTGTGTCCGGGGCTTCTGTTGTGTGTGTGTGTGTGTGTGTGTGTGTGTCACACGTCTGCTCGCCCGGCTTTGATGTCAAGGGCGACATCTTCATGCTGCCTGATTCCGAACCTGCCGGCTGTGGAGACACAACACATTGAGCTCCTTTCACCTTCTTTCTCACGACTTTTTCCAAGATTTCAAACTCTTTATTTCTTCTTTTTAAAAAAAAAAAAAGGCCCCTGAGAAGATTCTTTTTTTTTCCCCTCGATGTTCCTGAGAAGCAGCCTTGCATGACAAGTAGCTGTGCCTCAAACTGCACACACCTCCTCCCTTTGACGCACTTCAATGCCATATTGTGAGGCTCAACAATTTTCACACGGCCAATTTTCTCCCAAAACTTTTGCTGCCTGGAAGTTTTTTCCAAAGGCGCAATGCAAACAGATGGTAAAATGACAAAAGCAACACGCGCACAACAACCCTCAAACATGCATAACGCAATGTTTTTAAGTCTGCATAAAACCTGGGGGCCATATCTTGGGGGATGCTAGCTATTTTGCGGAGAGCAATATTGGCTAATTCGCTAATGCCAGAGCACCGCTAATGCTACGCCACCAATATGGCTGATGGTTTCTTGTTAACTCAGAAATGTTTAATCGTCCAATTTCAGACACATTTAATCTCTCAGAAAAATAATATGGTTAGCCCTCTGTTTGCAGCCACCTGCTTAAATGGATGTTTTATGAGAATGGTCAACATCGACTTTAAAGGAGACAACCAAAAAACACCGTGTCTCAGGGGGGCAGCGTCCACCTGGATAAGGTTGTCGTCACCAACCTCATATCAGTTTGGTGACGGACAAAAAAAAGGTTGATTTCCAGAACTTTCTGAACAGTGCAGTGAGCAGAGGGATCAATTTAATACAAAAGACACTGAGAAAGAACCTTGTACTGAGTAAATCTCACAAAAATAAGAGCCATTTGAAGAAATGGAGTTTGCACTATGCATCTTTTAAAAAGCCAAGCTTTTTTTTTTTTTTAACAGCATCTCTTCGCACCATCCAACGCAGCGGGCGCCTTCTCCTTCTCCCCTCTGGAGTCACAATCCCAATATCAAAGAGACCCTCTGCTTTGTTTTTCTGCAGCTCTTTTTAGAGGTGATTGAACGGTGGCGAGCAACTGGCCGTGAAACTGGATGCACGCTCCAAAACTCAGCAGCTGATATTCAGCGTTGGGGGGGTGGGGGGCTTATTACTCGGCGGGCGTTCCACCGCTTGGCTCCGCCTTTCATCAGTGTTCCTGCTTGCGAAAGGTGTTATTTTAGTACATTTGGTGGCGCGTTAGCAGCCCGCGGGGCCATTATGGCAGCGGTCGCGCAGAGCCACGATCAGGCGCTGCGCTGCGAGAAAATTATCGCCAAACATTATTCACAGCGCCGGTCGTCATAGTGACGGCAACATCAAGAGGGCAGGTTTCCACGAGAAGAGGCAGCAGACGGAGGGGCCACAGAGAAATGTTAAAAATGCTGACGCTGGCTCGGCTCCCGGTGCATTATTTGTAATTATTTTAATAAGAGGCTTTCATTAGACACGGGAGGGGGAAACGGCTCCTGAATTACAAGTTTCCCACCAAACAAAAAATTCTCACTGTTGTTTGCGCCTATTTGTTGCGCGGCAACATTTAGTTTGATGAAAGCCCCTCGTTTCCGTAATGTAATAAAATACGGCGCGCCCTTCCCAGTGTGATTAAATCAAGTCATGACACGACGGTTCGCTCGCCTCATCTCCTCCCTGAGACACGACACCAATATCCGAGTCAGAGGAGGGCGAAACAGTAAGTTCTGAATTCATGAAATGATCAAGAACATTTCATAGATTTTCATTGTGTCACTGTGTCTGCTTCAAAGAGAAAAGAAAAGAAAAGAAAAGAAAAGAAAAGAAAAGCAACATGTGGTGACAAGACACAGCAACCATGCTGACCATCCAAAGCATTGAAAGCACAGAGGGGGTAGAGTGAAATACAAATAAAAATTCCCCAATCCTGCCCTTCTTTGTTCTTTTGTCCCAGATGTCTAACAAAACATTGTTCCAGGCGGGGAGTTTTTCCTGCACAGACAACCTTGTGGTGGGAAATTTGGTTAAATGCCTCGCGGTTTACAGCAAACGTCACCTCTTAAGAAGCGTCAAACTGGATGGATTTGGCATTCGTTACTGAGACTGTGATTGCTGCAGAGAAGTGGCAGAATTTGATTAGCTCCCACCAAAAAAAAAAAAAAAAAAAAAAGTTGCGGGTCGAAACGGGTTTTTGACCAGTGGGAAAGGGGCTCCAGAGTCTGGATCCTGGCTTTTCCTGCAAGAGAGTTCACCGCCTGGATGTCAAGCGAACAAAGCTAAGTAAAAGGTTACTCTGACTGCAGCTTAGCGACGAGGGTTTCTTGATTCGAGCTCTGGGCCACAGGATTGAATCCATATCAGTTTTCCGGATCTTATTCCACAAAAGACATGAACCCATCACGTCGGGCGATGATTCCGACATCATGCTCCGTTTGGAATACAACAACCCGCGGTGTCTGGCAGGAAACGACCCGCTTCATCTCGCTGAAATGAAACAAGTCGTTACTCTGTCGGCTTTACGGCCCCTGCCTAAAATTCGGGTTTTGGTTTTTCCTTTATGGCTCAGAGCCAAATTGTCACGTCGAAAAAAAAGGGATTACTGATTCTTGTTGCCGCTTTCACTCTAAGTAGCTTTATTTATGTGCATGGCCCACAGCTCTGCCTGCCACTGACTGCAATTTTCATATTCATAATCTTTGACTGTGCCTTAAATATTTTACACGTTTCCCCGGAAAAAAAAGGGCTGGAGCCATGAATCATTACCTACACTAGCAGGTACAAGGTAATTACAGCAGCCAGCAGCCAGCACGCTAGCCCTTTAGCATTAGAACCTGCTGATGCGGTGGAATGGGTTTGGCCACAGGGGGCTGCACACACTCAGAGACTTCAAACTTAATGTGCTCCTGTGGGAAATAGGTAGACGCACGTGCGCACACACACACACACACACACACACACACACACACACACACACAGTCCAGGAGCAGTGACAGTGACAGAGAGACAGAAGAAGACCAAAGTGATTACGGTAAGTACTGACCCCACCCCTAGACATCATAATGTGGCCTTGAGCCAGACACACACACACACACACACACACAAAGGTTTGACAATAGGCTCCTCTGGTGGCCCCGCCCTAATATCATCTCCGGTAATAAAGAGACGCCGCGCGGCTCGGCCATCCGTCCATCCAGTCTGCTCCGTCTGACAAACTAATGGAGACTAATCAGCTGTCAGGGCCGACACGCCGCGCACTATGTCTTCCCGACTTCCTGGCCCCGCCCCCGCCCCCGCCCCCGCCTCCGTCCCCTCCCACTGAGGCTCCGGCCGTAACCGTCGCCGGCAGGAATAACAGAGTGACGGCTATATATAGCAGCCCACCTCCGCCGGGGAGGAGTGGAGGAGTATCACAGGCGCGCAATCTTCCCGGAGCGCATTAATCTTTCGTTTTCCTCGGCTTAACCTCCGTGATCTCCATCACGTCGTGACCCCCCCCCACCACCACCACCCTCCGGCCCCCGAGCTAATCCTGATGCCACCTGGTTCAGGAACTTTCCTTGACCTCAGCACTGCCTGTCTGCCTTCAGAGCCCGTATCACCCGTTGGCAGATGATTTTACACTTCACTTTGTACATGGATGTTTTTGACGACTTCCTGCTCGTGGCGCCTAAGGGGGGATTCAGAGTGGTTAAGAAAAATTAAAAAAAATAAAAAACAAGCCTGGTTTTATTTATACTTTTGTTTCGGGGAAGAACAAAAAAACAAAACAAAAAAAAACCTGCTGTGTTTGGTGCCCCGACACTGCTGCAAGTGTCAACAAGGAGCAGATTTTTACTGCCAGCTCTGAAGCCTGAAAGGATTTCAGACCTGGGTCACATGCAGTGTAAATGCAGTCCAAAAATAAATCAAAACGTAACCCCACAGTGAAAGAGGAAGGAAGAGGTTGCAGCAGCGAACACATTCTCAAGCACGGCCTCGCAACGCGAGCGTGACCTGAAGCCTACACAGTCATTTCTCTCTGCAACCGTTTACCAGCGACTACAACGGCGGCAAAAAAAATGACTCAACAGCCACAAAGTCTACCGGCGCTGTCGGTTTTTGCATCGCGCCGCGACCACGAGGACACCAGGCTATTACGGTGACAAATGGCAAAGTCCTTGATGAGCGGGTGTGAAGAAGGCGGTTGCGGCTAAACTAATGCGAGAGACATCTGTGTTTCGGAGCAAGATGTGGCCTCGGTTCACTGTTTGGGGTTTTGTAGTTTGCGTGACAACACGAAATAAAACAGCCCCAGCGGATTCCTTCTGATGCTTATTTACAACGTGCACTTGACAACACGCATGAGAAAAACAGAGGTAAACAGGATGTAACCACAGCAACAACAAGAAAAACTGTGAAACATAACTTGGTTCTACAATGAAAAACTGTGCTGGGCTTTAGAAACCAGGACGACTCGGCTGGAGCTGCTGATCCGTCCTGTTGTAAACCACCAGCAACTCTCTCCACCAGCGCGCGTTAGGCAACGCCCACTGCCTATGCAAAACAAACTCATTTCACCCCACTTCAAACGGAACCGAGCGCGCACGCACATGACGGGAGGAATGTCAGTTGATTGGGGTTTGCGGCATCAGAGGAAACAACGCCAAGCGGGGACAGGAAGTTGAGCTCTAACGGTCGTCTTTCTGGAGGGACGAGGCCTCCAAAACGGAAAGCGAGTCATTTCTGCAAAGCCTTCACGCCGTGCCTGCGCCGAATCGAGTGAAACCCTCCCTGAAACGGAGTCTCTGTGAGGACGAAAGCCGCAACCTCGAACCCAACAGGCTGCTGCAGCCTGACACTTTGCTAGCTCCTCTCCGCATTGTGTGCCGGTGGCATCCAGGATTGACGACCGCTGACGGGAGGTTTGGTACGGCCCCGGGGCTGGAAAATTCTATATCATTAGCGCGGCGTGAAAGCGCCGCTGACTAATTGTCAGAAAATAAATTAGCAGCAGCGGCGCTGGTGGCTGCTGCAGCGGGAGTGGGCTCTAATTAACGCCGAGTCATGACAAGGCAGCCCTGATAAAAATTACCAGCGCCTGCGTTTTGTGTTTTTGTAGCAGGGCTGTGCAGGTATGAACCGAGGAGGAGGAGTCGCAGTCGGATTAATCAGAGGCGGAACTATTGATTGGACACACAAGCGGCGAAGAGTTGAGGCGGCTTGGTGCGAAAACATGAGTCATGTTGCTGCGTTATCATTCAGCCAAAGGCCTCCAGCTATTTATATCACTTTAACTGCAGCCATCGACGGGGCAGTAACCTGGGAATTTAAGAGCATGTGGCACATAATGACGCACACAACATATCCGGAGTTTTCCAATCGATGCCGTTTTATTGTCTTTGCTCAAGTTTTCTAGTTTTATTTGCTAAAACTGGCGTGGATTGAACTCAACAAGGGGCCAGAGTACAAGAAGAAGAAGAAGAAGAAGAAGAAGAAGAAGAAGAAGAGGAAGAGGAAGGAGGAGAAGAAGGAGGAGAAGAAGGAGAAGAAGAAGGAGAAGAAGGAGGAGGAGGAGGAGGAGGAGGAGGAGGAGGAGGAGGAGGAGGAGGAGGAGGAGGAGGAGGAGAAGAAGAGAAGAAGAAGAAGAAGAAGAAGAGAAGAAGAAGAAGAAGAAGAAGAAGAAGAAGAAGAAGAAGAAGAAGAAGAAGAAGAAGAAGAAGAAGAAGAAGAAGAAGAAGAAGAAGAAGAAGAAGAAGAAGAGTTGCTCAGGCTTTGTCTTACCGTCTTTGCCGATGAGAAAGTCAAGGTAGCGGTAGGCGTAGGCCACGCCCACCTTGGTCTCCACCTGCGGCCTCTTGAGGGTGGAGTATATCTTGCCAGGACTGCTCTCCTCCGACGTGGGTTTCATCTTGCGTAGGCCGCAGCCCATGGCTTCAAAGTGTGTGGAGACCCTGCAGGAGGGGAAAAAAAAAGAAGAAAAAAGGTCAGACATCAGAACCCGGAGAGAACCCACACACACACACTGGGCAAAACACGCAGGGGATTGAACCCACAACCTCCCTGCTGCGAGACTACAGCACTGCCCAGTGTGACGTTTGACACGTGACGGGAATCAGGTAGCCACGATTCCCCGGGAACGTCAAATAGGAGGCAACAAGCTGGGAAAGTGTCTGAAGATAAAAAAAATAAAGGAAGAGAGAGAAATGAATAAAAATAAGCCCAATTAAAGGAGCTTGGTTTCCCTCTGCCTCATTTCCACGGAGACAAAATTAACAGAGACAACCGTGGAGAAGGACGAGGCCTCGCACTGCCGCCTCACCGTAAATGGTTTGTGACAGCGGCAGCGCTTTTCTCCAGCGAGCGTGTCTGGGAGCAGGTGACATCCTATTGTGTGCCACTGATTAAACCCAAGGACAGACGGAGGGACGGGGGTACGGCGGGATTGGTGGGTGGGGTAGATGGCGAGGAGGCAGGAACCCTCTCTATTATGCTCCTTTTCTAATTACACAACGTCTGAGGCCTTGGCCGCAGACTGTGAGCCTTCGGAATGGACAGGACAGGAAGTGGGGGTGGCGGGAGGGGTACTCGGCACGTCGGACAGAGTGGGAGGCAAAGGAGGAAACGAGCAGATGGGGATTCTGTTAATGAGGTGAACGGCAAGAAAGGAAAAGGTGAGAATCAATCAGGGCAGAGAGAGGAAGAGGCCATTGTTTGGCTGGAGAAGGGCGGAGCTGGGGAGGTGTGGGGGGTTGGGAGGAGGGGTGACGGGGAGCAGAGAGGACAGTGGGTAATCCGCGGCGCAATTAGAGCCTGTTGAATGGAGACAGGAGTGATCAGCGGCGGGCCGGGAGGAAGACTGAGCGATGAGGCGGGAGATTCATTACGGCTGTCATCGCAGCCAGTGTTTACAGCGACGTGCGAGCCTTTGTTGGCTTTATGAATCTCTCGGTGGATCACAATCGTATCTGTCGGAAAGTCCCACAGCAGCCCGCCGACATGGACCAGGGTGGTGGGGCGATGGACTTGTGATTAATACCGGAACAATACTGTGTCCCACTCAGAGCTGTAAGCCTCGCAGTTCAGACTTCAGACGCCTCCCAAATGTGTTTTTTTCAACGGGCTGCCGTAGTACCAAGGGAACTCTTCTCTCCTCCTTTCTTTTCTTCTCTTTGGGCTTTTTGCGTGACTGATGTCTCACTTCAGGACCTAAAAAAAAGCTGTAATATCCAGGTAGAGTCAAAGCCTCTTTAAGCCCCCAAGAAGTCCCCATTAAGCCGTCGCTCAGGACGGCGACGCGATGCTGCCGTTCGGCACGCATCACAAAACGCCGCTGCCGCTGAAGCCTTCAAAGGAAACAGGTTCAGAGGAAGAAAGGCTGTTTTTTTTTTGTCGTCGATGCCTACAGTTGTATTTGAATAGTGTTCTTTTTTTCTTCTATTTTATTTTCTTCTCGGCTCCAAACCCCGGGGAGGGTGGAACCAGCGAGAGGGAAGGAGGGCTGTGTCATCCAGTCGACAGCAGATGCAAAGGAGGTTTTCAGAACAATAGGTGGGGATGTTTGGAGGGAGGGGTGTGGAAAGAAAACAAAGTGGGGCGGTGGGTGGGGGGGGAGATGAGGGGGTTATATTTGCATCGCTCCCAGAGACCAGAGAGGAGGCGAAGTGAGGCGAGCCGGTGTATTTTTAGAGCTGACGAGGGAAATGCGAAATGTTTGGGATTTTTCTTTTTTTTTTTTTTTTGCTGTCTTGCCTTGAACCTCAACCCAAGGAGGAGAGTGTAGCTCCGCCCAATCCCACTCGCAGCCACGGGTTCAGGGACGCCTCCAGGGGTCGGCCAGACGCGGCACAAACATCAGGACGACAAGGTTGGATTTGATAAGAAGGTTCAACGCCACAAGCTTCCCCACCATCATAAATCAAGATTGATTGAGACACAAGCTTTGCCCCCCAAAAAAAAAGCTGAAACATCCCCAAGCGCTGATGCTGAAAAGAGATGAGCAAGGTGTACCTGATTTTAACGAGGTGAGCGGCAAGAAAAGAACAAGTGAGAATCAATCACAGCAAGTTTCCTGATGTATTGTAAGATAAAGACAAAGCAGAATTTCAACTATTCAAAGTGATCAACAATACATTAGTAAGTCATTACCTTTATTCTGTAGGTTCAAGCCAAAAGCCTTTTTTCAACATTTAAAAAAAGTAAATTCCGATTTTACACAGACTCAAATTCCCCGAGTGTGTGGCGCTCGTTGCTAATCTTGTGAAAAATCCATTTCATTCGTCCATTCAGTGCCACAGGGAGCTTAAAATTGGCTTTTGAAACTCTGAGTGCAGACAGCAGATCTCCCAAATCATAAAAGAACAACAACAACAACAAGCGAAAAGAGGCTGTTAAAAGTTTGGAGCTGCGGACGCCTAATTGTGCTGCTTTTGGTTTTGCTGTCGATACAAAAACTCAGGCTTTAAGATTTGACGTCGCCACTCTAACGAGGCACTTTGACTTCCGCTTTCGGCGTTCCGCTTACAGGAGACAAATTTCCCAAACGTACACCCAGAGATGCTGCGTGACTCTTCTCCACGCTGCTCTACTGTGATCTCCTCGTATATAACAAGTGCGCACTAGCAGCCTTCTTTGATAACAACGTTGCTGAGATCAAACCCGGCAGCACGGGAAGCTTGAGAGTGGATTAATGGAGGAAGACATTAATTAGGACACTGTGCTCTTGTGTTCCTTGCTGTGTAGTCTCCCTTTCAAGCCAGCTCTCCCCTCGTATCTGCCTCGCGATCACGCTTTATCACCCCCACGGCCCCCCTTGTACTCCGACTTTTGATCCTTTTAATCTGACAACTAAAGTGGAGTGGAGTGGAGGGCTGGGCAGCACATCGCTTGTTTGCTTGAGGCTCCACCATCCGTCCAGAATTGCCCGCCGATGACTGTGGGGAGTTGAGGCGAGGAGCTCTTGAGGTGGAGTGGATGGAGAAAGCATTGGATAAAAAGCAGGGGGTGAGATGGGCAGACCACACAGGAAACTCAGTGGGATGCTGAGTAGGTATTTCAGGTTAAAACAGATCGCAAATGAGCCTGGGTTTAGGTTGTTTTTCTGGTCAGAAGGCCACCAAGTGGCAGGTCCGTCGCTTCGTAAGAAGGAAACAATGAAACCTAGTTGATCTGGAGAAGATTCCAAAGTAAGGCCTGCCCCTCCAAAAACCAGGACAGGCCTTTTAAAATGACTTGTGGAGTGATTTGGAGGAGCCTTCTGTCTGTCACATTCAAAGTGAGCTGATCAGATTAATGTTCTCCACCATCAGGCTGTGTCTTTAGTCAGGAAAGAAAGTGAATAAAACCCCTGAGCTGAACAACTCTTTATTGTTGACCAGCTCTGATCTTCACTGACCACACTGCTGCAGCCATACTTCCTGTTTTGGCCGCAGCAAAACCCTGTCTGTGGCGTCTGGCCCCTTTTCCTTCTAGGACGCTGATTGGCCAAGCCTCAGTCCCAGGCTGGAGCTTGTTCAGATGGATGGGCCTGCAGGAATTTGGCCTTGAGTGGCTCCTGAGTCAGCGGCCTCTGTTTACATTTGAGATAAATTGGTCTATTTTTGGTTGGTTTTCTTCCTTTCTCTACTAAGTTCTTGTGTAAACTGGTCCCACAACACACCCAAGTGAAACTGCTGGTCATTCCCAGTTCTGGTTATTGCAAACATCTGCACGGATGTGAAGGAGAGAGGTTTCACTTCACACACCGGAAACAACAAGAGGTCACCAGTCACCATGGCCACGTTGTCCTGTCACCTCTCCACGGCTCACCCTGAGGAAACAAGCTGCTGTCACACGTGGTTAATTTGAAGACACACCGTGTGTGAGGTTTGAACAGCAACAAAGTCAGTTTGAAGAGATCACAGGGCAATACTGAATCCGAGTCTTGCGGTTTGAAACTGTTGCATGTTTTCCTTTATCCGGCCTCAGACCTCCAAACCCCTCTTGCCTCTTGAGCCGCGGGCTCATTGCACAGCTGCTCCTGATGGTTTCACTCTGGCAGGTACGAGTTTGCTTTGGAGTCTGGTCATACAACATCACGCCATCCAGGACGAAGAGTCACCATGGAGAGCAATTCGGTTTCTTAGACACATTCCAGTGTTCCATAACACGGCCTGATTACCCATGACAAACTGGCCCAAGTGATATGATCAGAAAAAAAATAATACAGCGCACAGAAGCACAGCGGCAGACCGAAAAGCTCGAGGTTCGGTAAGTCATTGTGACAAATGCAATAACGCTAATAGCAATTACACAGCGACTCCATCACTGAAGCATTTACTTCATGGAAACAGCAGCCGCTGCGAAAACAAAAAGATGTTTGAGCTTCGCCTATGCAAGTCGAGCCAAGTGTCACAAGACCCAAACTTTTGCTTTCAGAAGATTGAAGAGCAACGTGATCATTATAGGAAAAAATGGTTTTCTTACAATCAGTTCAAATTTCTTTAAGACTCAAGCTTGAGACTTTTTTTAGTCCTCGTTCATTTAATTGTTTCACATTTACTTGCGGACACGAAACTTAGAATGACAAATCTTCACAAAATTTGGCTTTTTTTTAATTATTATTTCATCCATCCTGTCTGACTGCTGGCGACGGCCCTTGACACCAAACCCCACGTGTTTGTTGTTCTTCTGTGTTTAACTCACGCAGGAACAATTGTCAATTGTTGCAGTTGCAAATGCAGCTGATTGGTTTACATCTGACAGCTAAACTCCCCTTTGGAAACCTGCCTGTCTTCCTTCCTTCCTTCCTTCCTGCCCACCCGCCTGCCTGCCTGTCTGCCCTGTGTCTTTGCAGCCTTGAATCCTCACCTTGTCCTCCAGCGTGGAAAAGTAAGGGTGGAAAAACAGGGGACGGGGCAAACAATGGGCTCTGAGGCAGGATGTCAGTGTCGTAACCTTCTGCGAACACCTCGAGTTGAGCGCGTCGCTACATGCACTGCATATGCCAGCGACACGGTGGCCGCTCAGGCTGGTGGAGGCAACCGTCAAGCAGCTGTTCATTAGGAAAACAATATTTTTTTTTAAATACAAGTTTTAATAAGCCAAATTAAGAATGCAAATCTACTGAGAGTAATGGAAAATGGATTTTGCTCAAGAGCCTTTTTTTGTCCATTAAATGTCCAATTTTAAAGCCATTCTAAGATTTTTTTCTTTTTATCCCAGACTCTAGTGGAGCAGCCTTGCATGGTTAATTATCCCCCCAAAAGAAAAACCTCTCTAGATAACAAGAGATCAGCGAATTAAGCCCTTTGTTTACAGCCTTCTGGAAAATGCCTCCTCCTCATACTGCCTGTCATGTCTGAGGGAAGCCAGTTCTGTGATAGGAGTTGACCTGGACAGTCTGGAAGTTCAAGGAGGAAGGTGAACGCCAGCTTTGGTGAGTCCAACAGTCCCGTCCATGGTGGGACCAGCAGGACCAGCGTTGTCTTTGTAGTCTGGCCAATCTTCCGCGCCAGCAGCTCATTTAAGATTCACAAGCAGTCGGGTCAACAAACCCAAAACACAGAAGCAGTGTTTGAAAGCTTTGCAACGTCGGGGTACATTTTCTGCTGGTGATGTCTGTGTTTGAAATATCAAGAATTCCTTGGTCTCACAACAAGCCGCTGCTGCCTTGATCACCATCAAGTCTGTGCAGTGCAAAGACTGGAGATTTTCAAAGTGACTTTGAGCAGACTTTGTCATTGGTGCCAGGCAACTGGTCTGAGTACTTCAGGGGATTCCGATCCGCTGGGATTTTCCCACATAAACATCTCTTGGCTTGACAGAGAATGGTCCCCCCAAAAAATATCCATTGAACAGCAGTATGACGCCTCACTGGTGTCACAGGTGAGAGGAGAAGGGGTGTGATTGGTGGAAAATACAGAGGTGCAACAGTAACTTTTGGATGATCGGTTGGTAAACGGCAAGTCCACAGACTGAAATGTTCCTCCAAATGTCGGAGGGACGTACTGTGCCCTGCACCGGTATCAGCAAGATGTATCCAATAAAGTGATCTGTGAGTGCGTTTTAAAAAGGTCAAAACAGCGGCGTGCTAATTATCACTCACCCGACGTGACCACCTGCAGCCCAAGAAAACGGGCCCTCGGCATGTCCAGACGTCTCTATATAAACCTCGGCGAGGGTGCGTGGCAGAGGTGGAATTGCTTCTCCATCCATCTGTCTGAATTTTATTTGCTTTCAATACCCAAGGACCCACGTATTGCAGAGTGAAGAGAGGGCATTAGGAAGACGAAAAAAAAAAACAGGGAAGATTATGAGCGAGGCGGAGAAAACAGGCAAGTAAACAATAGAGTCTGTGTGGATCCACGGCCGTTTCAAGGCTCCGCGGATCACGACGACCTCGGCCAGAACCCGTCTTGTACGCGCTGATAGAGTCACGCACACACACACACACACACAGGAAGGGGAGCTATTGCCATGGGAACCAACCCCTCCACGACTCGTTCCCGCTCGGAGGAATAATAGCCGTCGATCCTTCTCGCCGCTGCTCTTCTGCCATCTTTCTCCTCCTTTTCGCCACTTCTGGCTTCTCTTTCTCCCCCCCTCGTCTCCCTCTTCCACGTGTCTGACAGCCACTCGTCGGACTACCGCGCATGACCGACCCATGCTTCAACCGGCTGGAGCGAGGGCGAGTGAGGCAAGCGAAGCGTCACGCAGGCACACATGCTTTGGTTGTTTGTCTTCATGGCATTGGACATTTTGCCGGGTTTCCATTAATGCTTTGAGCGAAACTTATTACATTTTGCAATTATTGATTTAGAAGGAAATTGTTGGGATATGCTTGTTCCCACTGAGGGATGTTTACGGGCCGTGAATTCGGAGAAGGGAGGCAGCGGACGGACGGATCGAAAAGTTTGATCATTTAAAGACAACAACTGAACTCTGCTGCTGTAGCTCTTCATTTAAAGGCAATACAGAGTAATAGTGGAAAGGGCAGATACCGATTTAGGGGGAGTGGCCATGTTTGAGACTGTGAATCCAAAACTTCAGAGTGATTCCTTTTACATTAGTGATGATGGATCCAGACCCTTTGTGACCTCATACGACTTCTTTCCTTGTTCCAGTTACACCTGGACAACACTGCTCTGCCTGCAGTGACTTTTTTTTTGCATGAGTTCGCAGGGACTGATTACCGGTCACAGGCTGTAACGTTAACAAAATAAAAAACATTTTTTTTATTTGAAAATAAAAAAAGTTACTTGAAAATTTCCTTCGCTGTCACTTTCCTGGATTTGCAGCAGGCGAGACCCTGTGTCGGAACGTTTGCTTGACATACAGCAATGGGAGGATGGATAACAAACAAGTTGGCTAAAAATAGAGGAGTCTTTGGGTCGCCGCCCGTGTTATTTTTCTCTAAAAACACTGAGGGGACTTGAGAGATTTCCCCCGAGTGATTCGCTGCTCTTTGTGAACTCGCTCCAGGCGGGTCATTCTTTATTAAAGACGGTCGAAACCGCGTGCCTTGCTTCCTACAGACTGCCCTATTGACACGTCCATGTTCAACATTAGCCAAATCGATGAGGCGCCAATCCTCTCCGACCACCAGTTCCGACAGGAGTCAATTTGGCTGATGGGAATACCAAGGGAGGGCCGACCTGGTTCCCTTTCTTCTTGACTGGTGTCGAGTCGGCTGGATATTGGCTCCGGCGTTTTCCCGTCTGGCCCCAAGGACTCTCCCTCCCTCATATCCCGTCTCAGGTCTGGGCCGGCGCCAGGGGCTTGAATAACTTAGTATTTTTGCAGAAGCGCCACCGCTGTCACCCTCGCAGGAGGGAGAAGAAAAATAATCTCCGCTCCGAGATCTTATAACGGAGCGTTTCAGGAGAGGGAGAGAGGGGCAATCAAGATGGCACCCCATCAGGAGCTGCTCAGCCGGACTTCATATCCACAACAGCCTCCAGTTAATATTGCTGCCGGTGAAGATGCCAGATCTGATTACAGCTCAGCAAACCACAGAAAAATACCTGGATTGAGCTCTGAGACAGGCACACTTTTTTTTTTTTTTTTTTTTTTACATTTTCTGCTGTTTCTCTCAAGAGTCAACAAGTTCATTGAGGAATAGAGAATCAAAAAGTTAAGATTTTAGTTAAATGTTTTAGTTCGGCTCCCCGTGCCGGTCTGCAAATAAGGAGCAGAGAAGTGTTCACATCACGGTTCACATCAAGTCAATGCTTGACAATTATCTTAATCAAATTTCACGCCGCACAGGGGGGGCTCAGTGTGACCAGATCAGATAGCAAATGAAAGTTCATTAAAATGCATGTTTGGCGAAAGACTGCAGCAAAATAAAAAAAAAGGAAAACAACGCTGACTCGGTAAACACGGCGACTGACACCCTGGAGGATTAGGAAGGAGCTGCTGTGAGTCAGACAGAAAGTCCCGCAGTTACAAACATCTCCAGGCTCAAAAAAAAAAAAAAAAAAAAAAAATGAGAGAAACAAACACAAAACTGAACCAAAGGTTAAGAATTTCCTCACGAATCTGAGTACGATCAGAAGTTGACTAAGTCCCCCATGCCGTACAAAGTTTGCGTGTCACACGCAGTTGATCAATCCTGCTACGGTTCAGACATCATCTGTGTTACCAGTTCACACCGGTTTCTGCATTGGAGTGGAAGTAGATCATTTGACGCATGCAGCGGCCAGATAAAATCAGTTACACGTTGAACCCAATCTGACCCCACATAGGTCATTTCCGCAGAAAGCAGGTCAGCATTGCAGCTGTGCACGATGTGAGACAACACAACGTGCATGTGACGCTGCCTTGAAGCACTTTAAAAGGTGCCATTTTGCTCGATAAGCTTTGCCCAAGACAGGAGCCAGATGATGGGCATAATTACAGAGCCATGGCGGGAAAACCTCACAGCGCCGCCGCCCGCCGCCGCCGCCTTTAGTGGAGGCCAAACGGAGGAAAAGCTACTTGCAAAAAAATGCTGCCTTGCCGTGTTTTGGGTGCGAAAAAACACAATGAAAAAAACTGCCAGGGCCAGTCAGAGAAATTGTCGCCGACTTTAGTTGAACAACATTAAACAATGGGGTTTGGACTGAAAACATGGCCAATAAAAGTGGTGTTAAGGATGTGATTTCTTTGGTTGTTCTTGCAAAATCAATTAGAAACTCGTGCTAGCCAGTGTTTTACAAGCTAACATGTTTACGTTTCCCTCCAACTATGCCACCCACCGAAAACACTCCCCAAATGTTTCCTGGTGCATTTTGAATAACGTGGTACATTCTCTGACTGCAAAAACCAGATAGTTTGAAGCTGCTATCAACTTTCTGTGAACAGATTTTGGTTAGCTTAGCATTTCGCTTGCGTGAACTCGAATCAAGCAACTGATTCGGACAAGAATAATCAAACTGTGTGAATAGAAACTCCCAACACAGCAAACTCTACCAGGGTGAGAGCCCTAAAGCCAGCTCCTGCGACGACAAACTTCCTCTGCCTGTGTGTAGCCGCACATCGTTATAGAAAATATGTTAATGGGGATCTTTTTTTTTTTTTATTCTTCTTCAGGAACTCGGTGGAACTGACCCTTGGAGAATTGGTTTCCTCACCTTTTGCCCTGTATAATGATTCCGAGTGACACTGAAGCGCAGCAAAGCCAAAACCGCAATCGCTTCCACATTTCCAGCCGTCGAGCTGCCGAGCTGAGCTGCGGCCACATGGGGTCCCTAGGGAGCAGAGTGTGTGTGTGTGTGTGTGTGTGCACACTGTATGTGTGGTCTGAGGTTTATGTACTCATGTCATGTGCATGCACAACATCTGGGCACACGTGTGCGAGGGCACGCACAAAGCATGTCCATGTTCATGTCCAGCCTGTGTTTCACGTGTTCGCATCACATTCTCTCTTTGATTTTGCTCACTTGACGCGGAACAGATGTCCGATGTTTTTGTACATTAGTGCGACGGTGCGCGCCGTGTCGACTTGCACCGCCTCGCCGTCGCCGTCCAGCCGGCGTGCGTTTTTGTGTTCTTCACCTTTTTTTTTTGCGCAGACTCCTTTTTGGCACTCGTCTCTCGTCGTACATCTGTTACACTTTGCGTTTCCGTGCTCTTCGTGCGTGCGAAGCCTCACGAGGCCGTGGAGTGTGTGCGTGATTGTGCACGGGCGCAGTCGAGCTTCTACGCTTTTGGGAGAGAAGATGTTTAGTCTCCCTGGTCTTAACCACTTTAAGGTATCATTTAGATGTGAACCAAATGCACTTTTGGTTCACGTCTAAATGTTGCAGTCACTTTCTTTGACAACTTCACTGCTACAGTTCAGGGTGAGGACTGAAGTTTGGGAGCAGGAACTGGGTAGAGGTCTTCAGGTGTGTTGAAAGCAACAGAAGTCCTTACAGTGATGAAGAGACAGGCGCGTGTGTGTGTGTGTGTGTGTGTGTGTGTGTGTCTGTCAGCAGACAGACTGGGAGACACAGAGAACTCCTGACCCACCAGTGCTGCTGAGGAGTAAGAAGGAGACGACGCTCTGCGGCTCACCAGCTGGAACTAATTAACAGCAGTTCAGTCAGACTGAGCTCCCTCTCTCTCTCTCTCTCTCTCTCTCTCTCTCTCTCTCTCTCTCTCACACACACACACACACACACACACACACTTCTCTCCCTCCCTCTAGCTTCCCCTCTCTCATGCCCTCGTCTTCCTCCTCCCTGACATCCACCCCTCCTCCCCCTCCCCAACCTTCCCATCACCTCCCCCCCCTCCCCCGTTTCCTTTACATCTCCTCGTCACACGCACGCACTCACACGCAGACACGCGCCGCCTGGCTGATCTCACGCACGCACAGCCCCGCGGCGTGTTAAAAACGTCCACTCGCTCGCGGAGACAGACACGGCACTGAACGCGTGTCGTGCACCGGAGGGGCAACCCGCACGTGACCCATCACGCACGTCAAACCGCCCGCACCTCACACCGCCGGCCCGCTGCCGGGATGCCAGGTCGGCGTTCAGCCGTCAGATGTGCCACGGTGGGATGACATGTGATGGTTCCCGGCAGCGGCAGCAGCAGCAGCAGCAGCAGCAGCAGCAGCGGCTCCAGGAGCTCCATCGCACCGACACACACCGCCGAGCAGAAGACAAACTCTGCTCACAAATGCAGCCCCACCAAGTTCGGCGCGGCGTCACTGACGTGATCCGCCTGAAGGCGCGGACGGACGGACGGACGGACGGACAGACTGCACTGGAAAGTGTGAACAGGCAGAACTTACCTGCTTCACGATCCGGTTGGTGGAGGAAGGACGGGGGGGGAAAAAAAGTTCACAGCTGGGATGCGAAGGCAGCGGCTGGTCCGGAGCTTCCGGGGGACAAACGCATTCTACACAGTCCGGGTGGGGGGGGGGGTTGGGGAGGGGGAGGCTGGGATGGACGGGCTCCGGGTCCCGGGTGCTGGCAGGCTCGCCGGCTTCGGTGCCGCTGCGCCGGCAGGCAGCGGTGGTCGAACACGGAGCTGCTGCTGCTGCTCCAGCGGTTCGCCTCGTCTCTTCCCGCCCTCCTCCTCCTCCTCCTCCTCCTCCCCTCAGCACCACCACAGAGCAGAGCTGACAGACGCCGCGGAGCTCGCCGTGTTTAGGTCATGCTCCAACTATGTGCCTGTGCGCGCCGATGTGTTTTTCTTCTTCTTCTTCTTCTTCTTTCTGCAAGCTCAGTGAAACCACATCCTGTCACATATTCACCTCCCTCCCCTTCTCTCTCTCTCTCTCTCTCTCTCTCTCTCTCTCCCTCCTGCCTCCTTTCCCGTGTCACTGTCGCTGTCACTACTCCGCCTCCCCCCCTCCACCGCCTCCACCTCCAGCAGCAGCAGCAGTAGTGATTGTCTGAAGCAAGTGAGGGCTCCGCTCCTTCTCACGGCGTCAGTTCAGTTCAGCCCCTCAGCCTGCCTGCCTGCCTGCCTGCCTGCCTGGCTGCCTTCTCCGGCAGTTCCACTCGGCTGGCTGAAGAATCCATCTGAGGGGAGGGGCAGTGAGGGGGGGAGGAGAGGAGTGAGAGAGAGAGAGAGAGAGAGAAGGGGTGGGCTTTCGTTGGGAAATACCAGAGTTGCAGAGAAGGGTGGATGAGAGGGGTTGGGTGGGATAGGAGGATGTGTGTGTGTGTGTGTGTGTGTGTGTGTGTGTGTGTGTGTGTGTGTGGTTGTTGTTGTTCAGCTGGGGAGCAAAGAAGCAAAGAAAGATTGGCAGCCAGAAATAGTGATCAATAGTGAGTCTAAGGGGGGAGAGATGGGGGTAAAAGGCTGGAACGATGTGGAGTCGATTGTACACACACACACACACACACATATACACACACACACACACACACGCGCGCGCGAGCGCACACGCAGGAAGATTTCAGGAAGTATTTTGAAATTGTTTGAGTATAAAAAGTATGAAGGCGACAAATAGAACAAGGCTTGTTTTGAAGAAAAAATAGCCCTAGTGTGTGTGTGTGTGTGTGTGTGTGTGTGTGTCAGACACTCTCCTGCAGTGTTCACTAGTGGTTATGCATATTTAATATATCCGGGTCAGGACCCCCTATAGCTCTGTATTTATTATTTAACGCCAGTCGCTTTGACGGAGCGTCGTGCTGCAGAAACTACCAGACTTTTGATCTTTCCCGCCCACCTCGACAAACTACAGCAACCACGACGACAACAGTCACAGCTTGCCGGTGGCACGGTGTCCTTTGCTGACAAGGGGGAAAACAAATGTGGATCCCAGCTGTTCACAATGGGGGTGGGGGGGGGGGGGGGAGTTTCCGTCGCTGTGCTTCTGATGGAGACGTCAGCTGAAGAAGTTTTGCTGAAGAGCTGGGTGCCATTGTTTTGCTGACATCATTTGCAAAATCTACAAAAATTGGTACTTTTTAACTCAAGGTATCACATTGTGGGAAATTGTGGAAAAGCGACTTATTCATTTTTTTGGACCGGGCTTGGTTCCCCCTGAGGGTGAAAAACCTTCATCCTAACAGGCTGGAGAGCGAAGCAGACGTCACCTCCATCTCCCATCAGCAGCAACAACGGCTGACTAACAAAGTCAACACTTGTGTCTCTCAGCTCCAAGCATTGTTTGGCGAACAAAACGCTAATTATCACCATCACTTGGAACCAGTTAGCTACTGCGTTCTCCGATGAGAGATTGTAGTTTCATCTTTTTCACTTGTTTTTGTCACAAATCTGTGGCTTGTGTTGAGTTTTGTCCCGAATATAATGTGAATGTTTGCTGCCATTTCATGTTTTGAAGCTTTTCATTTGGTGCATCAACACTTCAAAATGACGCAATCTTTCCAACCTAGTTCTTTCCCAAAACTCCAGTTCCCTGCTGGGCCCAGGTTGTTCTGTGAACAGACACAAAGCGCAGCACGGTGAAGACATCGTTTCTGGTCGGTTCATCTGCTGTTGTAAGGGAGTTTGTTTCATCTTGAAGGAACGTTGCCACCAGAGGCTTCCGCTCTTTTATGTCTTTGCAGAACACGAGGGCACGATCTGGGGCGAGTTGGTCCAGAGAGCCGCGGATGCACACGTGCTGCCTGAGTCAAATCGCTGCACATTACACAATTAGTTTCACGATTTCTCTCTTTTGGGGTTAACCATGAATGAGTGGGCAAGGCTTCGGTTTCAGCTGGAACTCAACGCTGCCCGCTCAGTTTAAGAGACATCCTCCTCCTCCTCCTCCTCCTTTACTTCCTGTCTCAGCGTAATTGCTAACAGCCATGATCAAATGTTGTGTTTGTTTGTTTACGCTCTTCCTGCACTCGTCGTCTGGTTCCATTCCATCATGGAGCAGCCGGGCTGCCAGAACAGAAAACAGGCTCAACGAGCATCTTTAATGGCGACTATTTTAAGAGGCCGCGGCCTCCTGGAGCAACACGTCAGCTCGGCTGCACGCAAGAGTGCAACTCCTGCACAGGAAGCACTGAAATGCCTTTCGCACACAAACAGCTGCCATGTGAGGCAGCACTTTGTGGAAAAACCTCAACGCGTGTTTTGAAGGACGGCCTTGATGTTTTCCGTCAGTTCTGATCTCTGAATTTTCTTTGCGCATAGCGTAGGGTGATAATTAGGCTTTCAATTCTTCAATCCAGTAATTCCATTCTTTTTTTATTTCAGACGAACTAAGATCTCTAACTGTAAAGTTGCAGGCTTGTTAGCAATGCCACCCTTATCATAGTGGTTAAATTGCTTACCACAGGGTACTTTAGCGCTAGTTTTTGTGATCGTTAGTGTCCAAAATCTTTCAGGTAAGGAACAGCGCTACCAGTACTGTTCCCTGCTGCACCGGTAGTGCTACTGGTAGTGCTGTTCCCTGCACTACCAGTAGCACTACCAGAGCTGGTGGCTGCACCCTGAAGCAGGGGGGGCAACCAGGGACAAACAAGTTCTTGCATACATTGTGAGCAGCGTAAACATGCCCATATTCCCTTTTTTTGCTCACATCACTGTTATGCTAACCAGATGGAGCTGTTGGTTTGACGGCAACCTCTCAGCAGCTGGTTCCTTCTGCATTACAACACATAAATAACAGTGCATTTGCAATACGGCAATTATTACTTTTTAGATAACTTGTGATTAATAAAAGCATAACAAAAACAAGGGCTTACAAATTGTGACTAAAAAGATATCGCATTGCTCTTCCAATACACCTTGATTGCAAAAATGCATCTCAAATCATTTTTTTTTTTACTCTTTGACCTGGAACTGGTCAAAGAGTTAAAAAAAAAAAAAAGACTGACTCAAAGGGCAAGACGTCTTTTGATCAGATTCCATTCAGGTGCTAATTGGCGAGAAGCTCCAACAGCTCGACTTACAGTCCGACACGCTGCCGTGGTGACGCTGGGCTCCTTTCAAAGTCACTTTTAGCCAGCTACAAAACTCCACTCGCTCATTTGCCAGTGCTGCCTCCTCCTGATGAGCCCTTCCGGCCTCGCACAGTCTTGGCTGCGATAACCTGACTCCAGGCCGCAAATTAATGACTCGTCTCTCTTAAAGACAAAGATTTCCTGGCCGTGTCTTCAGTCGCACCAGGAGCCCCATTAGACTTTAATCAGCCTTCCTGAAGGAATGGGTGGGAAGTGCCAACACCTATGTGGATCTCCGGAAATAAGTCTGGGTTGGCAAGGACATTTTTTAACATCAGCCGCTCGGACTGTACTCTTAAAAGCAGCTGGATGGTTGGAAGGGGAAAAGGGTAGTCTAGGAAAAACAGAGCTCTAAAAAACACCCGGGGACCGAGCTGACACTGGGGGACAGAAGACATTGAGATCATTAAAGTTGGATGGAGGCTTGATTGACTTTTAATTCTTAATAGTCTGAAGGACATCAGTGAACTAAAAGTTCATCTTTTAGCCATTCTGTCTGAGTCTGATCCACTTTTCAAAAAAATATGAGCTGAAACATGGACTTGACGTGAAGCTAAAACTGAAATGGATGCTGTAAACAGAGGGCTAACTACCCTGCTTTCTGGAGAGATATGGAGGGTTTCTGAGTGTCTGATAGCTGGTAAAATGTGGCATCTTTAGAACTTCAAATAATCAAACAGATGCCAAAATACTGACATCACCGAGGGTCATCGAGGGTCCAGTTATCTCCGGCATGGTTTGTCTGGCCGCTCAAAGAGTGGAAAAACACAGAAATGTACGAATGGACATGACATTCACATGATGTCATCTCACACATCAGTGGCTTTATTGTTGTGCCTAGAGTGAAGCGTGTTAAACGTTGCGCAACCTATTGGAAACTTGACCTTTTCTGAAGATGGGGGCCATGAGGGCCACGGGGGCAAAGTGTCTTTCGCCAATATTTTCCCACCGGGGGAGCAGAGGGCCGATGAAATGGAACGGACCTCAGGACTTCAGGAGATGGGCAGCCAGGCACGGCATTTGTGGAAGTGTCAGTCAGTCAGACAACGGTTGCTGGCGGACGAGTGCCACAAGTCAAATGAGGCCCTTCAGTCTGAGACAGGAGTCAAGAGCATTATCAACATCAGGGTCTTTCATAGAGTTTTAATTAGGCACACAGCTGCTGTCTGGCAAATGAGTGCAAGCAGATCTACAGGCTCTGCTCTACAGGCTCTGGCTTGAGATCCAACAGTGCCCTCCTGTGTTTGGAGGAGAAACTGTGACTACAGGAACAGCGAGGACCTCTTGTATGCAGTATATCTGGCCTTCAACTTGATTTAGCATACTTATACATATACATACACATATACATACACATATACGTATACATATACGTATACATATACATATATACACATTATACACATATACATATACACACACACACACACACACATATATACATTGGTATATATGTATTAATGGTGGGACTTTATTACAAAATA
Organism: Thamnaconus septentrionalis; assembly: GCA_009823395.1. Classification (NCBI taxonomy): domain Eukaryota; kingdom Metazoa; phylum Chordata; class Actinopteri; order Tetraodontiformes; family Monacanthidae; genus Thamnaconus; species Thamnaconus septentrionalis. Next base: position 2,042,381 of record CM020511.1, on the reverse strand, counting down.
ATAAAATTAATTATGGCCGTTGTGATTAATTAATCATAAATGCATATCAATATTTGAGTTGGCACCATATATATATATATATATATATATATATATATATACATGTATATATGTACATGTATATAAGTATGTATGTTATTTATAACAATATGTATATTGTCTGGTGACTTTTGGTTTGCCTGATTTCAGACATGAGATCAAGAGGGACATCAGAAAACAGGGATTAACACCAAGTTTGCTGATGACAGAAACACTGTTGACAGAGTGACGGGGAAGTCCCTTGCCTTCCCTTCCACTGGGCGGCTAATTCAGCCTACTAACCTGATTAAAATGATTGTTTTGATTGCCGAGGGCAACCTGCCCATATTTGCCACATTTGCATGCAGACATTTTTACACTCTGTTTCAAATCATTGCAAATTAAGATTTCAGGTCAACAGTATTTATTTAGAAAGAACTTTTCACACCTGCGCAACATGCACAGATGAATTCAAACATCACGCGGCTGTTTAAAGATTGAGGTCTGTTTTCTGATCCTCTCTGACCACTAGTTGCTACTAAATATGACATTTAATAGTGACTTTGGCTTTTAAAATCCCACCTGGCCGCTGCAGTTTGATTGGTGCTCCAAGTTTTATGGAACCAAGGGTTCAAAGCAACGACTTTGACTTGTTTTTGCAACAGAAGCGGTCCCACACACATGACCTCCACCAGGCCGTGCATCAAGACGCGACTTTCCTGTCCAGGATGTCCGCCTGCGACGTTGCACTATAGCGGCCCATCTTCATTCTCTCACATATAATGGCATTGTCAAGGTATTGTTGAAGGAAACCCATATGTGATCGCCCAAAGCCATTGGTACATATAGCACTGCCCATCATTCATCAACGTGTAGTGCATTCAGGGCTGCTGAGCAAACTTTTTTTTTCGCCTTTTTTGTTTGGGTAAATTTGCACATAGCCGGGAAACAAACTGTGTTTCTTGACATTTATCTTTAACTTACACCAGAGTTAATGTTTCTGTCTGCAGCTCCATGATTAATGGTCGCGTTAACACTTTGGCCAACACAGATTAATGTGCAGCGGTTTCACAGCCGGACGGCAAGTTGCCATCTGCGTTTTTTTGTTGCCTGATAAGCCTGGCAGCCGTCGACAGTTTTCTAGGGAGCACTTCATGCTCGTCTATTGACGGCAGTTATTGTAGAAGTCAGAAGACAGGAAATGGAAAGACACACGCGGCCAATTCTATAGAAAGGAAACTTTTGCATGTGGCAGTTTCAAAACGACAAGCAGCGCAAGGGAAATTTGTCGAGATATACGGCTATTATTTGAGCAACACAGCTCAGTTCTGAGTGAATTTTGCTTTTCAAAGAACCGATTCTTTATCATTTGTATTCAGTTTTAAACTCAGCACATAGAAGGTCAGACTTTTGTGATTTTGAAGATTTTTTTTCCTGCGCTTATCTAACAATTATTTTGTTTTGTTGTTTATTAAATACTAATTATTTTCTCACTAGACACTAAAGTGAATGTCAACACATGACAACATTGCAGCTATTACAATAAATATAGTGCATGCAAGGAGAATGAGACTAAAGGCAGATTATGTTTTTTTTCCCATATGCACCCCTATATAAATAATAAGTATTGGAGCTTGTGCAAAATCTACATTCATTTCGATAAGTTGTGCATATTTTTGCTCTTATGTAACCTTTCAGCTGTTGTCATATGACTATATGATCTCTGCACATTTAATCCTATTTGACCTGCTTGTGATGAACAGGTAGGCGGCCAGCTCCGCGACAAATTCACAATTTTTGCAAGACATTGCAAGAAAGTGGTAAAACTAAAAGAATATATAAATGAATGAACTTTTTCTGACATGCTGCCAAAGCAAGCAAAAGGGGTTCCGCCTTTGGCATACCTTGAAGGAGAGGAATTACCGTAATCCATGAACATACAAGACTGGAGGGATCTATCTCATAATCTACCATCTCATATTTACCTTGACCTGGGACCGCTGCAGCGGCAGGAACATCCACAAGTCACTACACCCTGAGCATTAACAATTCCTTGTTTACCCTCCTCGGTCAGATGCGCTGCGGCGGCGTGACAGACTTTTTTTTTTTTTTTTCTCCGGTCTGTTATGTGTGTGTGGGACTGTGGACGATAGTGCAGGAGGCGCTACATCTCCCAGAGAGGGGGAGCAAAGTATAAAGGGAGGCATGAGGAGCGCCAACTCACCTCATCCTGGTCAAAGAGCCCAGAGAAGGTAGGACTCTCGGGATTGTGTTGTCTGCCTGGGTGGGAGGAACCATCGAGAAATTGTTGAAACGTGTGTCATGCGACAGGAGCAGCAGAGTCCGCCGTTATTACATTGACTTACTTTTATTGTGTGTGTACGAGGCAAAACATTCACGAAACGTAGTCTTGGCTTCATTTTTTCCCCCCTCCTATTTCCAGGATGATGTTTGCACTCGTGATTTATTTGGTGACTCTGCACCAGGTTCTCTCCGTCTGTGATTTGGTAGGTAAAGTCTGCATTATTCAGAATTACTGGAAAATATATCTTTATCCTCATGATTAGAAAGGTACGAGTTGCTAAAAATCACATGAGGAGTAGAACGCCAGCCTGAGAATCTGCTCATTCAAAATGTGCACAATTTGGCTCAACACTTCTTTTTTATTTTATTTATAATTATTCTAATGCATGTTTGTTTCTCCCACTTTCATATGCACACGACTCCATGCAACGGTGCACCCACAGCCAGGTAAGTGACACTGGACGCAACCTGGCATGTGGAGACAATGGTTATGGGATAATACGATAATGGGATGCGGGAGATTGTTTTCTGCATGTCTTTCTCATATATCTATCAATTAGATATATACACTATTTTGTCAATAATAGTACAGTGTCAGAGTAAATATCCACATTCAACATTGTGAATAATTACTTGTTTTTCCGTGTGTGTGTGTGTGTGTGTGTGTGTTCGCTCAGACATTTGCACAAACAACAAAACTGTCCAGACTGAGATTGCTGCAAGGCACAATGCCTTCAGGAGGAATGTTCAGCCAACAGCTTCCAACATGCTGAAAATGGTAAATCCCACACTTGGTCTACGCTGGACAATGGCTCTGTTTACGGTCTCCTGCAAAACCACTGGGTTTTAGCATCCTGCTAAAAGTGAGGCTTTGAGAAGGGACGCAAAAGGGAGCTGAGTCAACACCTGGGTCACGGACCTATGACCCACTGACCGTTTTCACTTTTGTTTTTGGTCAGCTATTTAAAAATTCGTAAGTCGATCTTATATCTACGCATTTTTTTTGTTTTTTTTTTAACTTAGTAATGGATTTTCATTGCATGAGTTGGCCTGCTGTGAACCGCCGAGCCCAGCTGCCAATCCACTGCACACAGCTGGAAATCCGTCGGTCAACATGAGAATAAAGAGGATTTATTTCATTTCCAGACCAACTGCGCCTCCTTTTTTTCCAACAAACGTTCACGTACATTACAATGCAAAGCCCGGATGTGCTGTATGAAAAAAAAAAAATCACCTTTCCCAAAAAAACCTGCAATCCGTTAAAACCAAAACTGACCATGCTGCTTTTTCTTGTTACTTGATCGTTTTCTTTCAACAGAGTTACGATGAGAAAGTGGCAGCCAGCGCTCAGGCCTGGGTGGACAAATGTATTCTGGCTCATGGACCTCCCAGTACTCGTTCGCTTAATGGTATATTTCTTCTATACTTCCAGCTGCACACATGTGCCACGACTTAAAAAAAAACCCACAACCACAGTGCTTAAAAAAATAATAGGTTGAAGGTTCCGAGTGACCTGACCACCCATGTGATTGATTGCTTCCCCAAACGGAACATTTTCTTATCTCCGGGCTTTTTTTGGGGGGGGGCGAGATATGATATCATTAAAGAGATTAGCATCAAAAGGGCCTTTAAATGAAGGCTGTTTTATCGACAGGGAAGTGAAATTAAACTGTTGACTCTGCAGCCATAATCAGCGGTGCCAAATGTTTCTTTTCTTTTCTTTGACCCAACAGGTTACGTGATGGGTGAGAATCTGTTCTACTCACAGGAGCCGTACTCATGGGATGTCGTCATTTCTACCTGGCACAATGAGGCGTCGCACTTCAAGTACCCAAACGTATCAACCACTGGCCAGCAAATCGGTCACTACACGCAGGTAACTGATAGCGATAACGTGTCAACAAAGATCACGGATGTGTTGTCCCATTTCTTTGAGGAAAACTGTGAGGTGACCTCGTCCACACAATGTCGAGAAACAAAAAGGCATCGGGTTGGCATCAGAGACTCCTGTGTGTTCCACCGCGTGGCATGTGATGTGTTTTAGGCTGACATGACGTAGTTCAGTTTCTCAGCTGAAAGGTAGCAATCATCTCCGCTGTTAGCCGCTCATACTTGTCAAAACAACATTATAAATCGTTTTATTAGACAAAGGTTACTGGTACAGGTAAAGCTACCCGGACTAATTAACCATTTAAAGTCTGAACTGTACTCCTTACTGTTTCTTTCCAAACACAGTATATTGTAGAGCCAAAACAATGAAGTGATTCCAGTCGATTAAAAAAAAAAGGATAACAACTTTCCTGGATTGAACCATCACTTATTTAATTTCAGTACTGCTCAAAATTGATTTTTTTTTAAAGCTGGTTCTGGAATAAAGGAAAAGTTGTTTCTTTTTCAGACATTCAGACTTCAGATTCACAGATTTTTTTTTTTCAGCATTTTATTCACCTATTTAAATAAAGGTTTAGTTGAATTGAACAAAAAAAAATGTCAATAGATGAATTGACTGAAAAAAATCATTAATTGCTGCAACTTTACCGTACACATTCTCCAATTACTACTTACTAAGCATTCTTGCTGGTCTTTTAATTTGGTTCTCCAGTGTCGCCATTGTTTCAGAAAACTTTTTTCATTCAGTCGATTGATCCAAAGTGTATATACAGTACATGTCGTTGTTTTTTTGCATCAGGTGATTTGGAACAGCTCCTACAAAGTTGGCTGTGGAGTGGCAAGTTGTCGCAACAACATATACCTCTACGGCTGCCATTACTATCGAGCGTACGTTGGTCGCCGTCATCGCACAATCATTTCTGATGCCTGTCTGGTAGCCGAGTCAAAAAATGTGCGATGTTAAATTTGGCTGTGAATGATGAAATGACTCATTTGTGCCACAGAGGGAACTTTCAGAACTGGCCGCCCTACAAGGAGGGGCCCTCGTGTGGATCTTGTCCCAATAACTGCGAAGACAAACTCTGCAGTAAGTTGCAGACAGGGAGAAAGAGACACACTTATCTACGCTATTACACACAGTACAACACTTACGCATAACACAAATTATTTTGTCGCTATTTTGTTGCAGCAAATCCCTGCGATCAAATCAACCGCTTTCTCAACTGTCCTGCTCTGAAGGCCATTTTTGGATGCGGAATCGTTTGGTGTCCGCTTGGTGTCCCGCTGCGTGCACGTGCACTGACAAGATCATCCCAGTAGCCTAAAAACCTGTCTGAAAGTTTTTACTGTCAAGGTGCATGATCCTGGTAGCCCGTATATGTGAGAAACAACATGATATAACTGTGATACAATTTACCATATGACTGATACTGATTTTCTACATAGTGGACCTTTAGTTGCAAAAAAAAGCTACTGTGCATGATCAGATTGTCGATAGATAACAGTTAAGTGTTTGATTGAGTGTTTAAGTGGCACCTGTTGCTATAAACCGGTCAACCTCTGTTAAAACTGCGGCAAATAAAGTTACAATTAAAAAACCTCCAGTGTTTTGTTCGCTATTGTTACACTCACACTCGCACTATTGTATTTGCTTCACACAGAATCACACACACACACACACACACACACACACACACACACACACACACACACACACACACACACAAACAAAATGTCATGTCAAAGAATGCACTCAAATTAATTTACCAGTTTCAAGGTTTAGGCACAAGTAAAGGTCTTGGAAGTTACCTTTACACGTAAAAATAACATGAGTTTACAGTAGTGTCAGCAAAATTGCCAAAATCAGACACTGAATGAATTAAAAAATATATATATAATAACCTAAGAAACTTAAAAAAATAATAATAAGAAGAATAATACCACACTTCTACCTGGAGATGGCAGTGCTGTACAACACACCATCAACCCCGGTGCCAACCTACAGTGACTGCTTTCATCTGGAGCAGTGGCCTGTGAGCAAAATGCATCAGATCATGTAGAAAAATGCCATGCTTGATCACACACTGCCTATGAACTAAGCGGATAAGGTAAACCAGGAGCAAGACTGTGTTGCTCGCTGAGGGCCGTCACCTCACCGCCGGGATCAGCCTCAACTGTCATGTCATGTGAGCCTTTTTCTGAGATAAAGGTTGACCACAGAGCATCCAGCAGGACACTTTTGCTATCTGACAAAAGAATTAAAAAAAAGAGATAAGAATCAACATCAATTCATAGCTTGGATAGAATTGTGGTGGTGCAACAGGGGCTCCTCCTTCCAAGAAGTCATGCTCTCTACGGAAATAACAATACTTATAAATGAAGAATGGAAACTGTTATTTTAGTTTAGTCTCTCTCTCTAGTTTCTCTCAAAAAGAGTTGCATACGTCATTTTCATTTAACACCAAAATATCTCCTTGACAAAATATCTCAGTGGAAACGGTACAGAGTAATATCTCATTATCTGTCGGTTGCAATGACACGTTTGAGGTGAGAGTGCTATATCGACACCTTCACAGGAAACCAATGTGGCCGCTGCAAGCGAGTATTTAGAGCAACAATCTACCTTGTTCAGATTAGCTCTGTCCCCTGCGCTCTTTAGAACTACACATACGGTCCTTGTTTTTGTTTGTTATTTTGCACCTTGCACAATTCATCTATTAGATACTGCTACATGTTGCTGATATTAATTTCTCCACACAGGAAGGTTTGAATCCAGTTTGTCACTCTTCTGAAACACCAGGGTTTTTTTTTTTTTTTAAAAAAAGAAAAAGTTATTAACATAAAAATAAATAAACATGACTGCAGACAAGGTCTCAATGTGTATTATTACCGCATAAAGACTAGGCAGTAATAGGTATGTGATAACAGGGTGTTATACTGAGTTCTGTGTTCTGTGGGTTACAGTACACAGTTGGAAACCTTCTCTATAAAACATCTCGAAAATGCTCAAAATAGAGAAAAGAAGCCTAGCAAGCACTATTTATATGTCTATAGGAGTCAGAATATGTGACATGGGTGTGAGTGTACAGGTACAATCAAATCTGAAGCTGAAAACCTTTACAATCTGACGGCATACTTGCTGACAGTTTGTCTGTGAAGCCAAAAATGTGGGCGTGTCTTCAGAGAAAGAGAGCGAGAGCAATAATGCTCTTTGATTGACAATCCAGCCTGTTTAGCTGTTGCGCCTGTCGTAGTTTCTAAACACAACTTTGTGCCTTGCCGCCGCCTCTGTGTGACGACGTTCACCGACAAGTACACCTTTTTCGAGGTGTTCTTCCGGCTGTTGCTCGCTGGGTGGAGATTGTGGATCAAAGTCTTCTTAACCCGAAAAACAGCCTCCGACGTGCGGAGTTGGAGCCGCGGAAACTTCACCCAGCTAGCCAGCAGGGGTTAGCTAACAGGCTAACTAGCTCGCCTCGGCGCGCGCGCACACACACACACACACACACACACACACACACAGAAAGAGAGAGAGAGAGAGAGAGAGAGAGAGAGAGAGACAGAGGGAGGCACAGGCTGTTCTCTGGCGGCTCAGTCACAGCAGGAAACCCGGTCTGTCTTCACGGAGGGAGCGGACCGCTCCAAAGGCAAGTAAAGAAAAAAAATAGCACTAAATTCCCCGTAAACTACGCGGCCGAACCAAATCGCGCGTTTTGCCGAGCGTTTTGGCCGGAAAGCCAACACGCCTTCATTTCCCCCTGCCGAGCGTCGTTGACTGACGACCACCGTGAAGCCGTGGTGTGGGTGGGTGGGTTATTACTACTTTAGGACGCAGACACAACGGGGGTTGTTCGGTGTGTGTGTGTGTGTGTGTGTGTGGATCCATCGCGGTGACAGCGCAGCCGAGCTCAACCCACCCCCCGAACGCCGTGGTGTCGCGTCGTTTCGCATTGTTCTTCTCCTGCCTTCATTACGTTGACAGCCGTCGACACCGCGACGCAAGTTTTCACATCCGAGATATCCGGAGCCCGGCGCCCGGCGCCCGGAGCCCGGAGCCCCGCTCGGGGGGGGGCTCAGCCGCGTCACATCAACGCCGCGAGACCGCTGCGATCTGTCCGCTGTGTTTTGTGCAAGTTGCCTCATTATGCTAATCGCCGTGGCTTGTTCTTTTTTTCAGGGCACAGTGAGCCGCCGAGCCGAGCCCGTCCGCCCGTAGGAGCCCGACGGACTCGCGCGCCGAGAGACGACATGGGCACAACTGCGTGCGAATGTCTTGAGACGAGGCGATAGGCCGGCCAGGAAATTGGAGCGCGGCTGTAAACATACGGCTCTCGCGACAAACCCCAGCAAGCAAGCAAGCAAGCAAGCAGCTTGCCCGCCTGCCTCTCTGCCTTCCTGCCTTGGTGTGTGCTCGCGCGCGTGCTCGTGCTCGTGTGTGTGTGTGTGTGTGTGTGTGTGCTCGAAGTGCCTATGGCGGAGTTTGGGGAGGACGGCAGCCTGCCTCCGCTGAGTCTCGGGGATGCGGCCGTGCCCAGCGACGAGGCAGCTGGCAAGACGCATTGCGAAGTGTCGGTGCTGAACGGGAACTGTGGGATACCGGAGAACATGGTCGGCTCGGGAGCCCTGGTCGCACCTGGCGGCCAAGCAGGGGCGGAAACCGCCAACACCCCCGTCGGATCGGACGTCAGATCAGAGATACCGCGCAGGAGCAGCATTATTAAGGTAAATAAATAAATAAATAAAGGCAAAAAAGAAAAGCGTGAATACAAATGTCTCTCTGATGCCATTCATTGAGCTAGCATACGCATCTGCGCCGGGTGCGGGTTGTTTGAAGTTACAATGCAAGAGCCCTGCTCCATTTTAATTGGTCTCCTTTGGATGTTGCTTTGCATGCTTTTGATGACCCTAGCCTGTCAGAGAAACGGGGTGGTTTCCACAACACAGGCCAGGGTGATGGGATCTTCACAGGCACACCATGTGCTTTATCTCAATATTCTACATGGTCTTAGGGGAGCGAAGGGGGGGTGGAATCCTTTCCATATTTGATCACAGAGGTGTTGGTGAAATATCTCGATGCGTGCATGCATGTTAAGATTGAGCGCATCATTTTTTTTTTTCTTGGAGAAAATTAATACTACATTAGTAAACAGTTACGGCCTTTCATTGAGACATCCTGTCAGGGGAAATGGAATGTACATTGATTACAAGAAGAAGCGTGAGATTACAGCTGCCTTACAGTCTCATGACTGAAACAAATGAATATATCACAAATGCATGAAATCAGGTGTCATAGTACAATGACACAAACAGTGTGTTTTGTTTAGGGATTGGTGCATGCAGTGAATGACAACTGACAATTGCACAAGAGAAGATTGTCCCCAAAGTAGATTACAGTATACAGTGTGTACTACAGTGTGCACAGTAAGTACAGAGTTGTCAGTCAAGTGACAAGAGTATTTATGGTAAACATGATTAAGAATGACAGTGATAAGATGTATTTGAGATTAATGGAATGGAGAATTTCACCTAGGATTAAAAAAAAAAAAAATGCTCAATACAAAGCTTTGAATGGAATGAAACCTATGATATCAATAAATCATTTTCATTGATTTTCAGGCTTTCTTTGCTTTGTGGGTCGTCTTTAACTGGTTGCTGGCATGGTCATGCCATCTTAAATCTGCCTGTTGTCAACACTTCCCTTATAATCTGGTCATTTGATGTACTCAAGCATAGCATCTTGTGAGCAAAGGCAGGATGAGTCATTTCGTGCTATTTTATTCCAAACCTAGTCTAGTCGAAAGGAATCGACAAACCAGAGGCTCTTCATTTGCGCAAACCATTTATGCTAAAATCTGTTCAAACTGCTTTTTAGATACATGTATTTAGACACACACACACACACACACACACACAGTGGTCTTCCACACCGGCAATGTGACAACAACAGTGTCAGGCCCCTCGGCGCCAGGCGTTTGGCTAACACAACGACACTGCAAAATATGGTTGATCAGTTGCTGCTTTGACTTGTCAGCTGAGTCTGGAAGCGGACATGCTGTAGGTCCGTTGCAGCACTTCTCTGGGCAGGTGACGCTGTCCTTCTCTCTTGGTGGCACTGTCCCCAAAACCTCCATCATTTCCTGTCAGAACTTTATGTGCAATTCAATTTCCGGAGTGAGCAATAATGTCTTAATACAGCTGGACTGTCAAGCTGTGCATTTCGCCTCACCCCTCATACTGGTTGGGGTAGTATTGCACAAAGGGTACTAAAGATGATGACACTTCCTCACATTGCATCAAAGCCATGTATGTTGAAAGCCTCTGAGATGCTGCCTGCAGCTACTGTCAGCAGCGCTGTGATGTTCGCTCTTCCTCTGCTGCAATAAGAGCAGGAAGCCACTGAATGGATATTTTGCCATAACTTAACAAATATTGTTCAAGTATTGACCCAAAGCAATTAATATACAGGATACAATAGATCTGACTAAGGTTTGAAAATACATAAACTAGGCATAGATTTTCTTGTTGGCCATTTTTTTTAAAAAAAAGGAAAAAAAAGACGCGTCAGAGTGACTTTGGTGGCTCACTCATTTATTAACCTGCGCACAATCGATATCCCTCTCCTCTGGGTGCATTCTCTGGCAGCGGATGGGTTCATCTGCTCACCTTCTTCTTGGCAGCATTTGCGGCCAACCCATTCTTGGCACAGTGTGGCTGTTGAACTCTCGGTTTGACCTCGCCGGCAGATTGATGGCTCTAATATTGACGTTTCTTCCCCGTTACAATCCAAGTAATGTCTTGCTTTCTAAGAACCTCTCTAATTTTCAGAGGCCATTTCAAGTTAACTCTTTAAGTGGGGGTGTGCGCCATTATGAAGCTTCTACGAATAAGTGGATTGCTAATTGATTTTATCGGATTATCTTGTCGAGGAATTTCGAATTGAGCTTAAAAAAAACAACAAAAAACCTGTTGCTAAAGTGCAAGGTGACAGGTTTTTGATGACAATGCGTCCAAAGAGACTAGAAATCCATTATGATGATGAATGACTCGAAACCACATCGTCACAATTCAGACTACACAGTGATGCCCTTGTCACAAACCATAAGACATAGATTGAAGTGATTTTATCTTTTGAGTCTCCGACAAAACAAGCACTGCAAAAAACAATCCTCCAGTAAGTTGAGTAAGTTAAAATGATTGTTGTTGAGAAAATGACATTTGACCAAAGCAGCATACAAGCTTCAATTTGTAGCCGACTTGGCAGAATCTTAACAGGTTGTTCTCCTATCTAATTTTTTACCTGTGAATATGGCCAGAGAGAGTGGAGCAGGCCGTATACTCGCCTCTAATCATTGTTTTCTTTTTTTTCGTCGATGACACAAAGGCTGATAAAATATAGCTCTAGTGTAACGGAATTAGGTGACTGCTGTTATGCTAACAGCCCGGTTTCATTCTGTCGCTCTGTTTTGTTCTTGAAGATGCTTCTTCTGAAGTGATGAGAGGATGTGGTTGGGACGTTGCCACCACATGCTTAGAGCGATGGCCCCAATGGCCTACATCAACCTGACCTCTGCCAATGTCGGCGGTGCAGAGTAGTCAGCGTGGCACAGGTGGAGTGCACGTCGAAGAAGGCAACCAGAGAGCTTCGGCAGGATCGGTTGTAATTTTTTTTGGGGTGTTTTGATTGTCAAGTAACCGTGTCAACAAGCAAGACTGCACGTTCACCACAAACAGTTACCACATCCTGTTCAAGATGGAACTGTCAACTTGTATTAGTCATTCTTCAAAATCATCCTCAGTACCGCTCAAAGAATCACAATGTGTTTTGTTTTGTTTTTGTTTTTTTGCTATGGACAAAGATTACGTTTTTTTTATATACATATGTATTCGAAGACAAGTTATTTCTTCTATGGATAAGTTTCAACACAATTAAAGTATTAAATATGGTAACTGAGTTGCATGGAAGATGAATCCTTGTGGATTCTATTGTGATTAAGTGATAATATGGCAGTGGTGTGTGCCCCAAGTAATGACCAAAGTGGCCTTTTGTCTTGGCCACTAAATTGCAAACGTGTGGTATGTGGGTGGCCTGCGGCAAAAGAAATGAGTCCATGGCAACATTCATGCTACCTCGTGTCTCCCCTTAGAGTTGACAATCCTCTTTATTTGCCAACATTAACACTTGGTTCACAGCTCTGGTAAGAAAACAAGCTCCTCTTTCAGCGTCACCCTCTTTTAACAATATGGTCCTAATTATGGCGGCGCAACACCGTTGTTATTATAATGCATCTAATTACATAATTCAGTTGGACGCGCAGATGCCTGGATACATGAACACGACTGAAAGTAAGACTGTGTGAATGGCATCTAATACAAACAAGCAAGAAGACGGAACAAAGCTGACTGTTCAAGGCAAATGTTTTCCAGGTTTTTGCCAACGTCACCTATATGCAAGTCACAGTGTGAAAAGCTTCCATCTTGGCAGAAAAAAAACAAAAAAGGTTGAACGTTGTGTTCAAAGTTGTGTTATAATACCAATGTAAACCAACGTGACTTTTTAAAGCCATAAATAATATTGAAAAACAAAATCCGAAAAAAAATAATGATAAAAAAAATGGGGTTCTAGAGACGAAGAATGAGAAAAACAGACTTCACTGTCTTAGAACAAACGTGGGCGGAAAATGAAGCAGTGCAAATACCTGGAAGTATCATATTAATTATTTATGACACCCAAGAAACTGCACCTAAAGCACTATGAGTGAACATTATGTAACTTGCATTCGCCCAGTCGCCCAACGCTACTATGCAAAGTACTGTGTGCGGTTTAGCGAAAAGGAGTTTTCTAAGTATTGTTGTGTTTAATCCAGCCACAGCTCGTAAATTGGGGTAATTCTTTTCAGATGTCAAGTCGGTAACTCTTGATACGAGGCCTCGCTTGAGGCTTCATCACGTTCACCCTATGCAGCGGCGTGCGCTCAAGGTTTACGTGCACAGTAGCAGACAGCCACTGGCTGTTAATTCATCAGCTTAGGTGATTTAGACAAGTGCTGCTCGCCTCACCTCCTTATTTCAAGGATAGCTTGACCGAGCTGCTGACTTGCCAGTGACAATATTGCCATTTCGAAAACCAAAGTGTTTTTTTTTATGCTCTTTGAATGATTTGAAAGTCATTGTAAAGGGAGCAAAAACACTAAAGAATAATACGTTTTCCCTTGCTTGCATTTTAAAGCAATGGAAGCAGTGATTCTCTCACAAGTCCATTGTTTTCAATAGTTTAGCACCTTTTCAAGCATCAGCTCTCAAATGCACCAATAATAATAATGATAACAACAAACAAATTGCACTTCAACAGATTTCACACGTGAAACAGATGAATGGAATTGGATGTGAACGCCATTATATATTGTTAGTGAGAAATCTGCAGGTCAGGACCAATCCAAGTCTGAGATTATGCTCAGTCATCTCCACTACTACCGGGAAGTAAATGTATGAAGCCTGCCAAACTCCACTGTGACAGTTTCACATCGAGAGTTCATGAATTACAGAGTGGGATGAGAAAAAAAAATCAAAAGTGTTTGGAAATGTAACAATTCTTTCTTTGTGCTTTGTACATTTTACGCCGGTAGTCACGAAGACTGTAAGAATTATCCATCCGGCTGCTGTGCAGCGTGTTTCAGTGCTGTTTTGCATCGCTAGCGACCCTCTGGAGGCTCACAGAATGAATCAGCGCAGCCACATTGTAACAACTATTTTGGCTGTGGAAATTTAATGAAACCGGCAGCTAATATGCTAATTGCTCTAAGGATACAGGCAGAGCGTTTGAAGCCTGCTGTCGTCCTGGGACAGTCTCATCGCCGACGCCATGTCAGATGCCGCTTTGCCGCTGAATGCTGCTCACACTCTCTTTAAGTTTGAGCCACGCCCTGACGGCCTCGCTTGATCGACCTGCCGACGCCATCGGATCAGAATGTGAATCCATTTCAGCATGCAGCTGAATAGTTTCTTTGACGTAATACTTTGGCTCAGTCCTAGCTGGACGGTGAAGTGGCTCGCTGTGTGCAACACAACTGTTAAACCGCATTTCACGTCAATAAATTGTTAGCGTGTACGGGAACACAATTCAATATTTCTCCCAAGTGAAGGTCAGTTTGATTGCGGTTCTGTTTTGTTGTGCTTGCACCGTTGGACAGCATTAAAAGCTTTGTTGTTGGTTGATCGGTGTGACGCTGCAATAAGTATTGTTCCTCGCTGTGTGTAAACTGTCTTTGCTAATATGTTGTGTTGTCATGTTGCGCAAGTTTCTTTTTTTTTTTTTTTTTTTTTTTTTTTAGTTATACAATTGTTGCTATTGCTATTCAGTGCTGTGAATGCTAGGTTCCTTATGGTCAGTAATTGATATTTCAGAATCATCCTCAGTGTTTTTTCTCTGAATGTGCACTCAAATGTGAAGGTTGCCGTCAGCAGTTCCACACTTGAATAGCAAGATGAGGATTACTTCTGGTGGTTGAATCCACATGGGGAGCAATGAAAGTCAGGATTAAGATGCATAGTTCCACTGATGAATAACCCCACTCACCCCAGTTTATGCAGTGTTAATTGGGAAATATGACAGTTGGAACCTAAAACCGCTACAGTATGCAGTTAACAGGATTGCCTGAGTTGCCATTTTTAAAATATTAATTTACCATATACGTGTTTAATGTCCCGTCAATATTTACACACAAGGCCGCCTGCTGAAGCTGTGCGCCAGACTACTGGTGATATATGTGCTGGAGGCGCTCCACGCAGGACAGTTTGCAGGTGTTACAGAGTTTGACGCTCACTTTAAATTCCACCGTTTCAGCACTTTTGGTAAAATAAGAAGAAACCCAGTATATATACGATGTGTGTTTCTTCCTATTGCAAAGTTCACATTGTTGCACGCTTCGTCTGGGACAAGGACGAAGGTGGAGTCTGAAATTCACACAAGTTTATTGCTCGCCATGCGGTGTCGAGATTTACATTGTCCATAAAGATAAAGATGGCACATTGGAAGTACTAATGTCATTGTTAAAAAAAAAGACCAAAGGACTTTGTGAAGGTCGGGATCATGTGCAAACAATATTGCATGACAAAATCATCAGGGTCCCATTTAAATATAGCTGCAAATAATTTGTTCTTTTGGTGAAAATCGCGTTACACTAAAAGGACTTCCCTGGGGGTGGGAGGGGGTTGCCCTCTTCACAGTTCATTTGACCAACTAATGTCATATGGTTCACAACAAAAACAGCTGGGCTTTTTACTCCACTGGGATTTGACTGAGCGGCAGCATGAGAATAAAGCGCCTGTGTGCTATTTTAATCAGGCTGCACTGACACGAGGTACACTGAACTGTCTCGCGTCAAAGGCCTAATTGGTTCTCTGCGTTTGACTGATATACATTTTTCTGAGCATTATCTACGCACGTAATACACATGATCCAGGTTTACAACAGTGCGTTTAAAACGTAAAAAAATACATTTTGAAATAAAAGAGAAAGAACCTCTTTGAATGTGTTCTATTCTCAGTCATGCTTCTCCTCAACTGGTTTCTCTTGCTTTGATTGTTACGTTTGAAACAAACAGCAGATTTGTTGATACTGCAGTCGAAACTATGTCTGAGCTTCACTAACCTGGCTCACACTGGGCGAGGCCTTTTTTGCAGTCTGGGGTCAGATCCAGTTGGAATCTGATTCAGCACGAGCTCCATAACACTGTTCTTACATGATTGTGCATGATTTTGTATGTTGTAATCATTTACAGGATTCATTGGCATCCTGTGTAGAAGTGCCGTTGGAACAAATGAAGTTCGGATGACTATTACTCTGAGGCTAAAAGGCCCGATTTACTGAAGGCGATTCAGATTATTGTTGAGGGAATGTTACGTTAAAAGAAAAAAAAAGAAATGCTGAGCTGGGAGTAATAGGTCCCCTGCCATGTTGTACAGATGGTTCATAACAGCTCACCGAGTCTGAAAAAGAATACAGGATGCAGTTCATTTTGTGGATTGAGATCCCTGTGGGATGTGTAAGCATGTGGTTATTCTTTATCTTACTTGTCCAGACATTAACTCTCTCTCTAAAAGTTTGTTTTTCTTTATCCCCCCCAAACTGAGAATAAACAAGCAGAATACAAAAAAGGTATAAAATAGTTCCAGATTTAAAAAAAATGCTTTCAGTCAGGATTAAAATTCCTACTTTCCCTTTTTGGAAAAAAAAAAGTATTCAGAAACTCTGATCTACTAGCAGGCTTTTAAACTGGTTAATCAAACCTTAAATGTGGTCAGAGGTGTTGGTCACAGTACAAGACTGACGAAGATGTGCTTGTGGCATTGAGAAAATCCTATTTTAATACTTGTTTTATAATGCTTTATAATGGGCGATATAGAAACATTACCGTTTATTTTGATGAAGTTTATTGTTGAACCTAGATAAACAGTGATGACATGCCTAGAAGATTATTTTTGTCCATGAATCAAACATCCGATGGAACTATGAAAACACAATCTGATTATTATAGTGAGCCTTTCTTTTTAAATACCATCTAAGGACTAAGAAAACACCCTGAGCTGGTCTCACTTCCACAAGGGACAGAAAAGGGATCGTTGCTTAAGAAACGGCCTCCTCGGGAAATAATAACAAATCCAAAGACTATGATGGGTGTGCGAAGCATTGTTTTCTTTTTCGTGTAAGGAAACAGTGGGAAATCCTGAGGAGAATGTCTGGCATGGTGGCCCTGCCAAAGGAGCAGGAAACAGGAGCATATCTGAATGCAGAGACAGGCCAAGGTTAGCATGAAGACAGCGTGTCCACATTCCTGACAAGATCTGTAGGATTAGCTGCAGTCATGCATTTAAGTCATAAGCTGTCTTTTAATGTAATGAACTGTCCAAAAACCAGCTCACTGCATAAGAGGACGTGATTATGTCTGATGGCTCACATCTGGATTTGGCTTGTTGTAGTCCACATGTAGTGTTTTTGTTAGAATGTTGGATGCATTATTCTACCTTATTTTATTGCCTTCGTCTTCTGTTGTAACACCTGCTATTGTTGTATATTTGGCACTCAAATGTCTGGAACTAAATGTGGAATTAGAAAAATCTGAACCAAGGTCTGAAAAAAACCTTGAACTTTATGTATATGTATGTGCATGTCAACACAATCTATTTAGAAGAGCACGCGAATGTCATAAATTAAATTACAGTCATAAGGACGTTTAAATTTAAAAACTATATTGACTGCTGCAGAAGAAGCAGTGCATATATATATATATATATATATATATATCTATATCTATATATACATATACATATATGTATATATAGATATATATATATGTATATACATATACATATGTATATATATATATATACACACATATGTAAAATGGTAATAACAGTTTTTGACCACTGAAGAAGCCACGCTGAAGAAACCAACGGTGATTTGGTTGTTATGGGCATAATTGTTCATGTTTGCACGTTTTGGAGAATAAATGCACAAGCTTATTGCAATACAAGCAACTGTCTTGTACCCTCTCTAGTAGATGTGCTAAAGTGTGTCAACTAGAAAAATTCCAGCAAAGCACATTCGGGGCTTCAAACTTTGCCCAATCGAAGTGCATATAAGACAATTAAAGGCAAATGTCATGAATGTGGCTCCTTGTAGTTGACTTGATTTGTGCTGGTTATACTTTGCTGAGGGTGATTCCTGTGTGGATCTCCATAATACAGTGATGGGTCGCCAAAATAATCCATCCAGTGATCAAGAAGGTCTGAAGTGAAGGGACTGCAAATAAACTATAAAATATTTGGTTGTACAATGTGACATAAATGTGCTATTAAATGCGTTAATTCAATTCAATACCAATTCATTTTTATCTAAAAAACAATTAACTATTTTTTCTCACGGCCCTTGTGTTGCTTGATGGACATCCATCATAATTAATATTTTATTAACCAATCATTATTAACGTACTTACCATGAAAACTCAAAATAAGATTAAACACATATTGTATCAACTTTGGTTTTCTTTTCTTTTTTATTCAAGCTGTTTTCTGTTTAAATTGTTTTTTTATTTTGTTTCTTTTGCAGGACGGCTCAAGACAACGCAAGGAAAGAAAGAAGACTGTGTCCTTCAGCAGCATGCCCACGGAAAAGAAAATTAGCAGTGCAAGTGACTGTATTAACGCAATGGTGGATGGATCTGAGCTGAAGAAAGTGCGATCCAATTCGCGCATATACCACCGCTATTTTCTCCTTGATGCTGACATGCAGTCTTTGAGATGGGAGCCCTCAAAGAAAGAATCAGAGAAGGCCAAAATTGATGTGAAATCAATTAAAGAAGTTCGGACAGGAAAGAATACTGACACTTTTAGAACTAATGGAACCTATGATCAGATATCAGAAGACTGTGCTTTCTCCATTATTTTTGGAGAAAACTATGAATCCCTGGACTTGGTGGCAAATTCTGCAGATGTAGCCAACATTTGGGTTACTGGGCTGAGATACCTGATCTCATATGGAAAACATACCCTAAATATGATTGAGAGCAGTCAGAACAACATGCGCTTATCTTGGCTTGGTGAACTTTTTGATGAGATGGAGACCAACAACAGCAAACAAATAACCATGTGTGCTGCTGTGCAGCTAATCAAAAAGTTAAATCCAGGAGTTAAAAATGTAAAAATCGAGCTGAAGTTTAAGGAGCTCCATAAAGCAAAAGATAACGTTGGCTTTGACGTGACAAAAGACGAGTTCACTGAGGTCTTTCATGATCTTTGCACCAGACCAGAAATTTATTTTCTTTTTGTTCAGTTCTCCAGTAACAAAGAATTTTTAGATACAAAAGACTTGATGATATTTCTCGAGGCAGAACAGGGTATGGCACAAGTGAGCGAGGATACCAGCCTAGAGGTTATTCGGAAATATGAACCCTCAAAAGAGGGGCAGCTCAAGGGTTGGCTTTCTCTTGATGGGTTCACCAACTATCTTATGTCTCCAGAGTGCCATATATTTGATCCTGAGCACAAAACTGTGTGCCAGGACATGAACCAGCCTTTGTCACACTATTACATCAATGCATCCCACAACACGTATCTGATAGAAGATCAGTTCCGAGGTCCCTCTGATGTGACAGGGTATATTCGTGCCCTCAAGATGGGCTGTCGAAGTGTTGAGTTAGATGTTTGGGATGGACCTGATAATGAACCTGTTATCTACACTGGTCACACAATGACTTCACAGATAGCGTTTCGCAGTGTCATTGATGTAGTCAACAAGTATGCCTTCGTTGCCTCTGAGTTCCCGTTGATACTTTGTCTGGAAAACCATTGCTCCTTAAAGCAACAAAGAGTCATGTTTCAGCATCTGAAAAAGATTCTTGGAGATAAAATCCAGCTAGAGCCACCGAAACCTGAGGACTGCTTCCTTCCCTCCGCCTCTGAACTAAAAGGGAAGATTCTGCTCAAGGGCAAGAAACTGAGCTCAAACTGCACTGCCTCCGAAGGTGAAGTGACAGATGAAGACGAGGGAGCAGAGATGTCTCAAAGGATGAGCATAGAGTCTGAAGAACAACAGACCATAGTGGCCAAGAAATTCCAGCTGTCAAAGGACCTCTCTGATCTAGTGACCTTGTGCAAATCTGTGGAGTTCAAAGACTTTCCAACATCTTTTCAGAGTCAGAAGCAGTGGGAATTGTGCTCCTTTAACGAAGTCTTTGCCACTCGGTGTGCCAGTGACTTTCCTGGTGATTTTGTGAACTATAACAAGAAGTTCCTTGCGAGGGTTTACCCTAGCCCCATGCGCATCGACTCCAGCAACATGAATCCGCAAGATTTCTGGAAGTGTGGTTGTCAGATCGTTGCAATGAATTACCAGACTCCTGGCCTTATGATGGATTTAAACATTGGCTGGTTCCGTCAGAACGGGAACTGTGGGTATGTGCTACGTCCAGCAATTATGAGGGAGCAGGTCTCATATTTTTGTGCCAACACGAAAGATTCAGTGCCTGGTGTTTCTCCACAGCTCTTGCACATCAAAATTATTAGTGGACACTACTTTCCAAAACCCAAAGGGTCTGGTGCCAAAGGAGACGTAGTAGATCCCTATGTATATGTGGAAATACATGGGATTCCTGCTGACTGTGCCGAGCAAAGGACTAAGACAGTCCACCAGAATGGGGATAACCCTCTGTTTGACGAAAGCTTTGAATTTCAGATCAATCTACCTGAACTTGCCATGGTCCGCTTTGTGGTGCTTGACGACGACTATATTGGCGACGAGTTCATTGGGCAGTACACTATTCCTTTTGAGTGTCTTCAGCCAGGTTTTCGCCATGTACCTCTGCAATCTTTGACCGGAGAGGTCCTCCCACATACTTTACTGTTTGTTCATGTGGCGATTACTAATCGAAGAGGAGGCGGCAAACCACACAAAAGGGGTCTGTCAGTTCGAAAAGGCAAGAGGAGCAGGGAGTATGCCAGCATGAGAGTGCTATTGATTAAGACTGTGGACGACGTATTTAAAACAGCACTGCTACCACTGAGAGAGGCGACAGACCTGAGAGAAAACATGCAGGTAAGATATGATCAAGCTTGTTCCTTTGGTCATGTTCTCACCCTTTCATGTAGTTACAAATATCTTAATGACATTTTGGATAATTAGGCTTTTCTTGTCTTAATTCTGCATCCTGTTTTTTTTTTTTTTTTTTTCTTAAATTGAAAATGGGTAAAAGACAATTCGACCTTGAGACCTTTATTCCATTTATTTGTGACCACTAATCATTTGTGGCACTATAAAGAATACCCTACTGGAAACCAATGCCAGTAATAATACTCTTCATAAACCAAATAAACTCTTTCTGTCATTTAACTGTCCTATTTTTGGTGTACTCGTATGAACTCTTAAAGTTGCACGCAAACTCAGCTGCATCTTTTGAAATTATTTTTTGCAGAATGCCATTGTGTCCTTTAAAGAGCTGTGTGGCCTTTCAGCGGTGGCTAACCTAAAGCAGTGCATCTTGGCCCTTTCCCCTCGACTGACTGGACCTGACAACAGCCCCCTGCTGGTGTTTAACCTCAGTGACCAGTACCCAAACTTGGAGCCTCAAGGCACGCCACCAGAGGTCCTTAAAAAAGTCATCACCACATATGATATGGTGAGTTGTTTTTAATGCTAGACTGTTCTAACCTCTAGGGGCCAAATAAGCATCAGTAAAAGAAATGACAAAAGGAGAAATAAAAGTAAGGAGCCTTTCACTCTCGACAAGACCAATCTAAGCAAATCCAAAATGTATTGTAGGGGAAAACATCAAACAGAAGGGAGGCCAAGCTAAACAAACTCTTCCATAAAAAGCAATGCCCTGCTTTTGCTGCAGTTGATTGGAACATAGATTGATTGTTAGGTAATAGGGTCGGAGAACTGTTAAGTAATAAAATCAATGCTCACAAGTTATGCAACATGCCATCATCTCTCACCCGTTAATACCAGTCCATCCACTTTGGGGCTAAAGTTGAAAACCATGAGCATGAGCATCCATTTTTCCTCTTTATTTTTTTGCTTGAGCACAGTATTACAATACCTGAGGATTGAGCAACTAGAGAATACGTTCAATGTTCATTTTATGCGTACAGCAGCAACCATTTCTATTATGCATTTATGGAAAACCCATTTCATGACAAAATTCTATGTCTAGCAGCACTCAGTCTAATTGCGGCTCACATTAAAGAGGTAGTTCACCAAAAATGAATTATCACCCATTTAGTAGTCACCCCACTATGTCAATAAAGGCTCAAGCAGTCTTGTATGCAACTTGGCATAATAATGAAATTGTGTGATGGAATTGTTTATGGCACATTTCTGCTCCTCTACACAAGGCAAACAACTCAGTGCGGCACCGACGCAGAAAGATTCAGATGCAGACCCCTCTGCTCCATTCAGACTCGGGAGCGGAGTGCTAGTTAATTTGCCCTGATGGAAAGAGCACTAGGAAAATTGAGTTGGATGGAAGAAATGGGAAATCCACGGGGCATTTGGGGACCAAAATCGAATATATTAAGAGCAAGAGCTTAAGGCCTTGTTTGCACTTGGTCATTTCAAGTGTTTTTCGTGTTCTGATCGGCAAAAATCACACAAAGTAACCAAGTGAAAACAGTCCAAATCCGTATTTTCATCCGATCACTCAAACCACCTCAGGGAGGTGATTTCGACACTTCGCATCGCATTCCTCACAGACGTGTGAACAGAATGCGATCTTTGTCCACATTAACGACCGCCTACTCTGCTCACCTCTCCCGTGTAAGCGGAAGTACGTACTTGGTCGGCGCCCCACCTCCAGGTGTCGTCATTATAAAGTTACAAACAAGAAGTGAAAACAAATCATTTTTGTTGGACTCTTTTATTAGGATGCTAATAAATTTCATTCTGCATTAGCGTATTTTGTCAGTGTAGCAGCGGTCGCAGTTTCCCACATATGCGATTAAATGTGCGACGTTGCATCCGAAAATTTGCCAGCCGCTGTTGGTCCGAAAACCAAGTCATCACCACTCTGTCCCACCAGTTGTTCCTCCTCGTTCGGATGCATACGCATCTTTCTGGTTCCGCGGCTATCAGAGCAGAGACAGAGCTGCTGCAGCCCTCTTTTTTCCTCCATGCTGCTCTTCTCTTTAGTCGGCACTCTGAGAGCATTAACCGGCTTTGTCCACGACTTCTGATAATACGGTCGAGCTGCAGTAGAATTATAACGAGTGACTTATACATGTTGATCCACTTTTGGGTTGCCCGAAACAGTGAGAATCGTCTTGATATAGTCCGCAGACAGGAAGTTGATTCTTATTCGTTTTCAGGGAACACTAGCCATGGTTTTGTGCTTTACTGCCCCCAGTGGTTTAAAAAAACCCTAATGTGATCACAAGTGGCACGCTCGAGACGCATGTTAATGCTAAGCGCGAACAGATGCTTTGAGATGCGTTCTTCGTGATCCGATCCCCAAAAACAGTTGCAAGTGACCGAGTGCAAACAGGGCCTAAGTGGTTTGAGGCTGCGGGCCTTGATCATAGGTGGAATGCTGAAGGAGACAGGGAGCAGGAAGGTGCACTGCCGAAGAGGAGCCGGCGAGCGCACGGGTTTAAACGAAATGAAGAGAGCCAATCTTAAAGAGATGTAAATAATGTATGAAAGTACAATGAGGAAATCTGGCCTTGCATGTTTAAAAAAAAAATTATCACAACTGGGAGTGAGCAGGCACTGACTTTCTAATTGGCAAAAATAGAATCTGGGTCCCAAGCCTTACCATATGTGTCCCTTTGAACAAGGTGGACGCCAGCTTGCGCTTCCTCATTTTGTTCTCAGCTGATGAAACCGAGGCCGTTGGCTGCCTGTAAATAGAGACAAAACAGCAACACATGAGCTTTTCAAACAGTCAGTGTGGGGCAGTACAAAGTCTGCGTGTTAGCCAATGTTTTGTTTAAGAGCAGGCGCAAGGTTAGTTTTTTTTATGCTAAGCACCCAATATATTTTTAACCTGGCTTGTACGGTGGAATATTCCATATATCTGTCTAGAGGGGAAAAAAAGAGTTCACAGAAGAAGCCTTGAAACAAAAAACAAAAAGAAAGTACATTCCAAAGGTGACTGGACAAAAGATCCTATCTGCCACGTTCGGAGCAATCCAATCAGATTGTAGGGAGTGCATACATGCGCAACGCTGCTCAAAGGTTCGGCACGTTGGAATAGAGACAACATTTTCGATTGGAACAAGTCTTGACTGCCAACCTGCGATGGTCTCCAGCCGGTCAGCCCATTTATTATCACCAATGTGGTTCACGGCTAAAGGACTAAACAACCCCGTCTAGAATTAGTCTCAAGCCTCCCTGCCGTCAAAGCCCTCGTTTAAAGATGCTGCGTCTGCCGCAGAGACGGTCATTTTTCCTCCCTGTCAGGGAGGTAATCACAGCATGGGCGACAGCTTGCAGCGCCACAACTGCCGCGGCGGAGTGACAAAACAGCCACATTCACTTAGTCATGACGGCTGGCAGAGTTAGTCAAGCTGTAGGTGTCCCTCACTGAGAGGACAATCATTAGTGCAAAGCAGTTAAATGGTGTTTACAGATTTTGGCAAATCGTGCAAAATGTTACCAGCCTATTGATGGTTTTGATCATAAAAACATGACTATGTCTACATCAAGCTTTTTTTTTTATTGTCTTTTTCTTTGTGGTAGAAATGTAAATGTTAGAAGTTTTATTTCTCGAAGAAGTCTTTTTCTTTTTTCTTTTCACATTCAGCTCGACATCATGACTCATGGTGCCACCTACTTGTTGATGAAGCGCAGAGCTGGCATGCGCCACAAGAATCGATCCCTAGAGGGGAACGACATGATGGTGGTCATCACTCCTTTCTTTTTCCACAGAGTGGCCTTGACATGCTTTGGTGGAATAAAAATGTTTTGATTTCCTTCCTGTCTGGCTCGGCAGCAGAACGCGGCGCTCTTTGTGTAACGCCGGGGCTGAACTCAGCAAAGGCAGTTGTTGTTTTTTTTCTTCAATATCAGACAATAGTTGTTTTCTTTTTCTCTTGCCTACATTTTTCAATGGCTGTTTACCATCTTCCTCAGAAGTGACGGTAGTGTGACGTGTCTTATCTGCTGTTGTTATGGACCAGGAGGCATTGGCCACAGAAGGCTCATGTGATGTGGCGCAAGCGTCAAGAATACTTGACTTGATATTTTATCGCAAGATGGGACTGTCAACGCTGTAAACATGTTTTTCAGCTAAAAGAAAAAAAAAATATCCACGCTAACCTCCCAGCCAGGAGCCACGTCATTAGTTCAGTAGCTTGAGTCAAATTGAATTGCTGGGGCACACTTGTGTGACAAGCATGAGTAGTATGAACCCATGCTACAATGTTTGTTTATTGTTTTATATATATATATATCCTCCAAAAAGTAATCACCACATATGATGAGATGTATGTGTGTGTGTGTGTGTGTGTGTGTGTATATATATATATATATATATATCGCGGGTCAGCAGGAATATGTGCTCTTGCTCGAGGCGGCACATAACACCACAGGAGCTAAATTTAGCATCTTCCTCAGCAGCGATATCGCAGATAAATGGGGAGTCGTCCGTTTTCCAGAGGGCTTCCAATGCTGACATTATATTCTCTCATCCTTATCACGTCACCTTAGTAGTACCTCCCCTCGTGAAGAGATGCTTTTGGGAGCTACATTTTCTGCCTACTAGACACTACTCCTTTAAAAAAAAAAAAAAAAAAAAACAGTGGCTTTTAATAAACACTCTAATTGCTCGCGTCTCCATCCCTCTAATTTTGGCTTCACAGAAGGCGATTCAGGCACCACACCCACTGACATGCCCGTAATAACAGCTTGTTTCTCTGAGCCCTTCCTGGACTCAAAAAGCCGGGGCCACCAGAAGCAGGGCTGCTCCCGGCTTTATTGTGGGATGCCAGTTTTTGTTTTTGTTTTTTTTTGCTGATGTGGATAACGAGGAGAAGGCCAAATGTGAACAATGTGTCCATCTCCTTGTAGGTGATCCAGACCAGCAAGGCCCTGCTGGAGAGCTCTGAGGGAGTTTACGAGAGGATTCTACAAACACAGAAAGCAGGTACGAGAAGCCGCGAGACAAGTCGAGTCTTAAAGTGTTTCCCTGTCATGTGACAAAGTGAAGGTGGTTGCTGGATTCACAAACATAGACGCAGGACTCAGGAGGGAAGCGGTGGAACAGGATGCTGTCTAAAAGCGGGAGAGTCGTCTTTGACTCCCAGTCTTCCTGTTGCAGCACCAGGTCGGTCTCTGCTCTGTGGCCGTCTGACCATTTGAACAAGTTTGAACGGGGAGTTGAAAATAAACCTATAATGAGAAATGATTCAATTTGGGCTCCGTTAATGCAGCCTTCGCAGCATCACTGACGGAAGTGTGGAGCTGAGCAGTCCAATAGAATCAGTTGTTCAACATGCTGTATCCCAGCATTTACTAATTGCATTTATTGGGAGGAAATTCCACAGGAAGTTGTGAATGTGTGGGCCGACCTGTGCACCACTTCACAAACACAACCCTACCCTCCCTTCCTCAATAAATAATTCAAGCATGTCGAAGCGACCCGCCCCAGGAGAAGATGAAGCAGTTTTTAAATGACTTGTCTGCCTCGTGTTGCTGTCGCTGTGTAATTTGCTGTCATGCTAATGACCTGGCAGCGGGACGTCAAATGGAAATAGAGAGATGAGTTGCAAAAGACCACGCGCACACACGCACACACACTGTAATTAAAACTAATATAGGTGAACAAACAGGATGTGAAAAAGAAAAACGAAAGCAGGTTATTCAGAAATTCAGTGTTGACTCACAGGAACTTGAAAATGCAGCGTCGCGCTACACCATTTTGAAATGCTAAATAATCAGTAGGTGAAAGCCATTGTGACTCAATGTCACTGCTTTCCACACAGAAACCTTAAAAAAAAAAATAAAATAAAAAAAAAATATGTCTATGGTATTGGCACATGAGAGAGGGCGTGGGGTGTTGCACTTTGCCTTTTAACAAAGTTGGATCAAAGCTTTGGTTTGTTTTGACATTTCCCCACTCAACCACCTTCCAGACCAAACCAATTACAAGCCGGCGGCTCTGGGATAAAAATATGTTTTTGCTTACTGGCAGCAGCAAAGATCCCCCAGAGGCCTTTTTTTTGCATCTGTGCACAGCTACAAATCTGGGTTTTTCTGGCCATTTTCTATTCCAGTCCAGATCCGGCTGAAGTCTCTGCCTTGTAGAAAATGAGCAAGTCTGCGTCGGCACTCTGGTTACTGGGTTTCTTAGTCAGCGGCGTGGCGTCCTTCACGCTGGCCCGTCTGCTCCGCAAGCTGTCGGTTACATCTGCAGCCTTTGTTGTAACTACTCACAATACGGACCCGATGCGTGTCCACTCGAGGATGTGACGATAACAATCTGTCAAGTCTTTACGGTACAGCGGCGGCAGCAATCTGCGGACGTGCGTGGACGCACAATACTTTGAAAGGAGTTTTTACAGTTGTCGTTTTATAAATGATTGTTCCCATCCATCCTTCCGTCCAATTTTAATACCCGCTTATTCCTGAGCTCAGGGTCTGCTGAAGTCTATTCCAGCTGTCATAAGGCGAAGGCAGGGTGACACCCTGGACAAGTCGCCAGTTCATTGCAGGGCCACAGAGAGACAAACAATCATTCACACTCACACACGCGCACGCACACACACACACACACACACAGAATCAAACCCACAACCTTCTTGCAGTGAGGCGGCAGCGCGAACCACTGTGCCACAATATTGAGTTATCATTGAGAGACTTTGATATCAGCACTCCGACTTCTTTCATGTTCACATGCGGCCTGTTAAAGGTGACAGAAGGTTTAACTCCCTCTGATTGTCATGACCTGAAGAATGTGAAATTTGTCCTCCACATTTGCTCCATCCCTCCAGGGAGTCATTGGGTGATCTAAACCAGTCCCCAGTTTGGTGTGACCCAGCTGGGGATTCAACCCAGAACCTCCCAGTCTCAGCGCTCTACCATTACACTACTGACTCGGTACTGGTTTGGTCCTTGAGCTGTTCGTCCTTCATTCGTCCATGTGACCCCGTCCGAGCTCGTCTCCAACACGTTTATCAAACAGCCCGTTATTGTCCTTCCATGGGAGGCGAGACCCTGCGTGTCATGTGATTTGTGTCTTTCGGAGGCTGATGTAAGTACCTTCGCCGCCCCCTCGCAGTGACTTCTGGCTCTCTGCGACGGACACTGCTTTGTCAAGAGTGATTCACCGCGTCAGGCGAGACAACGGCCGAGTGAATAAACACACAGACACAAACAGCAGTCGAAAAATCTCAAGTAGTTCAACAACCCCCTCCCCCCCACCTCCCGCCCCCGCCGCTGATGCATTGTGGGGCTTTTTGTCTCGAGGCGTAATTAAATATGACTATTGAACATCAGCTGGAGCAACTCTAGCAGCAAACGAGCAAAAAAGTAGAACAGAGCAGATGGCAAAACCAAACAAGTAGACTTTACTTTCCAGCGGGTTACGTGGATGTAAATTAGATTTTCTTAGATTTTTTTTCAGTGTGCATGTGGCACAGATCCATGTGCTGTGGTTGTTGTTGTTGTTGTGAGGAAACTGGGTCAGAAACTGCCCCCCCCCCCTTAGAGCAGGAGGAAGGTTCCAGCAGCAACAGCTATTAAAGTGGTGAATAATCCATCGGCGGCGGCGGCATGTCACACGGCGAGGCGTTCACAGCTACAACACGGGTGTCACTTCCCTCGACTCGATTCGCACTCCAAGCTCCAATTAGCATTCAGGGCAGCTGGATGGCTGAACGAACCTGCGGCACGCTAATAAGACGATGAGCGCGGGAAGACGCTCCCAAATGCCAAGTGCAGGAGTGTGGAAGGACGGTGTGTGCGGAGCCGAGCCTCGGTGACATTTTGCCAAAGACGAAGCTGCGAAGAGCCGACATTTGTGTCACGCGAAATCTAATATTTGGTCGCCGCGATTTCGCAGAAGACTAAATTGTTGAACTGTGTTGCCTCGTTGCACTTTTTACAATGAAAGCTCGAGGGAGCAGCGTAACAAAGTTCGTCCTATTTGGAAGAACTAATCCCACTGTTTACTAGTGCAACAATGTTGTCGGTGACACCTTCTGAATTCAGATTTCCCAAAACGCCCCCACAGGTAATTTTTTTTATCAGATTGGGACAAAGTTGAGGGACTTGTTTGTGTACGTGTGTGTCAACATGCTATTAATTGGAAGCGTGCAGACACATGCAAAGAGCTTATGGGGAAACCTGAGTAATTTTTTCTTAAAGGGAATTCCAATTAATTAAAACAATCCTAAAAAAAAATGAATCAGGTGATTTCACAGGGCCTGACAATAAGCTCTGTTTAAACAAAATCCCTCTAATTATTTCAAGGTTTCAAATCAAAGATTAATGACATCTGTTGATTGAAGTGTTTCCGCTTGCAGTTGATCATCTTTGGGCTTTCCAATCGTTTGCACCAATTGAAATACCTCTTCTTATCGACCAAGCGGAGGATTTTTTTCCCGGGCCATCTCCTCTACAGCCTTTTGCTCGCTTTTTGTACACGTCGTGTACCACACGTGTGAGTGTGAGTGTGTGCGCGCGCCTTTTTTGGTTGAGCCAAAAGGAGCCAACGCCGCGCTCCCTTGTCGGAGGAATTATTAATAATCGGCACTGTGAATAATTCACGTCACGCTCCTCTGACACGGCGCTGGCGTCAAGCTGCGAGCGTCTTGCAGAATCACCTCAGCGAGGTGGAAGTAAGAGACGCTGGGAACCAGCTTCCTGGCAGACTCCATGGCATGTTGCTAGGCAACCGCGGCTGTGTGTGTGTGTGTGTGTGTGTGTGCGTGTGCGTGCGAGGGAGGGAGGGATGAGGGAGGGAGAAGGAAAAGGGAAAGCTGTGCACCTCTGTCACAGTCATGCTCCACATTCAGAGGTGCTGCTGTTCCAAACCCTGAACCCTGAGGAGCAGCTGCACCTCCAGGTCTGCTCAGGACGTCTGGCAGAAGGTGTTGTCTTCGCCCCCATCAGTCAGGCGGTGCGACACACCAGGGCTCGTCGCTTCCTTTCGAGAACTCAATATTTTCTTTTATTTTTTCAAAAGCCAAACAAATAAACAATCCAAAAATGGCCACACCTGTCACAGCCACTTGGCACAAAGGGGGTCACTCTTGTGGAGCGTGCACACCACATTGCCATGGCAACAGTAGCAGTGGGGAGGAGGGGTGGGGTGGGGGGCAGGCTAACTTAGCCGACGCCGGAGCGGAACACATGCACGCTCTCTGCAGGCGTGCACGGTTCCGGGGCTCTCCCTCCCTCCCGTGCTGGCGGCGGGGGCCGTTTGTTGCAGCGTCAGTGCTGCTGCTAAAACACGTCCTTTACTCAGACTCAGCCATGCATGGTGGGGACGGAGGGGTGGTGGCAGCAGAGGGTGGTGGTGGTGGTGGGTTGGCAGGGTTGGGGTGGGGTGGGTGGGGTGGGGTGGTGGCAAAGCTCCTCAGGAGACAAATCCTCCCTCTGTTCGGTGCCTTGATGCTAATCCACAGTGAAAGAACGTCATGTCTGTCGGCCCACACCGTCTCCGCTCTGCTTTTCTCTCCACGTTTCCGGACACATTTCTATTCACCATCGTGCCGCTTGTGTCTTTAGTCCATTTTTCCCTTTCCTGCTCCCTCTCCTTAAAAACTGTGCTTCCTTCTCTCGTCTTCGCCTTCCTGCGTCTGCTGCGGCGGGCCTCCTCACTGTCTGGCCCCACTGTGGTCCATCGTGCAGTTTAGATTTATGAGTATAGCATGTTGGGGCGGGAGAGGAGTTGGGGGTCGGGATGGGGGGGCAAAACAAAACAAAACATTGCACTGAGAGGGACTGAGAGGGAACAGGGGAAAGGGATGGTATGTCCACAGTTGGAAACGATTCCTTCTGACGGGAGTCTGAGAAGCAGCGTCGCTGCCCTCAGCTGTTCTCCACTCGCTGCGTGTGTTAATTCTGATAATCCAAAGTCGGCCGTGGTTGCCAGTGTTAAATGTTGAGTGTTACGTGCGTAATATTTGGGGATTTTGAGTAGAAACGGCGACGTCAAGTGGTTACATTTTAGATTGCAGCGCTTACCCTCTCGCCGTCCCTCTCCTGAACTTGCCAGTGAACTACGGTGGCCTGCACACACACACCTGGAGACCTCGTCCACCTGCTGTCTTAGAAATATGGCGGTGCAAGATGACTAACTGGGACCAAGGCCCTTGCACTATGTATATTCTTATGTATAAATAACAACCATTCTATGGGGAGGAAAACCAAATCACTTTTCTTTGACTGCGAGTGTGCACTTTTATTAATGTATTTTATGGTCCGTATATTGAGCTTTTGCCAGCATAATAAATCGTAAATTTGGCCAAATATTACTCACTGGACCTTTAGACCTTTTGTAGATGTAAATTTTGCCTGTTATCTACATTGAAGACCTTAGTCGTGCTGCACCTCATTAGGTTATATTACGTTCCGAGAACGTGTTGAAGTGACTCGTGCGACGCTGCGTAATCATGCCAAATGACCCGTGACTGAATTAGAAATGCTTTATAAAGATGATCATAATTCACGGCGGTGCCGGTGACCACAGTGAATTACAGACATGCTCGTAACGCACACAGCAGCGCGCGTTTAGTAACACGCGGCTTCCGTAAATGTAAAACGTAAATGCTTTGTCGCGTGAAGTCGGCACAACACTGTGGGACATTCGATTGTGACGCGTAATCACAATGGTGATACAATAAAAAAAAAAAATACATACACACAAAATGATTACAAGTCAGCACAAGTAAAGTTTGTATGTTTGGCAGAAAGAGGATCGAGTTGGCCAACAGTCTGCAGCAAACAGGAAGTTGAGACACAGTTCAAATATTGGGACGCTGACTGACTGTTTTCAGTTTGGAGGCGGCAGCAGCAGCAGCAGCAGCAGCAGCAGCAGCAGCAGCAGCAGCAGCAGCAGCAGCAGCAGCAGTGTAGGGCGGCCTGCTAGCGAGCAGCATTTGGAGCTTGTCCACATCCTGGCTCTCTGATTAAAATCACTTTTGGGCTTCCTGACAAACACACACTCGACGTGTCCTGCCTGCCGCTCTGCCCTGTCAGCTACTTTCACACGTACCTGAGCAGGTAGGAGAACAGGAATCCTCACACAGGCTGCCTGTCGTCGACAGTGCGGCCTCAACGTCTCGCCGCTGAACGCGTTTTCCTCGCGGCGACATCGGCTTAGCGCCTCGACTAGCCCCGCCCCCAGACAGTCACGCTCACTCTCATCTCATCTCGTCTTCCCTCCCTCAGCCATGGGATTTCACGAGAACCTCCACGACCTGGCCACGAAGGAAGGGCTGAAGGGCAGGAAGCTGCACAAGGCAGTGGAGAGCTTCACGTGGAACATCACCATATTGAAGGTGAGGCTTCCTGCACCAGGAGCCGCTCAACATGACATTTTCATTTATTTGTTTTGCGCCCTGCGCGGCACCAGTAGGGATACAATGATTAATTTGTTTGTTAGGCCAGAGGTGCTGGTGTTAAACACAAAGACACATTGACAACTTGGCAGGCTAAGTAATTAGCAACTCTCACCCCTCCGTCTCTGATTTAATTCCAGAAGCCTAATCAGCTTAATTAAAAAACACAAAACAATTGTAAATGCAACAGTATTTACTGGATTTGTTGTCTGTTGGTGACAGCAAACACTACTGACTACCCACTGGCCTTTAGCGCACACTATGAGGTCAGAGGTCACTCACCTCAGGTGGGGGCAGGATTCTATTCTGCTGCAGAAATGTAACTTTAAGCTCGCTAGGGAGTAAAAAGCAAGAGAGGTTTAAACTTTAAGCAGGAAAACTTCATCTTTGAATCGGGAATAAGGAAGGCATTGAAGGTCGGGGGAAAAAAAACAAAACTTGTTTCTCTGAAGACGCTCTTGGATTTGTCTCGGTCCCCTGCAGGGTCAGGCGGATCTACTGAAGCATGCCAGGGCCGAAGTCCAGGAGAACCTCAAGCAGATCCACTACGCCGCCCTCACCTGCAACCTGAGCAAAGGAGGGCCGGCGGGGGGCTCGGCCAGTGGAGAGGCCAAGGGCCGGCGCAGCCTAGAGGCCATCCCTGAGAAGGCAACCGGCGAGGACGAGCTCAGCGATGAGGACAAGTGAGGGAGCCGGACCGAGACCTCGGGTCTGTTTCTCCATCCGGAGCTTCCTGGTTTTCACCCCTACCCCCAGTCAGCCCCATCGTCTTCAGGGCCACGTACCTCCGAGCACAGCTGTGACCTTTGACCTTGTCCACACATACCAGGTTTTTTTTTGTGTTTTGTTTTGTTTTTCCTCTTCTTTTAAGCATACGCAGCTTCTGATTCGAGGTTATTAGGTTCCTTGAAGTGGAGGTTCTGGAAAAAGTTCTTCAGAGATCCAGTCAGCTTCACAGGAAACCAGTTTTCTTGGCTCGTTCCTTTTTGTTTGACATCATCTACTCTCTGTTTCTTTCTGGGTTTCTGCCTCCTGAGCCACAGCAGAGACACGGCAGGCAGACGAACCAAAGTAGTGCCAGTTTTAACTTTTATAGCACAACCTTTTTTTTAAATTTTTTTTTTTATCCTATTATTGTTTTTCCATGTTTTGACAATTGTACATGTATTTATTTGCCCCTCGGGGCTGGATTAAGTTTTTTCTGACTCTGAACCTGCTCTCCTGCTGCACTGAGGATGGTTTCCAGAACCACACGAAGAACTGACTCAGACGTTATGACGCCACCTCTTGGCTTTACAACGCCTGTGCAGTCTGTGTTTGTGGCGAGAGGCTGTGATGGAGATTTCTTTTCAAGCAGAAAGCATTTTTTAAGTATGTGTGGACGAGGCCTCGCCCGGAGGCCCCACCCCCGTCCCCGTTCCAGGTTCCTCCGGGGTTGAAAAGAGTCACGGTCTTTAAAAAGATGCACTGATAGTTTTATTTTAGCGCCGCGATGAGACGCCGCCGGACCCTCCGGTAACGTGGACTCACTGAAGAGACGACGGATCTCAGAACCCTCTCCCCCTGTCATTCCTCTGACTCACGCCGTCAC
The DNA here is from genome assembly GCA_009823395.1 of Thamnaconus septentrionalis. Lineage (NCBI taxonomy): Eukaryota > Metazoa > Chordata > Actinopteri > Tetraodontiformes > Monacanthidae > Thamnaconus > Thamnaconus septentrionalis. The sequence goes on along the minus strand of CM020511.1, from coordinate 2,008,525 downwards.
TTCCTGTGCAAGTCGATGAGCTGACCGGACTTGCGACCGCAGACGGTAACCTGCTGTTCAGAAACAACACACATCTACTCGGTAGACACACGCACACACACGCAGGACACAGAACCTTTGGAAGAGATTCCTAAAAGCACATTTTTTTTTTTTTTTTAATTGAAGAGTACTGAATGTACCCGGATGGAGGGAGTGACGGGAGAACCAGGAGTGAGTCGGAATGAGTTGGAGTGAGAGTGACTGAGCTGTTTACACTGAACTGCTCCACGTTCTTGTCTTGCCAAACCAGTCGAGACTTAATGTGTGTATATATGGAGTTTCCTGTTACCTTTTTTCTCCCCCATGCAGAGTGCATTGTTTTATTATTGTACACTTGGAAAATATAAGATTTATTTTATAAAATACATAAATATATATATAAATATATATATATATATATGAAGATGTCTGTGGACTAAATAGATGTTTTGTTGTTTTTCTTTTGTTTTTTCTCTGAACGAAGGTCAGTGCCACAAAAACTTGACCTCCGATATGTCGAGGCCAAAAAGACCTGTGGGACGAAACGTTTTAACAACCAGCAGCAACAAGCACGACAAGGACACTTTTTTTTTTTGTTCATACAACAAACTATTAGATGAGATAAGATGCCAGGTCTTCATTTGCGAGCATGAGCTGGTGGTTTTTAGGACAGTGGAGTAGTTTCAGCCAAATCAACTTTATACGTTAAGAGTTTCCAGCGTGATTAAAACCGATTTTCCTGCTGAAGGGACCATTTGTTTGTTTGTTTGTTTTGTTTGTTTGTTTTCCTGTGCCACCAAACAATCACACTGCTCCTCAAAACACCTCCATCTCCAGGAACATGGTAGACGCTCGCAGCAACATCAGCTTCCTCTTCGTTAACTGGACGTTGAAACGTCTCCCCTCTCCCTCCCTCCCTCACACCTGAACACTGTCACAGCTGCGTGCTCTCACAGACCTTCAGAGGTTCCCAGAAGACTTTCAGCTGTGTGAAGTGGCGACACGCGTGCTTGGCTTGATTTTATTTTACTTTTCAAACGGGTCTAACAAAGTGTCGGGTGTAACGGGAGGCTACAAACCTGACGGTGAAAAATGAATATGTAACTAACCTCCACCTCCGTCTGTCTGAGTGAAACTGAAAGTATCAACGTGACACAACTCGAAAACCAATCCAGAGTCAAAATCTGAAATGTTAGCCAGAAACGCACTCAAGGCATGAATTTGGTTTTGTTATGCCTTAAAATACGACGCTTTCCTTTGACCAGTTCGTTATAAAAACATGCCAATACCAGGAGAACGCCTCTTTAAATCCTCAATGATTCAAATGTACGGCTGCACTTTAACCGCCCATCACGTCGTGACATCACATCGTGCTCTGTGGTTTCGTTTGACCGGCTCCGCCCCTTTCTGGGCATGGGTAACTCCTACGGGGGAAGAGGAGAAAAAAAACGACTGTTTCCTGTCTCTGAATTTCATTGCTGTGCAGAACTGTTGCCAAGTTACGGACTAACGTGAAAAAAATGTTTCACCTGTACTGGAGCCTCGGGGAGGAGAAAAAGATAGAAAAAAAAATAAAGAAAAGTTTGGTATATTTGTGTCTTGTGTGTCAGTTGCGTCACTTTCCTTGCAATTATTACTCCTGCTGCTGCAGCTGCAGCCAGCTATGGAAAGCATTCCACGATGGGCGAACCTCTGACCAAAGCACCACTTCCTTCTTCCACCTCCGTTGCTCTCAGACTGTCAGAGGAAGAGTGTCGCTCATGGGTAAAATGTCACTGCTGGGTCAGAGGAATTTCATCTGCTTTTCTGTTTTCTGTTGCAGTCCCAATATTGGTTTAGTCATTTGGAAATTAAAGCTTTTGGGTATTTTAGATATATCATTTTTCCTTCATCACGTGGCTGGTATAATTAAAACGCTCGACAGCGGCCGTATTGTTAGACGCTGGCCCGAGGTCAGCGGCGCGCAATAACGCAAAATGCATATGTGCATGTTTGATGCGCGTCCCCATGAGTGTGGCAATATTTATTGTCAAGGACGGCTAAACCTTGTGCCTGCTCTCCCGGCTGCTTCCTTCTTTCCCCCCCCCCTCCTCTCCCAGGCTGGAGGAGAGCCTGCGTCAGTATCGATTTGCTCCCCGCGTGTTGAGAACAGACCAGGGCGGCGCCTGGGGAAATAAGGCTTCAGCTGGGGCTACCTCTGAAACACGCACACTCACACTCACACAGACTAAAGGGCTTCAGTTTTAGCGACAACTAGCGGTGCAGAATCAAACCTGCAAACACCTCATGAAACATTTCTCTGAAATGGTTCAACTCACGCATCCATCCAGCCCACAGAGAGAGATTGGATGGAGCAAGGTGACAAATCCAAGGGCATTAGCAGCAGGTCGCCCCCTATTGGCTAACTGCGGCGCCCCACGCCGCCCTAACCTGATTGCAAGCAAAACAAAAACGAGGTTGTTTCACTTTGAGTGTGAAAACGCAGCAGCCAATAGCTGAAAGGAACTCTTTCAAGAAGTGTCCACAGCTTTGTCCACTACTTGCTGTTTATCACCAGTCGACTACAGTCGACTGTTTATCACCCGCAAAAAACAAACTGCACTCGCAACACATGTACACAAACATTCATGTGTGTGTTACCATATACGCATTTATACACGCAGAGAGATGTTGCCATAGCTGGGAGCACAACGTTGGCGAGGGTGTGAATGTCCGCCGTGCTGAAGTCAATGCCTGTGTCACTTTAGAGTCAATTATGAGCACCGATTTCCTGATTATGGCCTGAGAGAAGCGGCTCGCTGCTTGCTCAGCACTAACCTCGGCAGGCAAACACTACCAATGTAATACCTTGTTGTTGTTTTTTCATCCCATTATGCCAGTACTAAGCAGTAGGAGTAAATCTGTTCACTGAATAAAAATAGCCAACAGAAGTGTGTCAGGAAACTGAGGAGGTGGGGGTTGTTGAAGTGGAATCTTCAGTCTGACCTTCGAGAAGAAAAACAAAACAATAGCAGCAACATGGCAACATTATACTGTACATTTAAACCTCAAAACTGACTCATAATTTGTGTCGTATTTTGTCTTCTTTAAGTTCATACTACTGTCGGGAATATTTCTCCCCCCCCTCATCATTTCAGGATCAGGACCTCGAGATCAGGATCAGGGAAAAATATACAATGCACTTCCGCAGTACGGAAGCCTCCCACCGGTGCTCAGGCTCCACCATCCATCATTTCAGAAGTGCAAATCCAAACCTCAAACACAGCATCTCAGGGTGAGGCTGTATAATATTTCCTTTCATTGCATTTTAAACCTGAGCTGCATGAGCTGGACCGTCTGTATTTAATGGTAATCGCTCCTTCTTATCAAGAGTTTTAAGGCTGCCGGGGGAATCAGCAGCAGATAAGCGCGACAAACACGCGCTATTTGCACAAGGCTCCAGCGGACGGCGCCGCAGTCAGCTAAATGCATGTCAATGTTACACAAATTGACCGGGACGAGCCTCTAATGCACCTTTTAAAGAGCGTTCCGGAGGGTGATAGTGCTTCACATGGCGCTGCGATATGGCTTTTTATTAGCCGTGAGAGATGCTGAACTGAGGGCTTTCTGTCCAGTTCCCGACTTGTAATCATTAAACGCTGCATCTGCATCACTGATCCTGTCGGCCTGCTTGCATATATGTCTTTAAAACTAATTTAAAACAAAATAAATAAATAAAAATAATCTGTATGTAGCTGTGGGTCCATTTTGTTAGCGGGTTTTTACTATTGTTTGGCCCCCAGCAGGATAAAACTCACCAATGGGAGGTAAAAACACTGCGTAAGGGAAACAAGTTATGTCTACCACAGTCGGAGCCATGATGTTGGCATGTTCAACTCTGGAGTCTATCAGCAGTTTTCATTGGGACGTTGTACTTGTCAGGGGATCAAAGATGGACACAGTCAAAACAAACTTTTACTCCAGGTGGCGTCACAGTGCCATCTAAAGGGCTACCACTATACTTTTGTTTACATGTCTGTGTAAGGGAAACTCCTCATTATACCCCTTTGATTCGTGTACAAAACAATAAATGACGATGAACGACCGTAAGGGGGAAACAAAACAATACAGAATACAGAAGCAACGAGGTAGGACGTTCTCATACCACCATGCTCCGAACAAATAATGTCTTCCAACTTTAGAACGCTAACACCCGTAAGCTAGAGTGGCAAAGAGTGTAGAGTTCAGTTGAGAGAACGGTTGAAGGGAGGTATTACGGTATGCTCAGGAGCGATGTCCTCTGGAATGGGCCAGCGTAATAAAAAAATGGCCATTCTCCTGTCAACATAAGTCTTCGGAATGTGACTCATCTTGTCCAGCGCGTACGACTTGCCCATTTCACTGTCACTACTGTTAGCATTAAAGTTCCCAAAGTTGCGGAGGGAGCCAGGACTCCAGAACAACCAGCGGAGTCCTTGTGGAGCAACGAAACAGAAAACAGCGGCCTGGAGTGAATCAGCCGCTGTCAAGGAGGACGTCCCCGCCGCTCCGCGGACCCCGGCGGCGCCAGAAGTGAGCAAAAGCAGCGACGGGTGGGCCAACGGACGGATGGATGTCTGGTCCCAACCTTAAATCACTGTCCGGGTGTTTACGGCAGGAGCGGTGGCTGCTGAAATGAGCTGTGAGTGAAATATTTGGACACCGCGTGGAGGAGGAGGAGGAGGAGGAGGAGGTCTGTACTGAGCACGCTCAGTCGAGATCCTAGGCCCTGTGCCGCCATGACGGCGTCCAGGTGCAGCGAACGGAGGTCAGCGAGTGCATCAACCTCCATCCCCTTCCCTCCCACTCCCCTGTTCCTCACCCGCTTTACTCATTTCTACCCCCCCCCCGCCGGGTATCGATCCACTCTCAACTCTCATCGCATGTGGCACAGCTCCCACTTGGCCTCATCAGCTTGGAGTGAAATGACATTTCAGCCCGGCAGCCGGTCGGTGTTGGTGTTTGGCGCCATTGGTGACCTGTGCCGAGCGATCACAGGGGAAAACAGGTTGCGGTTCCTGAGAACGAGGCTGCTTCAGAAAGAAGCTCATTATTTTTCCTGGGTGATATGTTGATACAAGTACACCCCTGTGCTGTAGAACATTCCCGAGGTCAATCCTACAAATCCGGCCAACACAGTGGAGCTAACGGCAGAAAGATGCCAACTGCATTCATCCACTGACCTCAAGGCAAAGTGTGCAAAGTGTCGCACAAGCAGCAGGGTGTCGAGGGGAGGTGGGAAACCGCCCCTCACCCTCCCACCCTGCCACACACCCCAAATCTACATGGCTGATGACAAAGGTCACACCAGCTACAGCAAAACCCTGAAGTGTTTGACGGCCACCTTCAAGATGCTGCAGTGATTCTAAAATAGTTCCTAGATTTAAAATAAGGACACACGGTTGAAGCAGAAACATTTATTTGAGTTATCACTGTGCATGAATTACAGGTTAATGTGCCTTAGGTGTCTAATTGTGCATGTGTGTGTGTGTGTGTGTGTGTGTTGGTGGGGTAGGGAATGCTGAGGAGCCAGAGGTGTTTTCTGGAGCAAACGACTCACTGGAGGTTCACCGAGGCTATTTATTGCCCTGCTGCACTCTCTTATCATTTGTTGTGTTTATTTAAAAAGACCCCGTGCACCCAGCCGTACAAATGAAATCATCTGATATCATCTGTTTTCACGTTTTACCGCAGTGACTGTCTTCACGGCGATATGATGCGAATTCAGCGCAGCGCAAAAGGAAAGGAAAGTCCAGATATTTAAAAAGTCAAGCCACAATTATGGTTGTAATCCAAGCGTTAATATTGCGGCACAATGGTGACGGGAGTTTCTCTCCGCCGTGTGACCCTCGTTCTAACGACAGGCCTTGGTGCAGTTTTTCCCTCCTTGCCACACTGAGGCGCAATTGAGGCCGGTGGGAACGTGTATGCATCCATGATCCTCATGCTTCGCTTTCACCTGTACAAATCAGACGGTGGTGAAGATAGTGGCAGCAAATGGTGAAGGGGAACCGGATCTCAGTTTAAAAACTTGACTTGTGGGATAGGACTGCAGCCTCCAATTCCACTGGGTGGTTTACCGGTCAATACGTCGTGGCTTGAGCAAAGTTCCAAGGCCCCGATTGGGATTTTAGATCGATCAAAGAACTTTTTGTCTCACGTTGTTTTCACCATATCTCGACAAGAGAAGAAGTGACAGACAGACAGGAAGCAACACTGCTGGGCGAGAACTAATACACACACACACACCTACAGCACTTTACTCTACGAATTGACTTATTGCAACGTTCCAAAAGCATCACAGTAAATATTGTCCCCGAAATCTTTCCACTGAGGTAAGTCTAGTGAGTTAAGCTCAGATTCTTCATATTGCAGAATCAGATCTGACTATAATGCAGGACACACACAGACACAGACACACACACACAACATGTTCTGCTTTTCTTCAACGAACAACGCCAGCACGTCCACGTCCGTGCGCTCTTTTGTATCCTCGCCTGAAGATTCCTCACGGCCCGCCGCACATCAGCTGCCCTCTCCATGACGCCGTTACCTTTCCACCCTGCGTATCTCTCTTTGTGAATTTTTCATGCGCCGCTACGCACTAAACTGCCTTTCCCTTTTTCTTTGTGGAAAGCAGCTCTGAGTGCCTCCCGTGCCGCCGTCACGCCAGAGTCCCGAGAACCTCTCGGCGCAGCTGCAACCGCGGCGGAGGAGGCGTCGACTGAGCAGGAGCTCCGCTGAGCACAGAGTCGCGTTGGCAACGTGGAGAAAAAGAAACTGAAGGCCGTTCTCCCGGGACGGTAGGAAATGTCCTCATGCTGGCCAGTTGCTGATTTTTAAATATTTTTTTTTTTAACAGCAATGACCTCGTTTCCCTCTACAGGAAGGACACGAGAAAATCTTTGGCGCCCTTATCTCCATGCGGATACTTCATGGAGGGAAAATTTATGTCGTCGACAGCCATCAGAGCATTTTACAAGTCTCCTCGTTAAAACCGTGACGTGTTTATGACCTTTGGCAGAAAGTTTTTGCCTCTTTTCAGCATTACATTTTGCAGAAAGAAAATAAATCATTTGACCAAAGAGTTTTTCTGGCAGCAGAAAGTAAATTTGCATAGTTTAATGATTATGAAAATAAAAGCCAGATGATGGTTTTGTGGTTGTCTTGGTTTATTTATTCAACCACACAGTCCAGAATCCTTGCAGAAACAATCAGGGAGCATCTGAACACTGGGGAGTGTTAAAATGAAGCTGTTCGTGGACAGCGACATAGAGCAGCTTTCTTTTGCCATTATATACAAAAAATATATAATATGCATAAGACAATATATATACAAATATATATATATATATATATATATATATATACTGTACATATATATAATATATACTTAGAATTCACCAAGGGGATGTTTTATTTTTTATCCATCAGCAGCAGCCAAATTCAACACAGCCAGAAGTTAAAAGGGAAACATCACTGTGCAATCTGTATGATTAAATACATAAAGTTTTTTTTTACCTTTTTAAACAAACTTTGCATTTGAAATCATTTATTTTCCCTGTACAGTATATGCACTGCCCAGATGGCTGTGTTTTTATCAGATTGTACTGGTGACAATGACAGTAAAGGATCTTCTACGCTGAATTGAATTGAATTCCTTTATTGCCATCATTTGGTGCATAGGTCTCATCGACCTTTAAAGAATTAAAAGAACGGTCATTCAATCAGTGCCTGTCAGAAATCAGGTGTCGCCTGGCAAACATTGTCTGCAATGCTGCTTACCGACCACTAGAAGCGAGTCAATGCAAACATGCCGGGCCTTTAGGCAGAACTTAACTTCTCGTCGTGGTTGAAAAAAATAAGAAAACTGGGTGAAAAGTCAACAACGCTGTCGCTCTCTGCCGAAACGCTCACTCACACACACACACACACGCCCAGGACTGACTCATCACCCGGCAGAGGCTCCAGTATCGCCCGCTGTCTCCAGGCAAGAACTCCCAATCCTTGGGAAAACATTCCTCGGCAAAATCCGAATTTTTGCTGGCAGCGACATCACGGAGGAAGTTGGAGTTGAATGAGCCGTTGTCCCGCCGCTGCCCACAGCGTTTTCTCAGAGAGCCACACAATAAGGTCTTGTTTGGGGGGTGTGGAGGGGGTTGTCGCCACTATGTTTGGACTGGTGCCTCAACTGTGGCCCTTCACAGTCCCCCCCCCTCCTCCTCCTCCTCGCCCGGTGTCCTAAACACAGCGCCACGCGCACAACGGCGCCCTCTTTTCTTGCACAATGCAACAGAGTCACCGCTGCCTTGCTCGGCGGCACGGCGGCAGAATGGTCCCCTGACACCGCGGTCACAACGGGGCGTGACGGGGGCGAGAGGGTGGTGGTGCACGGCGGCGTTGATGGTGACCATCAGCGCCGGCGTGCACCGCCACCCTCTCGCCCGTCCTCCATCCGATTGGATCGGGTTCAGCTGACGTGTCATTGCCAAGAAAAAAAAAAAAAAGCCGTCCGTCCTTCGGTCGAACCAACTGACCAGATCAGATCAGAGAGGTCGGCCCACCAATAAACTCCGGGACAGATATTATTAATGTAATTGCTGAAGCGGCTGGTTTCCTGCCAGATTTATGAGCCATTGTTTGAAAAGCCAAAGCGGGGGGCAGGGGGGGGGCTGAAACGGCAAGAAGGGGAACAGTGTGACACAACAAACATTGTGTGTGTGTGTGTGTGTGTGTGAAAGAGGAAGTCAAACAAACTGTTGGCACAACAGACGTATACACACACACACACACACACACACACACAGTTCCAGTTTTTTTCCTCATCCACCAAATCACCTTGTAACACTCAGACGGACGCCACCGCCCCCTTTAGTTAAATCATCAGCAGCGCACGTCAGGCCCAGGAGCTCCTTTAATCTAATAGCGCTCACCGTTTGTCCATGCCAAGAGTTCTCTGAAGGAACTGGACTCCTAATTGAATCTCATCCAGCCTTCCTCCGAGCTCCCGTAATTTCGCTGTTTTGTTTTCCCCGTCCGTTAATGCAGTTGGAGCGGCGGACTAAAATGAAATAAAATAAAAACTCAGATGAACAATGTATTTGGCCTTCCGTTTGCATCACCCGCCCCCTCAGAGCTCCAATGAGCCTGACGTGCCTTAGCCGACGCCTGTGTGGGGGTGTGGTCACTGAGGAACGGGCTCCCTCCGTGACATTAGAAAAGACTGATCGCCTCAACACGAAGAGGAAAACACAAAGTTAGACGAGCAAAAATAGTCTCAGTGTACTCAGACAAGAGTCTCTTGGCTTCCTGTCTCCCAATCAGCAGCTTCTGATTTCAGTTTTTTTGTTTTTTTTTATCCAAGAAAATGCAGCTGCTGACAGCGTGTTGCAGAAAAAGAAAATCTACCTGCTCCAGAAAGTTACTTGTGGTTTTTATTTTTCCTTCCAGGAAATCTGATCATTGACAACATCAGATATGTCTTGTGAAAATCACAAGACAAATATGTTCAAACTGATGACAGCCAATCATACTGGTTTGATGCTACTTGCACGTGACTTTCCAGCCATGAATGGACTGAAAAAAAAAAAAACCCGCGATGCAATCACGGTGTCTTGACACACGATCTGCACGGGAAGACTAAACCTGCTTGAGTTCGAAACCAGTCTTCTACCGCCACCTGGTGGTGATTTGGGAGAAAGGCGAGCGCAGCGCAGTCTCGGGGGAGTGGGCGCGCGATGCACGGGTGAATACATCTAGTGCACATCATTTCCTGCGCTAAATGAAGCCGAGACCTGTTTTAATTTTTAATCCATGCCGGTTGCTGCTGAAGAAGGGTCGGCGTCGGCACGACTGAGCCGCGGCCATATGTCTGCAGCCAAGCACGGCCCTGACCTCACCATTTTAGGTGGCGCCCCCCCCCCCTTGCATCGCAGTAAATTCCACTGCTGGTGTACACACTCACAAGAAATTGAACAGCTTTATCTTGGACATTCTTTTACTTTAAAGCAACTCTAGGTAACTTTTCCACCATACAATTCTGATTCCAAACTCAGTAAAGCGGGAGATAAACTATTAATAGGATCAATGGTGGGGGGGGTTTGGGGGGGTTGGGCCGGCTGGAACTGCACTGTGCAACTTTCACGCACGACCCGACACTGCTTCCTGCGTCGTCATTACAGGAAGAACCACTTTACGGCAACGTCACACGTTGATTTAGAGGCGGTCTTACAGACTACTATTACAAATACATGAGATTGTGAAATGACGGAATGGAACCCAGTAAGGAACCTCGATGAAAGACCAAGTAATGAAAGTGTTGAACGTTATTGTCAATGTCTGTTCTGCATGTCATATCGGTGTTTTCCCTCATACGAGCGCTCCAGCGAGGCCACTGTTTGTATTTTCCCACGTCAATAAACTGGCGCTGCAGCACGTTGACTTCCTCACTTCGCCATCTCCACCCAATCAATGCGACGCTGCGTCGTCTGAACAGTTGTTGTAGGCATTACAGCTACACCAGTTTATAACCTGTTGTAATATTATAACCATTATGCACCGCATCATTTCCAAGCCATTTCCATGGACCGGAATGATGCGAACCGAGCGCAAAACACTGCCGTCTGTCTAAGCAATACGCTGTCCTTGTTTGTGTAATTGTAGTTGTCTGTCAAGTTCAATACAACAATATTACAATATCTAAAACAAACAAACAAACATGTAACGCATGTTACTTGACCTTGTCGGTGGACATATTTCCAAGCGATTCTTCAGTATGCCGGCTGTGTCAACAAACCCACGTGAAGGACTGGGATTTTCCCTCTTTACGACACCGGCAAAGAGTATTTGCGGTCCTCAACCAGCAGGGAGTAGTAATGAGTCCAAGCTACCTAGAGCTGCTTGAAAGAAAGCAGTTGCCCAATCAAAATACTTGATCGTGCTGCATCCACGCTGGGTTGTGCTGCTGAGGTTGGAGGCGACAGGCGGAGAGCTTTGTGCTGTAGGCGGCCCAAGATTCGCAGGGGTGGAACTGAGAAACCTCAACAGCGCATCTGAAGAGAGAAGAGGAGCATGTGACACCAGTCTAATAACCAACATGACATGATACATAATATGATTTCAAGAATAAAGTGAAATGAAATAATATACATGAAAAATCTGAGAGATACATGCGTGCCGTTTGCTATATTGTACGTGAATAATATACAATGTACTCTCTCTCATATGCAAATTATATAAGATTCAATTTAATTGTCATTACAACAAAATGCTGATTAGCAGAATGCAGAGAAGTAGTAAACTGCAGGATAATATAGAATGTGGGAATGCTAGGTTATGCTATAAAATGAATGATGTGCAATTTAACACTGATGTAGAGTTTAACACTATAAACACACTTTAGACAATATGAACTGTAACACAACATATAGCTAGGCTTACAACTATAATAAAAAGGGTGGAAAAGGAGTAGCATTTTGATGGACTATTACAAGCTAAGAAAACCTGAGCTAATCAGATATCAATAAAAAATGTAAACATTTTAGATCAAAACACCTGCTGAATAGATCTAATAGTGACACATTTCCCTGAGGGAAGGAAGGTGGGAGCAGGTACATTACTATGTCCCATAACAGCTCCGGCCCTTCCAGAACATTAACTGACGTTAAGACCAACAGTTAACACTAGCTATTCATTGATTAGCAAACCATTGTGCTAATCGTAAACGACAACATCGTCATTCAGTGACATCATCTTTATTGTAATGTTACCTCTGTCTTTGTCTTGTTTTTCCTCCTCTTCTTTTCTTTTTTTCCTCCCCGGGGCACCAGACAGTTTGGGACGTTTTGACTTGTTGTTGTCGAGCTTGCCTCGGGGTCCCCCATTAGTGTAGTCTAGTGTAATTAGTGTGTGTGTGTGTGTGTGTGGCAGGTGTCTTAGGAAAGTAAGGTGTCAACATTATTGTTATCATTCCTATTTAATAGGCTTTGCTATGCAGTTAAATTCATGTGGGCTTCATTATCTTCACGATACCAACTACTTATAAGAGTGGCAGAAGTTACATTTTTTTCTCTTTCCCCATTTCTGGCGCCCCCTGGATGGACAGCGCCCCCTGGATGACAGCGCCCCCTGGATGGACAGCGCCCCCTGGATGGACAGCGCCCCCTGGATGGACAGCGCCCTTAGCGTTTGCCTACACTGCCTCTGCCACGGCCCGGCCTTGCCTTGCCTGCAGCACTCAGCCAGTCTTCCAGTGTGTGTTCAGTTTACTCCTAAAACTGGGGACCGACCTTCGAGACCCATGCAGCGCTCTGATCCTATTTGAATATCGAATCATCTTTCTGCGCCAAATTCTGGACTCCAAGGAAGTGAATCTTAACGTCTGCACGTCAATAATCGCATGGCATCGAGATCCTAAGTGGCTGGTGATTGCCTTTCATATTATTGAGGCGTGAACTAAAGAGACTTGCAGACGTTTGTTTAGATTAGCATGATAATGAGTGTCATGTCAGAGATTCTGAAGTGGATGCACTTTATTGAGGTGGATCAAAATAATCTTGAATTTGAATCAACAGTAAAATAGAAAATAGGTTTTATGCTATAATGCCCAAGATGATGTTGTTGTTGTTGTTCAAATTGATTTTAAAACATCTGTGATTTTTTTTTAAGTATTGTTCTTGAACCGGCGTCCAAAACCAAGGCATCAAAATTGCATCATATCATATGATTGTATCGTTAATGCATCGTGTCAAAGCAAATTTAAACATACCGAGCAAAAAGGGGACCTTCATTCAGTTGCGCTGTTTCCCCCGGCTTCCACTAGATGGCAGGCCAAGCACAGTTGGCGGCTCTGCTGCTCTCTCAGCCCCTGAAGCAGCTCACTGAGTTTCACATCCAATCACAGGTGGATCTGCTGGGAGAAGCGTCCCCGAGTATCACACCTGCCCACCTCCTCTCTGCCTCCACGCCAGGGGGAATAAAGTATCCCACACCCACAATGCAATGCGGCTCAACCCTGTGAAGACACAGTGTCGCGTTGCCGTGAGCATATGGCACTTTCTTAAAAAAAACAAAATCCACCCAAAAAGTGGAGCTTTGCTGGTGGAGGCTGTATGTAAAAGCTGGCGGGCGGCGGCGAGGAGTGAAAGATGCTGCCAGGTGACAACTCTCCATGTTTGGAACTTTGCTTTTTGAGGATGCGAGTTGAGCTCTTTTTCATATGCAAAACGTGCACAAATGGGGATTTGAAAACTTTTCACTGTGATGGCAGCGGAAGTGAAACTCCTGCAGGAGGCCTCGACTGATTCTGCTGAACTTTAAAACCAGGAAGCCTTTCTTTAACGTGGAAACGTACTCAGATCATTCGCACCGGTCAGCGACAGGCAACATTTCTTTTTTTTTTTTGGTTTGTTTCATCGGACTCATAAAGGAAGTGACTCCGGGCCTCCATCTCTGATTTGAGTCCCTGTGACTAAAGAACACTTAAAGGCCCAGCGTGCACATGCGTTCAAGTTTGATGAACAGACTTAAAAACAACAACAACAACAACAACTCTGCATTCTCAGTCGCTAATTACATTTCATTCCGCCGGTGAGGAGGCGGCCGTCCCGCGCCGGCTCTGCTGATTTACCACTGACATCACAGCTGGTGCAGGAGCGACCAGGCATCAAGTGGGGGACATCAGAAAACGAGGAGGGGGGGGGGGGCGGAGGGGGGGGACCGGCGTCACAGTGGCCTCGCCCAGATGGAATTCTCTAATGAAAGGGAAACGACTGCAGAGCGACGCAGGAGGAGCGCCGCTCGGCGGCCGAGTGGGTCGTTCGGCTTCGCTTGTGTCATTTTATTACAAAAAAACAACGCAACTGCTGTGACGGCTTTCACAGTCTGTAGGATTACACTGTACATGGTACAGAAAAAAAAACAAAAAAAAAACACTCACTCGTTTCTTCCTCCCGCTACTCAGTACTAAACCTACACACTCAGGATTGTGGGCGTATCATTATTGGGACTGCACAGATTTTAAGTGACCATCGCCGCTTGGAGAAAAGTCCATTTAACGTTTCTCCTCTTCTGTTAAATTACAACTTAGCCTGCAAACGCACGTTTTTGCAGGCTATGCTAACGCTGCTAGGTAACCGTGCAGCATCTATTAGCGGAGGGTGACGGGGAGTAAGAGCAGATTCTGGTCACCAGGGAGGAGGAGAAGAACGCAGACACAGGGGGGGCGCTGTCGGCCTCGCTTTGCACCGCAGACACTGCTTCTGCATAGAGCAATTCAGCCCCCTCCCCCTCCCCCCCTCCCTGAGGTGTCAGACCTGGCTTCTGTAAACTGAGTTGTAAACGCCGGGATGCATGGGCAGCGCAAACGACAGGAAGTACCGGTTTGCAACAGGAAGTACCTGCTTCTGCACCGTAACGACTGATTTCATCCTCTGTCCTTCCTTCCCCAGTCTGACGGCGCCGCCGGCTTTTCGCTCAGCACACAGAGCGCGCGACGCGGCGTGCGGCATTGTTTCTGTGGCTGCGGGAGCCTTGATGGAATCAGAGTCCATTAACATGGAAGGCAGCGTCGAGGTGACTTTAGCTCCTAATTAAAAACAGATGTGTTCGTTTAATAGTCTTAATACTTTGTTGTGGGGGAGCGAGACAATCACCGCAGAAATATCTATTTGCCTCATTAAATCGGGAGGCTTGATCATGATGAGGAGCGTCCTAATGAATGAAGACAGACGTGTTTACCGGCTTGTTTAAACGCTGTTTGTCGGGGAGGGAATGCGGACGGACGGACGGACGGACGGACGGACGGCTGATGTGATGAATGGAACAAGAAGCACAGGAGGACGCACGGGAAAGTGGACGAGGAGAGAACATCCGTGCAACGTGCAGCTCAAACCAGACTTCAGACTCAATGTCAACACCAACCTGAACAGGCAGAGTTATTCACCAGCAGGTCTGACGGAATCATTTCCACGACAAAACTGTCCTCGCCTATGAGCACAGCCGGACATTTAACGTCTGTGGCCTTCGCCCAGACGGCCGGCTGGCAGCTTTTGAAGGTAGATTAAGAGCAGCGGCGGCGGCGGCGGCAGCGGCGTCCTAAATTCACAAGACAACTCTCGTCAACAGTTTGACTTGTGAAGCTGCTGACTCGTGGTCCAGTGCAGTGAAACCGACCCTGTACTCGGCATTAGTGTGCTTTAGTTTAGTTTAGCGCAGCGCCATTAGCAGCGGAAAGCGCAGAAAGAAGCTCGCAGGTGAAGCTTGCACGCTAACGGCGCCGCTTTTAGCTCCTTTAGGCTAATTTGCATCTGTGGTTGGCGGCCCTTCGAATGCATCGGATTAAAAGAGCAAACTAAATGAGTAAACTAAACAAATGGGCAATTTGACAACATCCAAGCAGTTTTCTAAAGGACTTTGATGCGGCGCGATGAGGCGTTCAAGACCGCGATGACCAGGAGGAAAAAGCACTGAAGCCTAAAGGCCACGTGAAGAAAGAAAAGAGGAAAGATCTGCCCCTCCAGCCTGCTTCACTCTCGACTTAAAAAGACGCAGCAGCCGTTGTGTCTCCGGCCTACTCGGCGGTCCGTCAGCTGGGCAGCAAAAACCAGCCGAGAGCGGCCGACCAGTCAGCCAGGCGGCCCCGGACTTTATCATCGACGGGCAGTTTGTAGCGAAGAGCCTCGTGAAGCGACGCTGCGTTATTGTCTGCAGCAGCGCTGTCCACCGCGATACCTCGCAGTACGTCACCTTAATTCAGCTCGTAAATCATTAGGTAGTTAATGAGGCACGCGCAGACGCTCACAAGTCAAACACACACACACACACACACACACACACACAACAAACACGTAGGGCCCAGCTGTGTGTGACGAGGACGGGGATGTGTGTGGACACTTCAGGTCTGCTCAGGGATTGGCTGTCACATCCCATCATCGGAGCAATGCTCTCTCACACACACACACACACACACACACACACACACACACACACACACACACACACACACACACACACACACACACACACACACACACAGCCTGTCAGCCTGAGTTGAAAGATGATCCTGATCACAAGAGCCCTGCAGATTTAGCACTCTGTTTACAGCCTCCTGTTGAAATAGCAACTTTTTTTTAAAGACCCTCAGCGTGGTTGGAGGGTCTTAATAAAAAAAAAAAAAAACAAGGTGGCCCCCACCAACAACGTCTGACAGGTGTTGTTCCCTGTGTGACATCACAAAGAGGCTAACTAGAGTGTCGAGCCCTGAGAAAAACTGGAACAAGAAAGAAATGAAAAGAGTGAAAAAAGGTGAAGGGCAGACTTCTCCTCATTCAAAAAAAATCTTTATTTTTCTGATTGATTAAAAACTGCATGTTTGCACGGATGTGAAAGTTTAGTACACTAAGAAAAGCAGAAGCTGGGCTACATGTTGCTGAGGCCAAGCAGCCAAGCAGCACCAAGGCTGCCGGTAGCAGCTAATGAGATAATTGGCACTGGGAGGAACTGCTGTGTGTGCTGGAAAATAAAAAGATCCCCGGAGAATCTGTGCGTGTGTGTGTGTGTGTGTGTGTGTTCTCAGTGGGATAGTTGCAAATGTAGCAGAAGTGTCAGCAAACGCGGTGTAATATGGAAAAGGTCAAAGGTGAAGTTGAGAGCCGAAGACTGACAGACTGGAGCTGCCAAACCGGGTGTTCTGGTTACATTCTAAACTGTTTTCAATTCTGGAAAAGTTTTTTTGAAGGACTTTAACTTGTGGCATTTGATCATTTCTTCAGGAAAAAATGCTGTTAAATTTGACAAACTCAATTTCAAAGTAAAGCATTTTCTCCCCAGGTTAGCGACCACACCCACCCACAGTCGCTGCTGGTCAGATCGCCTGTTTTTTTTTTGCTGAAGGTCCAACAAAGCCTCACTGTTAGCAGGAGGTTGAAATCAGCAGGCTAACAATATATATATTGTTAGCCTGCTATATACATATATATGTATATATATATATATATATGTATACATACATACATACATACATATGTATATATATATATATATATATATATATATATATATATATATATATATATATATATATATATATATATATATATATATATATATATATATATATATATATATATATATATATATATATATATATATATATATATATATACATATACATATATATCTATATATATATATACATGCATATACATATATACATATATGTATATACATATACATATATATACATATACTGTATGTATGTAAGAAGCTGGAATCTTGTCTACACTGGATACGTGTCGCTGTTAACTTCCTGTCCAACAGGCTAATTAATGGCACCTGGATGCAACCCGATCTGTCTCCCTCCACACGTCTTTATCTCTGGAGCCTCGTTGCAGCTTCAGGGACTTCAGACTGAACTGGGCGACAACCTGACAGCTAATTATTATTATTAGCGATCTGAGCTCCGCCGCGTCCCCACGAGGTTCCCGCAACAATGAGGTTCCTCGGGGGGCCTGGGGTGGGGGGTGCCAGCCCCGGCCGTTCATCTGGGTTCCACAGCCACTCTAATATACCCAGGCTAATAACAGCGAGCTAATGGCGGTAGCGGGGGGACGTGGCGGAGCTCATCCCGGCCGTCCCGAGGCCTCGTCATCCTGCTGTAATTGGCAGCCGGCGACAACAAAAGGTTCAACAAAGGAGCCGCAGCGTGCCAAGGAAGGCGGCGCAAGGTGTAAACAGCGCTAATAATTAACGCTCGCCAAGCACCCGGCCCTCAGCGCTGGGTTTTCTATTACAGGCACTGGAGTGTCAAGAGAAGAGGCGTCAACTGGAAAAAAAAAAAGTTCAGCACTTTGATTTACTGCAGAGCGTCAAACGTGGGAAACGATCTGATTGTTATCGCAGGATGATGAACTAGATCCCCACTGTGTTTCTTGCAGTGGTCATTACCCACACTTCTACACCTCATTTGATTGTTTGTACTTATAAATATAGCCTTGTCAATTTTCCCCTTTTCATGGCAATAGCGTTAAGTTGTAAGATGGATGTAGCCCCATTAATAGCTAATGGCAAGGGCAATATGCTGTTGATTCATAAAGTATTCTAATTCTGATAAATTGGTAGAAAGTCCATGGTGCCCTACTTGTAGCTTTGTTTTTCTATACAAGTTTAGTTAAAAGCAAAATCAACAACAGCAAGTTTCTACCTCACAATCTGACCAATGAAGTGCTGTAGGCGTGTCTTAGTCTTGGCAGTGTCTGGATGTTGTCTGGATGTGGGTTGTATGTTGCTGTAGGACAATGACACTTCAAAATTTCAATAGTTCTACCACAACAATACCATAAAAATGTACATTATTACTGGTTAAACCCATTAGCTAGATATTTACAGATATATGTGCTTTAGAATTAGAAGAGTTTTTTTGTTGTTTTTTTTTCAAAATCCAGCTCCGTGGTTCTTCATCTGACTTAGCTCAGTTTTTTTTTTTTCTTTCCCAGCCATGAAATCTGAAACGAGTGCAGAGGAAGCGCAAATGTTTCAGTGGCAATTTGACGAAATGAGACAGAAGCACATTATCCTTCCTCAAAACACACACACACACACACACACACACACACCACCATGTCCTCAATGATAGCCCAAGACTCAATTACCACACTGAATACAAAACACTGCACACTTTCAAATTCCATTGTCGCAGTGTGACGAGCCTCAGAATCACTGACCTTAAATGTGAATTCTACTTCTTGTTATCTGTGACAACAGACTCTGGCAGAAAACACGCACAGCATGCGTACGTGCGCACACGCGCACAGGCCGCCGTGACTCACACACGCTCAAGCTACAGGAACTGCTGCTCGTCGACAAACGTCAAACCCGCACGCGAGCAGTGAGTCCCAGCGCGGCTGTTTGCCGCTACACAGTATCTAAAGCCAACCCCCTTGCCACGCAGAGCCCAGGGGTTGATGGGAGTTCTTGGGGGAACCATTAGCAGAGGGCGGATGTGCACCGGTGGCGTGCCGGGGAGAGCACGGACAATTCACGGGAGGACTCACAACACGACTAACAACACCTGTCACCCTGGCGCCTAATGAGAAACACAATTAGCAATTAACAGTGTGATCTGTCAGAGCTAATACCTGCAGCACACACACACACACACACACACACACGCCATACATGCACACACACGCACACACCCTTCCTCAGCACTTCCTCAAAGGTATGAATCGGGTTCCAACAAGCAGCTGATTAGACAGCTGATGTAATGGTGTGAAACTTCAGCCGCTGCTTCGATGGCAGATTTGCCCCCTGTGACCCCGGAGACTCGGGCGCCAGAGTGCAAGTGAAGCGGTTTTCACACTCTTCACTTCTTCTTCTCCAAAGCGGAGAAGTCAAGTGGAAAAACTTTTGTATTGGCCAAAACAAAAAAAAAGAAAACATCCCCGAGTTGGATGTTTTTCCGCAAAATATTGCGGGATACATTAGGACCACGACTCGCAGCACTGCCTCTCAAAATCACAACGGTCTCAGAAAATCTCAAGTGGAGAGGCGTCATGTTCAGGAAGATCAGGAGGCCACTAGACGCGTCGGTAGGTGACACTGGGTGCATCAATTGCTGTTGCCGTGATTATTACCGACAAAAGACGAAGGCGGCGGAAGACGGGATGAGTTCTAAGTAAAACTGGAAGGAAAGGAGCTGCTAATATACTGTTGCTATATACCTGCAAGGTCATGTCTGAGAGCATAAAAATCTTTTTTACTGCAATATTTTGGAGGTTGTTTGAAGCAGTTTTTTCTTAGGTTTGACATGTTTCTGAGGGGGATGCAAACATGGAAACAGCTTGTGATGAGATACTGGCACCATGTTCTCCCTGGAGAAGGATGCATAAGGAAGCATGAACATATCATCATTCTAAAAGTAAATAAGTAAAACATCTCTCACTCTCTAAAAAGCAAAAATTTAAAAAAAAAAAAATCAATGTTAAAATCAGTATTTTACATAAATGGAGTGCTGCAAATGTGACACAACAAACACCAACAACCTCTTTAGTAGAATCTCACCAGGCAAAGTGCCAAGACCTCCACTGGTTCACACTTGTTCCTCTGACTTCTTCTTCTCACTAATCAGATCACAGCCAGTAGAAACGGGGAAACAAAAACCTTCACCTTTTGGAAACACCAGATTGCAACGCGAAGCCAGCGAGCTAGTTTGTGCGACAACATTGTCATCTTGTGAAAAGTGCCGGACTCGGAGACGACGGCCCTGCAAAGCACCGCTACCTGCAGATGATTGTGGCTGAAGTGATGCTGGAGGACACTTCCAGCTGTAAGCTTGTTTCCACCAATGTCCTTGAAGAAAATAAAGAGGACTGTAATTCACCCACTGCAGAGCATCTGTTCATAATTAATAGCCTGGGCCGCGCGCATTGTTTCATGTGTGAAAATAGCCCATATATTACCGCAGCACTCAAAACACGCGCTTGTTTATGGGGTGTGTGTGTGTGTGTGTGTTTGGTGGAGGGTAGGGGGGTTTTATTGATATTGGTTGTGCAGTGGAAATCTGATGACAACAACTTAACACAAAGTATTCGGCTCCTCCAATAAATCTGAGACGGAGACGCTTGCCCACTTAGAGTCGGCGCAAAACTGTTTTTTTTTTTTTTTGTAGCTTCTTTCATTGAGGCCATATGACAATTTTAAGTCAAATTTAAATGTGTGAGGTTTTTATTTAAATGCATCGGAGAAAAAAAAAACAAAGTTTTGCATAAGTTCCCCCACCAAAAAAAAAAAGAGAAAAATTCTCTCCAACACTCGTTGGTTGTAATTGGATTACACCAGAGTGTGTGTCTCTGCGTCTGTGTGTGGCACATCCAGCATAGTAATTGTGTCAGCCTTGTTGGTCAGCGGGGAATTGGAGTGTTAAATCCAATTCTGAATTTGTATCTGCCGTACAGAGGAGGCGGTGCAGCGCGAGCACCAACCATATGTCACGGTCCCCAATTCAGAGGGGCTGAATATGGATGAGAAACAAGTTGGGGGGTCCTGGCGTTGGCGCGGCGAGCGGCTTTAGGGTGTGTGTGTGTGTGTGTGTGTGTGTGTGTGTGCTCATTTGTTCTCAGACAGTAAGTGGAGCCGTGGACGCTGAAAACCCGAGAAAGATTTGCCTTAATGATGATGAAATAGTTCTAGTGGCTCGGAGCCTTGGATTGGGGTTTTCTCAGAACACTGTACGGCAAAGTCACCTCGAAAAAATAATCATGTACTTGGATCCTGATTTAAGCTTTCAAATGGTTGTATACATACAGGTCAACTTTAACTTTCACCTGCACCTGAAAGCATCAGCACACACGACATGCACGCTGTGTCTCGGCTGACTTTGCGCTGTCACTCTGTCTGCTTCAGTTAGAAATCCCTGGTCTACGTCGCCTCGTCTCGCCATTACTGCCATGCGCTGCCATTTCCCCTGATCTGTGGCTCCTCCTGGCTCTGCTCGACAGTCCGTGGGAAGCATCAACTCCAGCGAAAATGCCAAGCAAGCCTCAGTGGCGTCGGTTTCCGGTGAGAAACTGGCCCGCCGAGCCCCATTGTGCCTCTTAAAAAGACACAAAGAACTCTTTGTTTTCACTATTAATGTTAAAGAGGGGTGAGGAGAAAGAATGAAAGTAGCCTCACATTTTTAACCAGATGTGGTTACTGTCGTGAATATTTATGTACTTGGAGGAGACTTGGTGAAAGTTTACCCAGTCAGTAAGTCAAGAGGAAAGCAGCTGTTAAATAATTCTGAACTTTATTTTTGAAAACGTGGGAACAAAGGATTGATAACCGACTGATCTTGGTGAAAAATACTTTCACGTACTACTCACCGGTTGCACTTCTAAAATTTTTTTTAAAACAATCAGGCTATTCAGGAGGTTTGTTCACCCTGCTTGACCCCCAGTGCTGACCCAACCAGAACCTACCAGCCATTAGTGATGGAGCCATCAGGCCTAGCCTGAGATGCAGCACTTACTGCAAAAGGGAGAGAAGGAAGCATCTCTAAGGTTTTACGTTTTAGCTAATCTCAGTTGAAACTGTTACTGGTGTTATGGAGATGTGAACCAACAAGCTACAAGAACAAGGACCAGGACCAGAGGGCAAGGAGGTCAAAAAACAAGTTTGAGAAAGCAGTTCTCACCACTAAAACGACACGAGATGAAAAGTTCAGGTTCTACATCTATTCTTAAAATGATGACTTGAAGTTCAGAAACCGACCAACTATGGCAGAAGCGCACACAATACCGGGCGACTCGGCAGTTGTTGTTTTTTTGACATGACAGACCGTCCAAACCGGGTCGGGACTCACACCGAGACCGTTAAAACCAAACTTAGGGTCTTACCTCCTCCTCTTCCTTCTTCTTTCACTGACGCAGACCATCCAGATCCATCCTCCTGGTTCAAAGTCACAGGTTCCGGGGGTAGTTAGCCTCTTTCCTCTCCAGCTAGCACAAACGGCTAATGCCAACCTAGTCCACTCGGTTCTGTTACTCCGCATCCGTCCGAACCGAAGCAATTGACTTAACGAAACACATCAACCGGATCATCTAGTGGCTCCCTCTCCCCCTTGGTTGTTCAAGGACAGGAAGCCCTGTTTGTTGATTTCACACGTTTATCATTTCACATGTATGTTTATGTAACAGGTTTCGCGGCTTTTTCGGTTAGCATCGCTTCTGTGCGATGTCCCCGTGACAGCGGCGCTCTTCGAACTGTGACCCTTTAATTCGTGTCCCCCGCCCCCCAAAAAAATACAGACACAGCCATTACCATTCAACGCCACCTCGTGGCCAAAAACTGACACTTGCGTGAGCCTCACCACCACCATCACCATCCATCCACCCAAAACGTCGGGTGGGTGGGTGGACGCTGAGGGTCTGTTTCGTTTGTGCCGGTTTGTGTGTCTCACAAAATGTTTGTAATTTTACGGTTTTAGTTATTACACATTTTAATCTCTGAAAATGACGTCACCCTCTCGTCATCCCCAGTCACTGTTGTTTACTTACGGTTGCAGTCTGGTGTTCTTAAATTTCTGTCACTGACAGCAGGATAGTTCCACTAACTTTTACTTACATTGCCCAATATTAATAGTAAATCAAAAGTTAAGTTTCTCAGGAAAAATGACACACGGTCAGAGGACAAGGATGAAGGTCAAGAGTAGGTATTAGAAGGGTTTCTATAGATCCACCACAAAATCGCTGAAGCAATGGAATCCTGGAGGAGTAAACACATTTGTTGACATGTTAAAATTGTGTTTGGCTGATATATATATATATATGTATATATGAAAACAACAACAACTACAACCTAAGTTTGGTTCAAGTCTGTCATGGGAAAGCCCATTGGTGAGGGTACTGTCTCCCTTTGTGATGTCACAAAGAGTGTTGATAAGCTCATCTGGGCAATCTACAGATGGCGCGAGTGGGAGAAGCAAAGGATGGGCGGGCTACAGTGACTGGACCAGAGACTTGTCGCTGCAAGAAAGCCTTACTTACTTACTTCTTCTGCCGCATTTTCCAGAGTTGGGTCGCGGTGGCAGCAGCCTCAGCAGAGACACCCGGACTTCCCTGGCCCCAGTCACCTCCTCCAGCTCATCCAGCGGGACCCCAAGGCGTTCCCAGGCCAGCCGGGAGACATAGTCGCCTCGCCGATGGGTCTGTAGGAACATCTGGAGCCGAGACAAAGCTGCACGTGTCACTTCCTCCTTGTGTCGACATGCTTCATCTCTTGGCAAACCCGGCTCATATTTATCGTTTATCGTGTGGCAGCTCTTTGCCATCAACACATCATCTCAGGCCCCGGCACATCTACTCCTTCCCTCTCCACCCCGTCTCCTCCCCCCTGCCCTCCTCCTCCTTTCTGGAGAGCAGAGGCACGGCCATAAATCTCCCCGTCGCTAATGAACTGCGTTTAACAATAAAATGCAGTGGAAATGGAACATTCCATTTACAAGAAGATCAATGGCAGTGACAAAGCGCCCTTCTCGAAGCGACTAGTTAGCGGGATGATGTTCCGCAGGCAATCCAATCAATCAGTGCACGCCGGCGTGGAGATCAGTCAGAGAGAAGAGGAAGGGGGAGGAAATGGGGGAGGAAGAAAAGCTCAAAGCCTTTATTTTTTATTTTTTCCCTCTCGTGATGTATTTATGCTCTTTATTCGCACAAGGGTGAGGAGTCCACCACCTTCCTGTCCTTGGGGTGCTCAGCTGCCTCCCCCCTTCCTGGCCTGCCTCACCTTTCCCTCTCTCCCTCCCTCCCGCCCAACCGGCAGCCCAGTGGCGGCCGAGAGGTAAGAGGAGGGGAGTGAGTGATAACCATCCGGGGAGTGGAGTGCTCCATCACCGCCATCCCCATCTGTGACCCGACAAGTTCATAATGCCAGGCATCTGCTTTCATTTATAAAGCCCTCACTTAGCCCCTTGCACGCCCGCACTCTCTACTCTCTCCAGCTTTTTCCCCCCCGCACCTCCCTCCCACCCACACCCAGAACACCACCACCACCACCACCCACCCCAGCCCTCAGCCTTTCTCCCCGCCGAGCTGCTGGCTGAGAGGGCGCTCACCACTTGTCCACCTCTACGTCTCCTCCTCTCCTCCTCCTGCTTGTCCTCGCAGGGTTGGTTTTTTTTTTTTAACCGTCTAAAAGAATGTCCCTCGGGATAAATAAAGGTATTTCTGATTCTGATTAAATAAGTCCATTTAAATAGCACTGCATCTAATCATCTAATTGATAAGTGATACTACTACTACTACTACTAATAATAATCATAATAATAATAGAAAAAATAGCCCCAAAGAGGCACATATTTGTTGTATCTTTTGATTGACGTGCTAATTAATGTCATGCATTCAAGTTCACTAACAAAAAATACATTTTCGAACATTTTAAATAATCTAATAAAAGTTCCATCCAGTCCAAAAAGTTCATGACAGCAACAGCAAATTAATCAGAAAAGTTTTCCCCTTATATGTAAACATCTTTTGGTTAAATTGCACAAAAATAACATGAATTCGGGGACCCCCTGCTCTTCCACACGCTTGCGTGGAAAGCCCCAGGCAGGAAGAGCACCTGCCTGCCTTTCACGAGCCAGGAAAGGCAAACAGCAGGTAGCAAGGCAACAGCAATGAACAAACTGCGCAAGAACCAGGGAAACATAAAGAATAACATGGTACGGGATAAATGTAGCACGTTTGGGCCGATTTAGACTTGGCGCTCTGAAAGCGGCTGTCCAATAGGAAGTTGAGAGAAAGTCAGGTGAGCCTTCAGCAGATTGGAGCACTGCTTGCAGAGAGCTGATTGGGGCTTGACAATGTCACCTGCCAGAACTAACACTATACGCTCAATTCATGGAAATGACAACATTTATGTAATTCACATTCAATTAAAATAAAAATTTTATATTTTATAAACTTGAAATATTTAGTAATACTTTCACCTCCTATAAAACAATCAATCAACTCACTCCATGTTATTCATTGCTTGAGAATTTCCTAAATTCTAAAATAAAAAACATACAATAAAACAAAAATTAAGTCATATTGGGACAATTTTGGGAAGAAAAGAGCAGTCTAAAAAAAATGAAAACAATTACCAAATTTGATGATTTTAAATAACTTTAAATCCATCTATCTTTAACAGTTTCAGGATAACTTGGACATTTACTCATAAATAAAAGGAGAATCACCCTGCACAGGGGTGTGCAGGGACCTGCTGATTCTCTGTGCCTTTCACTCGTTTGAACAGCGTTTTTTGTCCACAGCTCTCAGAACAAGCTAGAAAAACCATCAACAGTAGAATGCAAATCAGAAAAAAAAAAATGTTTATGCATTTAGGAAGCTTGAATCGCTAGTGAGCCTCTCAGTCAGAAGGATTCAGTTGCTGACATCATCAGCTATCACTTTGTAGATCTGACAAAAACACACAAGACACACACAAAAACACGCTCCAGGACATGAATCAGGATGGACAAATGTGCAGGTCAGTAACTGGACATATATGAGGTTACGGTGGGAGCGATGAACGGCGGAGGACATTAACAACCATTAGGTGGCGCACTTCTCCCACTTAAGATGCCGAGGAGGCCAGAAGAAGACAAGGTGGCGGCTGCAAAGTAGGAGGAGAAGCTTGCTCTGCCCATCATGAAGTAAATTTTCTGAAATGGCTTTTTATCATGAAAAATAAAATGCAACATCTGTTGTAAATATATTTGGATACATTAGTGTGTCCTCTGAGGGGGGTTGGCAGCCTGTGTGTGTGTGTGTGTGTGTGTGGCCTCAGCACACAGAAGCAGGAGACAGAGCGGAGCACTAGACTGAGGAGTGGACTTCCCACAAGGCATCAGTGTGAACTGGTGGGTGGCCTTAAATGGAGCGATTGACCACGAAACCCCCCCCCCCCCCCCCACACACACACGCAAACTAAGAAGAGGCAACATTAAGGGAAGGGCAACTTAAAATGAAAAAGTTCTGGAGCAAATGCAACGAAAAAACAACAAAAAACTAAATTGATAAATCGTGGCTCACTAAATCTGGCTTTAGTAGCAACCTGGGAGTCGTTGTTGGTTCACAGCTCAAACACTGACTCACAGTAGAGCTGCAGTGAAGCTGCTAGCATCTGAATCATGAAGGTAATATACATAAAACCTGTTTTTAGATTTAAAAAGTGCAAATTAGTTTTCCTGTTCACACACACAAAAAAAAATGAATTTTAATCTCAGCTGTTAGTGTTTCTAAATGATATGTTTATATAATTAGAAAATAGTGATTAAAAATTATTTCATATTAAATCATTGCCAAGACCAAAGTGACATCAGAGTGTGTTTTCTTTGAATTAAGGAGCTGAAGTGAATCAGGTACGTTTCTTAAATAGTTCTCACAGTCCAACAGGCTTTTAGTGAGTGAACTCTTTTGGATTCCATCATTGAGGAGTTCTAAGCTGCGCTGCTGTGATTGTATTAATCACTCTGCCGTGTCAGAGTGAGTCATCACTCTCTGACTGAAATGTCAGCTTTCCGAGGAGTGATTAATACATCACATATGTCACAATTTGATTGGGACTGACACTCTTTAATCAAGTCGTCTTGTCTTGCTCTATTCTTCCTCCCCATCAGTTTGGTGCTTCCTCCAGCAAAACTGAGATTGTTGTCACATCAAGAAAAAGGTAAACACAAAATGTTTTCTAATGAATATTGAAAATTAAACAAACAAAAAAAACAAAACACACACTGGTGGAACCAGTTGGTCTGTGCATGGCTCTGAGCAGCTGAAGCCTGTGAAAAGTCAGAATTATCCATATGCTTTCCCACCATCAGATGGCGCTAAGGCTGTCACACTGGGCCTTTAAGCTCTTTTCAAGTCCAGAGAACGTTTGTAGAGAATCGCCACAAAATAAGGCACCTTGAAAACATGTTCCTTCAGGTTTAGAAGCAGCCCTCTAATATTAAAACAAAATTACAACTTTTTTTTTTCCTTCAAGTGTGTGGATTTTGCTGAGCATCAAACCGATTCAAACAGACTTCAGGTGTTGTCGTTTTTTTGTTTTTTTTTTTCAGTTTGTAATAAGAAACACACTGACACATTCATTAAATGCTAATTTTTCTGATAATACATATGTTTTTTTCTTGTAAGAAAATGAAAATTTTAAATAGTCATTAGTCGCGACCCGTGTGATGAATATATTTTTAATGAGACCACAATATTTGAAAAATTGATCAAGACTTATTAAAACACCTTATCTACGCTTTATTAAACTTTAATAACAGAAAACACGTGCCATGGTGTTGATTTAATCATTGCTCTCTGACTTCAGCTGCACAAAGAAAGAAATTCCGCACCTTTGGTTTTAGAGTTTCACAAATTCAGTCCTTCAGTCGTCTGCCAGGTTGCTCTGCTGTTCCGGAACCTCGCTGTGTCCTTGTGACGCTGTTGTTGACAGGTGACAGTGGCCCCCCCCCCCAAACCCCCCAGCGCCCCCTCCTCCCTCCCCAGCTGGCTGCCTCCGGCGTTAATAGCCGGCCTCAGTAGGAGCCGATGGGTCGCGGTTGCCTTCGCCGTCGTCATTAAGCACCATTGGTTTAATGAACGCGGCGTTTAGGAGCGCTTGGCCCTTCATGCTCCGCCGCCTCATTAAGTGGAAAGCAAACTAATATGGGGAGCAACCTAGAACTCACCTCTAGAGATGAGTGTGGGCAGGCAGGCAGGCCCACACACACACACACACACACACACACACACTCACGCACGCATACACACACACACGGGCTCTCTGGTGGAAACACCACACACAGGGAGACGATAGGGAATTATTATTAGTGCCTCAGACGTGTTGCAGCCAAACAGCATGAATGGAAACGATGTTTAAGCGAGCGAAAATAGCGTTTAGCAAGTTTACTCATACATTTCTCTGCGGAAGCAGAAGGTTAATTTCAGTATTGATGGTGGTGGTTGGGTGAAAGCAGTGTGAATGCAGTGAAATCCTGGACGGCGACGCCGACAATACAACTGAAATTAAAGGTCGCGTATTAAACAAAATTCTCTTTCTCTGCATTTCTTGCAGTAATCAGCGTCTCTCTCCAGAATTAAAAATTAAGTCCATCCTCAACTCGATTGTTTTTTTTTCTTCACTTGTTCCATTTTGCAGAAAGTGAGCACTAAAAAATACATTTCTGGATACCAGCCCTTTGTGAGGACCACTTTATTTATGTCCTCTTCTTAAGGTGTCGCATCAGTTTTAGAAGGACGCTATAAACAGAGGGCTAAATATGCTGCTGCACTTTTTAATAAGACTGCACTGGATGAAGGATAAAGTTTTGATTTGGCACCAAACTAATTCAAGATGCACTTGATAAACTTCCTCCTACACCAAACAAAGTGTCAGCAGGCTGATCAGGCAGCTTGAAAACTTGCGTTATTTCTTCTCCCTTTTTTAAATTCTAAATACATCAAACTAACCTCGACACCATCTGCGACTCGGATTCTTATAATGCCAGACAGTATAGACTTTTGTCTCAAAGATAACTTCTGCTCATATTACTGCGTGGCGCTCTCATTTCAGCCCCCGACCTACTCGGCTCCGCCTGCCACCCCCACCTTCAGGTGCCTCTGCCAAAAAACCCCACCCACACCTCGCCATCCATCCGTCCGTCTGCACATCATCTCCTCCTCCTCGTCCTCCTCCTCCACCTCCTCCACCTCCTCCTCTCCTGGTCCCCAGGGCGGCCCCGGGTAGCGATAATTCTCTCTGTGTGCTCGGGAACAATAAAGGCCCGTGCATAAGAGCTTTATGGTCAGAGGAGCAGCTGCTTTCCCCCCCCATATCAGGATCCATAACTGTCGGAAATGACAGCGAGGATGGCGGGAGGGAGGGGAAGGGGGAGGGGAGGGCCGGGGTGTAAAAGAGCACCCTGGGCCCCTCCTCCGCATTCTTTACGGAAAACTATAATTCTCTTCTGCCTGTTCAGCATATATTGTATATCACGCTCATCTGAGAGTCAGCGGATTAAAAAACACAGTGTGTGTGTGTGTGTGTGTGGTCTGTTTTTTTTTTTTTTTGTTGCAAGGGAGGTGGAGAAGTGATCATGCAAGGAAATGACACCTGGATGTTTCATCTGGATGTGACCTCAGTTGACACCAGTTATCAGAAAAATCATTTTAAAGGCCCTGTACACTGTACACTGCTTGTTTTTTTCTATCCAAATTCCAGTGCAGCTACATAGTTGGCTTATCAAAATAAAATAGAATAAAAACACTCAGAAATTTAGCCCCCTGTTTGCAGCCTCCTGGCATAAAAAGATGCATTATTAGAGAGAGTGCATGTTTTGGCAGGAAACCCAAGCAAGGTGGTGTTTCAGGGGGCGGAGCCAACACCAACACAAGAAGAAAAAGAAGAATTGTGTGAAGTAGAGAGTGAAGGAAAACACACACACACACACACACACGCGTGCGTGTCTTTGGCTGCATCATGTGGCGTGTTTAGAGGCGGCGGTGAGGGAGGTGTGAACGGTGCTAACAGCTCCAGAGAGGCTAATTGCTTAGACGGAGGGTCGAGTCGTGACGAGTTCACTCGGAGCGGCGTCGGTGAAATGACAACACATGACAACAGGTTGTGATGCGTCTCGCCACGCCTGAACGCTGTAGCCAATTAATAAAAACAGCACGGATACGAACAGAGAGAGTTGCAGTAGTGAGCGAGAGATTGAGGTCGCGTTCGCTGTCTCAGTGTTGCCATGACGACGTGACGCTTTCACACCGAACATCCCATCATCCCTTGTGCTCCGTTCACCCAGAAATCACACACACACTACTACACAACTTTGCTTCTCATTGGCATCTCTGCTGCTGGCCTAACCTTAATCCAAATCGCTGAGCCAATCAGAAACCAGCAGAAGTGGGTCTTTGCTGATCTCTGTTGCAGATTTAAAAAGTAAAGATGTCAGAAGTGGCAGCAGCCACTGGAAGCTGAACTCGCCTAAAACACTAGTTTAAGATTTAAGTTCAGTGTCTTTCAAACCACAGCTGCATTTTTTTTCAAGTCTATTAAGAATAGTCTTTTTTTTAAAAATGTGTTTGTCATAACATCATGAAATCACTTCCTAATACACCCATATTGAGCACACGAGTATGAATTGCATATTATAATTTACTTTAATTTTTTTTTTGGTACAGCTGAGTTGTTTTGCCTGAAACAACTGAAAAGAAATTTGCCAAAGGTGTCCAAGCCAAATGTGAGCCTGTGTATGATAATAACTGTACGGATGAAAAACAGAACAAATTCTAATATACAGCAGTTTATGAATTTAAAACCGTCTACACTCGCTGCTCAGTACGAGGCCGTGTTTTAACATCGTCACAACTATAAAGCGCTGATGATGTTATTAGTGACAGCAAAACACTGCAACAGAAACGAGTCCATTCGACTCTTTGCCCTTCGATAATGAGCGACTGTAATGAGGATTCCTCGTCCAGCGTCTTCTCCTGCAGCTCGTTACTTTGCAGCGCACCGAGAGATGACTTTAGCGGGATGTTGGATTGAATGGAATTGAATGGAATTTTATTTTTGTTTACATTGTAAATTAAAGCAATCTGGTGCGATCAACTACAAAAATGACATATTTAAAAAACAAACAAACACAACAAACAACGACAACAACAACATGCTAGCAGACGCTGCACATGGACGAGTGAGGGAGCTCTTCGCCGCTGCAGACGTCCTATTGACCGACTTGCTGTCTGAATCAATAAAGTTGTAAAGCTAAAGCGTTGGGTGACGCTGGGCTGCGGCTGTGACGGTGGGAGTGGCTTCTGGACAACTGGATGGGAGGGGTGGGCGGGTGAGTCGGAGGAGTGTCTGAGGTCGATCTCGGCCTGCTTTTGGAACTCAATCCATCTTTCATGAGGGATCATGATGAATCACAAAGTGAGGCGTTTCACACCTGGGTTACCCGCCCAGGTGAACGCGGCGGTGGTTCGGACCCCGGTGAGGCCTCTTTCAGCTGCCTGGGGGTCCTCGTCCCGGCTCCCCCGTGGCTGCATTAATCGACTTCAGCTTTGTCTTTCACCGCCGGAACAAAAAGTGGGATAGGGAGGAGAGGACGGAAACAGGAAGTGCGAGGGAAGCTGTCGAACAGGAAGAGGAAACTTCTTCTTCTTTTTTCTATTTCAGAGACAGTTTTTGACGCATGTTTCCGAGCGGGGGAGATGCTGCAGAGGCATCCCAGAGCCTCCACCTCCCCCTCCTCATTATTCCAATTATCATGGCGCACTGTGAAAACCTGATTAATAACACAGAGGATATTGTTGTGGCAATTAGCCATATGGTGGTGGGACTCTGCTCCGTCACGACTCTGCCATTAGCATCTACTTATGTTTGTCAGAAGCGCGCAGCCATGACAAGCTCCACTTCTGCCCACCTTGCACTGCCCCTCCCTCCCCTCCCGGCCCACCCACCCCACTGAGGAGGTGGGGGAGGTGGACGAGGAAGAGGAGGATGAGGAGGATGAGGAGGAGGAGGAGGGAGGGCTATTCCTCCTGGCATCTCGCCTGAGCGCTTTCCTAGAACGCCGCATCCGATTCCGGTCGGAGCAAAGGGACAAACTGTCAGCCAGCGTCTGGGACGGCCAATCACGGGGTGGCGGCGGCGGCGGCGGCGGCAGCGGCAGCGGTGCAAACGCTCCTGGGAGCGTCAGGCGGTGGGGGAGGTGATTATTCGGGGCTTGTGTGCAAACAAAATGCACTCACGCAGAGCAGGCAGGCAGGATTCCTGCAAATGCGATGAGGTGTAGGGGCGTGTTCATGTGCACGCGGACACGGGCACAAAGACATGCAAAACACACGCTGGGTCACATCCAGTCAAGCGAGTCTCGGGAGTTTTTTTCTTTCTTTTTTTACAAAGTGAGCGGCCTTGTTAAGACCTGTTGGTTTTATTCTCCAGATGGCAATAAAAATGCATGAGGTTCGCCGGAGCCGTGGAGAAGAGCCGGCCCACTTAAGTGGGGAAAAACAAAACCTCAGAGAGACGATGGTGGTGGTGGTGGTGGTGGTGGAGGGAGGCGCAGGTAGAGAGTGTCGCCAAGGCGATACTCCAAGGACCAAGTGGAGAGCTGGCGGCGCGCACTTCCGACGAGCCGCATCTTGTTAGCCATCTCATCGAGTGAAGACGAGTCGCCTCGGCTGCGGCGCGCGAGACGCCATCTGACTGGCGGCAGTTTGAGAGTCACGTTAGAAGAAAATGAGGAGCTCGTCCCTGGACTTTGCACATTTGCTTTTCCACGGATAAATTGATTGGCAGAGAAAAATAAATAAATCTGCAAACGATAAAGCACGCGAGCAAAGGAAAAAGGAAAAAACTGGAAGGGATTTGAGCGTGTGCATCGCCAGTGAGAGAACTGGAAGCAGGAGATGGTGGAATAGCAGTCCAGCTGCACCAGTTGAACGTGGAACTAACATATGAGTCAATTATACAGCTGTTCAACTAATATATATATATTTTTTAATCGCCACTGAATGTATTACTAAGGTACACAATTATGTGTTTTGATTATGAATGCAAAACACATGCAAAAATCTAATATTTAAATTTAAACAACCTTTCCAACACCAAAGCAGTGTAAGTGATGGGCTGAAACTTCAGTTGTCTGCTGTAGTTTACAAATATTTTGGAATCTCTGTGCATGTGACCTGTGCACAGTGTAGGGGGAAAAAAACTACAAAAAATAATCACTGGATTTGTCTGAAGTCTGGTTGTTATTAGCTGCATTTCCATTACAGTTTTTTTTTTTTTTTCGCAAAATAGAAGCGATATTTCTAAAATTCCTGGCAAAGCACAATTTGCGATTTGTAGGTGTTTCCATTGGATGGTGTGAAGCGCACCAGTAAAATCTCGTCCCGCGAGAGCCCACCTTGGAGTCTGGATCTGCTCTGGGTTTCTTCCCACAGGGGAGTTTTTCCTGGCCACTGTTGCACTTTGCTTGCTCTGGGGGCCCAGTTGCTTTTTTCTGATTGTACAAAGCGCTTTGAGCCTTCTTTGGATGTGATTTAGAGCTGTACAAATAAAAGTTGATTGGTTGGTTGATTGATTGATTGATTGATTGATTGAGTGATTGATTGATTGATTGATTGATTGATTGTCCAAAGGCAAAGTCTGTATTGTATGGGAGCAGACACGAATAATGGATTTGGACGTGTAAATGTGATAAAAGTGTTTCCATTACTCTTTTGCAATATTCCTCTGTATCGATGCATCTGAAAAACCACCTCATGAGAGCTTAAAAACATTTTTGCGATATTTGAGAGTTTTTTTCCCCCCGAAATTTAGGTGTTTCCATTCACATTTTTTTGCGATATTTAGGTTTTGTGCAATTCTAGGGGTGATGGAAACGCAGCTAGTGATGAAGCACGCTTCGGCAAGACGTTTATTTAAGCAGCATTTGACCAACCTGCTATTCTGTAAATTCATTTAAATCGCCTGTCAACTTTCACAAATTACTGTGATTTACCATATTGAATTATCACTTCCAGCCTCCACAAATTTGCCAACCTTGGACTTGCAAAACTTAACTTTGCCTTTACAGTCCGCTGCATAATGACAATAAAGCTGCGTTGCCACTTGACATCTAAAGATGCGGAAGAAACAACAGGAAGAAGTTGCAATGAAACTTGTTATGATGCGACTCCTTCAGAATTTTCGGACAGGTTTTATTGAACCACGGCGCCGTCCTCCATCCTGGCTACGCAACAACAAACAGAGTGTGGTGGGGGGTTTGGGGGAGGGGCAGTTGGAGGGGGGTGGGGGGGGCACGGACGGCTGCTTTATCTGGGCCTCCTTAATATGGGCTAAGGAGTGGCGCTGGAGAGGAGGGATATGGGACTTTTCATAGCCATAATTAAAACAGCGCGATACATCCAGTAATTGAATGAAAAATCCGGATCTGGGCAACATCTGTGCCAGCCACATAAATCATTTCAACGAGAGGCTCCGACGCCCTGAAAACCTGCGCGACTGCGAGTCAGAGAGGCTGAGGCGTGCGTCTCGGGGCGGCGCCGATGACAAGATAACAGACACTAGACCTGCCACTTTAATTCAGCACTTTAGACAAACTGCTGGGCTGAGGCGAGGCTGAAGGGCCACACACACACACACGCACGCACACACACACACAAACATGTGGCTCGGAGGAAACTGAGAAGAGGGAGGAACTGCTTGAGAGTGCTGAGAAAAAAAAAAAAAAAACAGCTGGAGTGTTTTCCGGTGACGACCAATGATTAGTGACTTCCTGTCCCTGCAGTGGCTAGCCTCGATGCAAGAAGGTTGCAAGTTCAATTTCTCAAATCCTTTCAAAGTTCTCCAGCTTCCTCCCATTGAGGATTTAGCGTTTAGCATCCCCAGGACCAGTGGATGGATGGATGGATGGATGGATGGATGGATGGAGGATGGATGGAGGATGGTAGGATTGGGCAAAGAGCGAAAACAAAATATGGGGAATAATGACAGAGGAAAAATAGCAATGAAGAAAAGAAAAAAGAAAGCAAAAACAAATCATTAAAAATATTTATATTAAACATATAACAACATTTATTGTTGCAATGTACAAAGACCTACCTGGTGGTAGTGCAATGGTGCTAGCATGGACAAGAATGCTAACATTAGCCAATTATGTTTCTGTTCCCGGTGAAAATGTTATTTTATTTTAAACTAACTTTACCACATACAAATTAAAAAAAAAAAAAAATCCATCCGCTATGTTTCAGGTTTACAGTCTAGATATTTGCCTGTCATGATGGTCTGTCCATTACATTCTATGTCAATGACATTTGAAGCCTTTTTGTTCTTAGCGGCGTGTGTGTGTGCACACCGATGACAAAGCGCTGTTATTTGTTTATGGTCCTTTCTGCCATGTTTGAGCAGTCAACACATGGCCATGTCGGAGGAAAATACAAATTCCATCCGCTGCTGACTGTACAAGTCCACTGAGTGTTTACAGTGTTTCACGTCATAAAAAATATATCAGCTATTCCTGGAAATCTGCCGATCCCTCCATGGATTCCCTTTTCTATTTTCTTTTATAATGAGTTTGATATTTTCAATCAAAAAAAACAAAACAAAACAAAAAAAATCTGCTGTTTAAAAAGATGAGGGGCTGGGGTTGGGGGTGGGGGGGGTGTTGCCCGACACATCAAGATAAATGGAACAAAAGTTGTCTGAAAGCGACTTCAGCGGTGGAACCGTAATGCGCTTTATTTCCCTGCCAGCATCCCTTCTGTAGGAGTGGTGTAGGTGTCGATGTCGCCAAATGGAGCGTATCTCACTTTGAGCATCTTCCGTCTTTCCAGACGCGGCGGCTGGTGCAGGACTTAAATCTGAGAAGTTGCGGCCCCACGCTAATCCTCTTTCCTGTGTGGGAGAACGGGGCGTCCGCGGACAGATTCCCCTGCAGCCCACCTGGAACCGCCAGGAACTTTCCTCTCAAGTTAAACCCCAAAGTGGGAGGAGAGGAGGAAAAAAAAAACCCAACAACAAGCCAACAATCTCTCCTGGTGTTGCGGTGCCTTGCAAACTTTCCTCTGGAGGCTTCCAGGACCGTGTCATCTGAGACAAAGTGCCGTCCTCATTAATAAAAGATCCCGGCGCCCGGAGCGAAGCGGGACTCATTTAAGGTCCCTGGTCGGCTCAGCGGGGACTTTTTAACTCTCGCGGAAACAACGGCGACCGTTGGAGGCTCTGGGATTTCAAGCCGTCACGTTACGGCTTTTACCGGCTAAAAAGTAAATAATTCAACGATTCAACTCCGGGTTTGATGTCGCTTCGTGGCCTTGCTCATCACGGCGCCGTTCTCCCGGCGATCACACGCTGCGGCGCCACTTGAAGGGCGGGAGGACGCGCTCTGCTCTGTCTAATTATTCGATCATCTAATGACACGATTGGTCACGGCGAGGAACGACACGCACCCGCAGCAGATGGCAGCTTTATCGCGGCTACACTCTGCACACACACGCACACACACACACACACACACACCGCAGCCTCGTCTGTGCTCCTCCGCTCGCCGGAGAGAACTCTGAAAAGCCAATCAGGACTGAAGCGTATCCTTCCCACCAGAAGAAGAAGAAAAAGTCCACGGTCTTGCGAACGGGTTTAGAAGCTTCTAGGCCAATGGCCGTGCCCCGCATTCAATTCTTCTTCTTCTTCTTCTTCTTCTTCTGGGGGCTTTTGAGGGCAGCATTGTTGTTGCTCGTTCGCATCAGAAGCTGACTGGGTGGTGATGTTGGTGGTGTGCGTGAACCCACTGAAAACACTTCCTGTCGTTATCTTGAGGTTCATCACGTGGCCCCGATCGCAGGAGAATCTTCAATTTATTTTTCTGTCTTGGCATTTTCACAGGGAAATAAGTTTGAAGCAGCAGGTCAAACTCGTTATCGGCAGATGTTCGGGCTGTTTTCTCTTCTTGACGTTTTTTCTCCTCTTCTTCTTTTTTTTTTTTTTTTTTTTCAAGGCCAAACCACACTTAGCGTGGCCTCCGTCTGCAGCTGGAGAGACTGGCTGCTGATGTCACGACCCTGATCCCAGGAAGCCTGCGGGCTGCTGCAGGGCGAAGGGACAGAGTGTCAGCACAGGTTTGTGCAGAGTGCTGTGAACATGAGGGAGGCGAGCGTGTGTGTGTGTGTGTGTGTGTGTGTGTGTGTGTGTACACTTGCTTTTATTTGTCTTTCATGTGTCATCCTTTACTCCACCTGTCCCACAGTGTGCACTAAAACAAGACACGGTTCTGAAAATCACCCTTTGTGATGTCACAAAAGCCACTTATACTTCTCCCAGATTGTGAAAACACCTTTAAATGTTGGTGCTGTTGGAGATGCTGCTGTGTTTCTGGCTCCTTCTGAACTTGGAGGAAGTCCAAGGCCTTTAGAAGGAAGTGAAAAACACTTGGCTAAATATGCTAAAAAAAATAAATAAATAAAGTTTCTGCTCCGTTAATTGGACCAAAGCTTCGCTGCTGCAGTCTCGGGACTCCGTTAACAGAAGATGTGAAAATAAGTCCAGCACGAAACCCACAAATCCAGCAAAACCTCCTATTGGAACAGTTGCTCAGAAACAGGAAAATTGGGCCCAAACCACAATATTTTCCATGGTGGAGACTACAAGATGCAGAAGATTGATCTTCCCTCACATTATACGCTTTAATACGCTAGTGACTATTTTCATCTCACAATGACGCTAAGTGTTCTTTGACCAATGTGGTGTGTCACAACGACAAAGAGTCGTGGCTCTTTTTTAGAATTTGGAGCAGAAAAAAAAAAAAGAGTCCAACATCAGTTTTGCTTCCACCGCTCACCTGCAGTGAAAAAAAAAAAAAAAAAAAAACATGTTTCCTTCGCTGCAGAAAATGCACACACAAAAAAAAGGAGACAATAAGTGTTGAAGGCGGACACGAAGGCGGATGGAAACAGAAAAAGCTGAGGCACTAAGACACGCTCCATCATCGGCATTAATTGGATGGCGAGGGAGGAGAGGAAAACTTTGTTGCCATAAAAATCAAAATAAATAATTGCGAGGTGAAACTGCGGGAGGATGCATCCTCTGTCTGCTCGGCCATAAATCCCGGAATAATGACGTGCTTCCCCATAAATGACTAAACAAGGGGCCATTAAGGCACGCATGACTTCTCCTGATGTCTGCGCAGCAGATGTTAATAATTTTGCCGTAATGGAGACGAGGGGAGGGGAGAGCAGGGGGGAGGCGAGGGGAGGAGGGGTTTGAAACCGCTGAGGTTCTGTCATATCAAAGAAAATGTCAAACAAGGGTCAGCGCCACAGGGGGGAGGGGCTTAGAACCTGGAGCTTCGGAAGTCGGTGGATTGGAGCGTCCACGAAGAGGCGGGACTTCCTCCCCCTCCTCCATCAGGTTTGAAGCTCAGGATTCTAGTATTGACCCGATACCAAGTAAATACAGGGCGAGTGTCACCGATGCCAATACCAATGCCGATATTTTTCACTTGAAATGTCAGGATCACTGAATAACTTTGTGATTTTGCCATCCATCCATTCATTTCCAACGCCCACCTCCTCCAGGGGTTCTGCCGGAGCCTCTCCCAGCTGCCACAGGGCGATGGCAGGGTGACGCCCTGGACGAGTCGCCAGTTCACCGCCGGGCCACACAGAGACCAACAGAGACAAACAACCACTGGTACTCGCACACACCTGCGGCCAATTTAGAGCTACCAATTCACCTCAAATGCGTGTTTTTGGAGAGTGGGAGGGAGCCGGAGAACCTGGAGAGAAGCCACGCAGACGCAGCGAGAACATTCTGAGTTCCACACAGAAATCGGAATCGAACCCACGACCTTCTTGCTGTGAGGAGACAGACGGCGCTAACCACTCCGCCCGCCACCATGTCGCCCTCATTTTGCCTTTAAAAGAATAAAAAAGGCATAGAAACATGTTTTTGTTAACAAACTACAGTACATTGTTTTTCAAATGAAACTAATGCATTAATTGGACAATGTCAATGATGCAACATAAGCTACCTTCCATCACACTCTGTAGGTCCTTCACAACCCAAGAGGAAGACAGAAAGAGACACCTAGGAGAGAAACTGCATTGACAGTATCGACCTGATATCAATACTCACCTTGGTATCGATGCTATCGATTGTTGCAATCTCCCCGCCCTAATTGAAGCTCGAGCGTCGATCTTATCAACGCGGACGCGCTTGTTTGCCGCCTCCGTCCGATCCCCAGGCCGCGCTCTGCTCCCCTGAAACAGAGTAAACAAGTAAATAAAAAGGAGGCGGGGCTTCTTATCTCGCCGAGACCTCTCCCACCTGCAGCGAGCGACTCTGGATTATCAGCCTATTAGATTCAAAGCGTTGCGTTAAACCCCCCCCCCCCGATCCGGATTGTTCCTTAAGGCTTCCGGGGTTTGGATCGTCTCCGTCTGTCAGATAACAAACATATCAGTCTCCTCTTTTTGTCGCCAGCTTCCCCTCCATTATCTCCTCCATCGGCTCCATTAAGCAGCCTGTCACTTTGTGTTTTCCTCGTCGCCGGCCGACTGAACTCCCGGCAGCCGCCGCGGCTTCATTTCACACCGGAGGTGAAACAAAAAAATAAAATAAAACAAAGGGAAGAAAAAAAAAAAAAACCAGGAGGCAGAGATGCGGAGATGTCGCTGATGTTCTTTATCGCCACCGTATTAATCGGCAACGTTACGCTTTGTTTATATTGCTTTTCACTCTGGCATTTTACGATCGCTGTTGTAATTAGAGCAGGTAGATTATTGGAGCGTGTTATGAGACTTTGCTGCTTTATCACCTGAAATAAATCCAGAATATTTATCTGCACTTTTTTTCCCCCTTTTTTTCCCCCATGGCCAAAAAACAACATTTCTCTTCAAATCTTCTAATTAGAGAACTTTGTAATGCTCCGCCCCC
This sequence comes from Thamnaconus septentrionalis, assembly GCA_009823395.1. Taxonomy (NCBI): domain Eukaryota; kingdom Metazoa; phylum Chordata; class Actinopteri; order Tetraodontiformes; family Monacanthidae; genus Thamnaconus; species Thamnaconus septentrionalis. The sequence continues at coordinate 1,968,541 of CM020511.1, read as the reverse complement.
TCCTCCTCTTGCCCTCCGCCCCCCTCCCCGTTCCTTTTTTTTTTTTTTTTCTCCTTAACATTTTTGTTGGCACAGCTGAAGCGGCGCGTTGAGCCGAAATGCGAAAAACGTGACGTTTCTCGCAGGAGAACGCAGCCTCGGAAACTCAGTGGCAGTCAGTCGTTGCGGCGGCCTTGAAACTTTTCTCTCTCTCTCTCCCCTCTGGGCTCTGATCAAAAGACGGGCGAGACAGTTTCACAAGCCGCAGAGGAACAACAACAACAAAAAAAAAAAAAAAAAAAAAAAACACCACGATATACCTGCTTTATGACGCCTCGGTTTTTTTTCTTCTCAGGCCTTGCCAAGAAAATTAGAAAAAAAAAACAAATAAATTAAGAGTTAAAACAGGAGGAGGGAAAAAAAAACTGGCATAAACTAATGGCACATAAATTAATGGCTTTGATTCATTAGCTTGGAAATACAGACGAAAAAGACATTAAGTTCCAACCTTGATTTCTTTTAAGTGCATCATTCAGCGGCGTGCATTCATCCAGAAGGAGGCTTTCATCGGCGCTTCCTGCGGCTCTTTGGTCTGTTTCCCTGCAGCCGGCAGACAAATAAAGCTTTTACATTATTAATAACAATAATATTTTTTTTTTTTTTTTTTAAAAACGAAACATCTGAGTTTCTTTTTAAACATTTTTTTTTTTTGCACGCTGCTATTCTCCCTTTTATCCCCAGCTCTCTATTAAAGACCCGCCTTGACCCGGAAATAATGGCATATTTTACGTAACGTTCCTTTCAACAGTTTTGGAAGTGTTTCCTTCTAGCGCCTCAACTGTTATAGAGTTGCACTATTTATTTATTTTCTCCTTTCTTTCTCCTGCAAAATAAATCTTCCACCGTCGTCTTCAGCCCTGACAGCAATAAAGAAATAAAATAAAAACACATAAAAGGCAGGCGGAGCACCGTGATGAGACTCGTGCTGCTGCACAGTGCGAGTTAAAAAAAAAAAAAAAAAAGTCATTTCATTGTTGATTCTTCATGTTTCAATCTTGCATCAACAGTCTTTTCCTAACCGATAAACCAGGACGCTCCCATCGATCCCACAACATGTTTGCGGCGTTTTGATTAAAACACTCAGTCAGCGGCTGGGGGAAGAAAAAAACCACTTGATGATGGCAGAGGTCAGAGTTCAGAGAAGTTTGGAGGCCTTGGCAAGGAAAAAGGAAGTCAAAGACCTCCGACCTCGACATATATATGTTGGCCACTTTATTAGGTACACGGCAAGAGCAAGACAGACCTGATGAACTGCTAGATGGCAGGTGTGTGTGTGTGTGTGCGGTGTAAGAACCGTGTATGTGCTTTGTGATGTCAGCAGGCCAGTGGCCACGCCTCCAGTCGGGTGTCGGCTCCAACTCTGTGGGCAAATCAAAAACAAAGCGAGACTTTTAGAAGGAGGCTGCAAACAGAGGGCTAATAAACACGGCGTTTCCTGGAGAAACGCACGGCCGTTGAACTGAAAGCACCTTGACGTGACTTTATATTTACAGCCGCATCAACAGCACGGATTAGTTTGGGCCTGAGGGACAAGAAAAAAAAGTGTTTAAAATAATAACGGCTCAATAACAGCTGCAGAGAAAAACGAAAAAAAACAACAACAAGAAACAACAACAACCGTGTAAACATCAGCAAGTGCCGCAACCTTGAGAGGCTCCCGAGAAGCCGGAGAAGTTCTTCTTCTTCTTCTTCTTCTTCTTCTCCTCCTCCTCCTCCTCCTCCTCCTCCGCTGGGACTCGATATCGGGGCTGCGCATTAGACGCTGATCTGTTTAATTACAGTCGGCGGCGCTCGCCATCTGTAGGAGCACCTCGCTGCCGAGCCCCGGCGACTTAAAGAATCCACACGTATCGTCCTCCAAGGACTCGCTTAATTGAGTTCCGCCACTTCCTCCGCTGACGTCAGCGCTGCTTTTTTCCTTCCTGTTTTTTTTTTTTTGCAATCGCCTTGCTGGTGGCTCAACGAGCAGAACCTGGAAGGACGAAACACCGCCAGACTCGTCCGACAGACGTGGTCAGAGCGATGGGCGGTGAACCGGCAGCGAGGCTCGGGCCCGCTCGTTCCGGGAGGCTGCAGCCACCCAGTGGTGGGTGGCGGAAGTGGCGGAAGTTCGAGGCTCAATCCCAGCGATTCAGTCGTGGCCGACTTGGCGCGTCGCTGCCGCTGCAGCTTGGATAAAGAAAAGACACATGCAGCAGAATTCTGCCAGTCTTTGCTTTTCTCTCTCACACACACACACACACACACACACACACACACACACCTTCCCAGCACACTGTCGATTCTGGTCCTCCTCCGTCACCCATTAATCCCTGCGTGTCGGATCCCAGCCAGGTAATTACTGTTTAAAAATATTTCATCCCATTCTTTTGCCACCTAAACGGGGGACAGGGATGGGGGGGGTGGGGGGGGGCGGGACGGGGGGAGGTTTAGTGCAAACACACAAAAAAAAAACCCCAACAAAACAAAGCAAAACAAAACAAATGGAGGGGAAGACAAACGGAAACAAAAGGCAACACCGTCTCCCAACAACGACAAAGAGCCGCTTTAAATGCGTCTTTTCCCTTTTTCTGCGGCTTTGTGCTTGCACAAGGTGTCAGGAGCTCTGGTCGTTGTGCTGCTGCAGCTATTTCCTATTTAAATGCAGCCGTCGCGACCGCAGGATGGGAAAGTTTGGCGACGCAGCTTGAACGGGAAAACGGGTTTGTTTTTTTCCCGCGCAATAAGACAAAAAAAAAAAAACCCACACAAAAACATCCACCTTTGAAAGCAAGCAAACTGCGATAAAAATGTTTTTTGTTTAAATTTGCAGATGATTAGCTTCCAATTTTCTTTCTGATATTTCTGTCGGTTTTTTTTTTTTTGCGTTTGTTTTCTGCCGGTCTCATCCACTCGTTCCAGCCCCATGAACCTTTGACCTTTCTCTGACCCTCGGCTGTGTTTGCTGACGGCAGCTAAGTGGACGTGATGCGGGATAAGCGGGACAGCGGCGGCCAACAGCGCTGAGGTCTGTGCCCGCCTCTCACCGTGGCTTCCCAGATGATCCGCCGCAGCCGATCGCCAGCATGTGACCGCCGTCCACCAGACAAGGCGCCGCTTTGTTTCAGTCATGGGATCCTCACAGAGCGAAAAAAATAAATAAACACATTTTAAAAATCCATCTCCGCTGTGCATATTGAGTCCTGATGTGAGCTCGAGTCAGATGTGCAAGTTAGCTAGCGGCTGTACTGTTTGGTTTAGTGCTGAACTGTTTCACTTAAACTACTGTCAATTCAATTTTAGCCCTCTGTTGACAGCCTTCCACAACAACAAGGAAAAAAACAACACAAAGAAAATTCACCTGTTGTAGTTGTTGTAGTTGCCCCCAAACTGTTATTCACAAGCAACAACTGGGTGAGAAAAAAAAAATAGAAAAAAAAAATCACTGTTTATCAAATTAAAAATGTTATTTTAATTGTATTTACAGTTATTCACAGCATATTTAGCCCTCTGTTTACAGCCTGCGGGTAAAACTAATGCCTTACTGGACCTTACGCGTGTTTGTAAGGGGACAGGAACAAGGGAGTAGGAGTGGCCAAGAACTTGCCAGGGGTGTGGCCTCCACTCTCTCTCTGGGAGAGGTACAAGCATCTCCTGTGATGTCACAAAGGGGTTGAAGAGGTAAACAGTACAGAGAGAGAGAGATGATGCTAATTATTGCTGGAAAAGCAGCAGCAAAAGTGAATTTTACAACACGAGACCTCCGGTGAACGAATTGTTGTTCTCCTCCCTAACAGCGTGTGAACATATTATGAATATGTTTGAAAAGAAAAAAGTCACGACGCCGAGGACTTCCTATTGCTTCTCTCAACTATTCCAACATCTGGCGACGCCCCACCCCGTTCGTCCCCCTCAGCAGCCACTCGTCCCCGCAGACGGTGAACTCGCTGCCTTCGGTAATAACGATGTCAAACGGCTCCTTCCTTCACGCGCCGAGAGTTAAAACGTTGCTGTTGTGACACTTCCTGACTAAGAATAGAGGAGGAGAGGCGCAGGGTGCCTGCGGTGATGGATGGGTAATGCGCAGTGGGTGAGGAGGGGCGAGGTGGAGCCTCCCCTTCTGTCGGCTCACCGACCTGCAAACACGGGGGTGCGTTAAAGCTGCTGTTTTATTTAGCGTGGCTCTTCAGTCTGTCTCCTCGGCTTCAACAAGGAAGGTTAATAAATGTTTCCTCACTCTGGTTGGATTTTCCTTTCCGCAAACATCTAGAATTTCTTTTTTAACCCGCGCGGATGAAACTTGAGTCACTTCTCAAAGCTAATTTTTTTGTTAAGGCCACAAATCCATCCTGGTCCGGCTCTTTTTTGAGGTTGTTACATACATGTAGTATATACATGTAGTACATACATATATGTACAGTAACCGTATCTCATTTGCCGGGATTGAAACGTGCGACTTCGAAATAAACCGCTGTCTGCGCTCAGCTAGCGTAGCTAGCCGACGGATTACTCCAGAAGCTAAGCCCAAAATCGCTGCAACAGCGATTTTGGGCCCCCCATCAGAAATGGGATGGCCAAACGTTCCTCATCATCATTATACCTGAGTGAAACAATGTCCTCCCGCAGGAGCACATTCGCTAGCTAGTAAAGACTAACGTTAGCTAGCACGCTGGCAACTTCCGATGCAAAAACCAGCTTTTGTTTTATAAATAATCCAGTGTTCAGTACAGAAATAATCCAGTGTTCAGTACAGACGTGTGCGACTCGAGACTCACCAAGAACTATCGCGTTATTTTTTTTTTCCATTCACTGAAGACACTGTATTATTATTTTTTTTTTATAATCTGTCCGTTATTGTTTTCTTTGTAAAGCAGAAATTAATATAAAATGCACAGGATGCTATTCAAGGCTTGGAGTAAACACGCCAGCATAATTAATACAGTTCGCACACAGTTTCCTTCCTCACAGGTGTAATCTAAAAACAAAACAGCCTGGGCATAATTAGACAGTGAATCTGGACAAAAGAGACGTCTCCAGGCATATGGTGGGGTCAGATGGAGAAGAAGAAATCTTGTCAAACAGCGGCGGAAATCTATTAACTCGCATACGTATGGATTTATAACAACAACTGGCAGAAGGAATCGTGAATAAGTTGCAGACGGGCGTTCCTATATAAGCATCAATAGTTAATTGAAGAAGCTGTCACACTCCCCGCGGCTGTCAACACAGTTTCATAAGCGTTGAAATTCGGTTTTATCAAATTAATGGTCTATTCAGCGGCGCCAGATTCTCCTGTAATCCATCTTCTGGCCCTGCCGCTGTGAAAGAAAAGCACACACAATTAAAACAACTAAAAACAAAACACATATGCTAAAAAATAAAAATATTTTTTTGACTTGAAAATCAAGTCATTTATTTTTTTTTTTTCCCCCTTAAACATATTTTCTCAGGATCACTGCACCGTTCATGCTCGCTCAGGCGCTTTTCTCCGAGCCCGCGGGACAAACGCAGCGTTTCCCGTGTTGCATTTTTCATGCCTGGCGTCCGCGAAGAGCGGCGGCGGAGTCAGCAAGAAGAGGTCGGCGCTGAGAAGCCCAGGTGTGCTGACAGGTTGATCTCTTCAGGCCGCCGGTAGCTCACCGGGGAAATCATGAGCGGAATGCACATTTTTTTTTGTTTTTTTTTGCATTAGCAGGTGGAGGAGAAGAAAAAGCCGTGCAAATGTGCACAGAGGAGCGAGAAACATGCAAAATATTATCCTGAAATTTGTCAAAATACCAATGAAAGTTGCTAGAATATCAAAATACTTTGCTCAAAAATTAAAAAAAAAAAAATTGGCTGGTGGGAATTCCTGAAGACTGCATTTCCAAAAATCAACAGAGGAGGCGGCAAAGAGACATAGATTGTCTGCTGCCTCGACACCTCGGGCTAAAGATGCTAGTGTGGAGTGCTAGCGGGATGCTTTTTTTTAATGAATTATACAAAGAGGGGAAAAACAGTCAAATTGAAAAGTCAACTGAATTTTAACGAAACTGTCGAGGGTTTGGGGAAAATGTCAGAGCCCTCGTGCTGTCGCATTGTTGTCTTTTCTTTTCCCCCACGCTTCGAAATTATTTCCCCTCCACTTTGAGCGACCCATGAAATCAAACCAACAGTGCAGAGAAGCTTTGTACCTGGTCCTCCGGTCGTCCCCGCCCACTCCCGACGACGCCCAGTTTGCCTCCGCAGCACATCTGAAAGAGCATTGAAGTACATTAGTTCATGGGTTAACTTTCCCACCGTGTGATTGGCTGTTTGCTTGTGAATTCAGAGGTGGTGGGCCGGTGGAGGTGGAGGATCTGATCTCAGACCGGATTATTGTGGAGTTAAAAAAAAAATGCACTGTGACGACGAGGAGACGCTACATGGCTGTTTTAATTTGGAAGCTAGCTTGCCGCGCTAACGCATTCACACTTTGCTCCACCCACTGCAGCCACAGAAGCAGCACACACACAACACACACAACAGAAGAGGCCGGTAACTCATCGTTCCTTGAACACATTCGACGTGTGGCTCTTACTTCCAGCGCTGGATCCACTTTTCACAACACACTGCCTGTCGTGATGTCACAAAGGGGCCCTGCCACCTCTCCCAGGTTAGTGGCCACACCCACCTCTCACCTTCCCCCCCCCGCCAGATGTTAGCTCCACCCCCTGAGACCACTTGGATCTTGTCCAACCTTCTGTTTTAGGGCAACTTGTACCAAGGAGTGACTTAATCTTTGACCTTTGACCTTCCAAACATGTGGATGGTCTATCAAGCCAAACACGCTGCTCCCTGGAGGTTTCTGGATGATTGACGCTGTGAATCCACTCCGCTGGGACCCGGGAAGAAAAATAAAAGATCTGGAAGTCAGTTGTGGTGATTTGATTCTTCCCGTCCGAACACGTCGGATTTCCCGGCGACTGGACCGACGGAATGAAAGAAAACTTTTTTTGCAAACCAAACTGGCGCAGTTTCATCGTTTCTGCAAACGGGGTTAAAAAAAAAAAAGAAGAAAAGGATTCGCGGACGGACGTTTTTTTCTTGGAAGTTTGTAAAGTGAATAATTGCCTCGTCACCGACGCAGACGTTCTTCTCTAATAGGAGCAGAGTTTTTAAAAAAAAAAAATAGAACACAAAGAGAAGAGAAAAAGAAAAAAGGAAAGGAAAAAAAAAAAGAAAAACTATGGAACAGACAGTGGCCAAATCAGAGGATAGCGGCGGGGAAAAAAGCGAGCGATAGATGATGAGCGTTTGAACCGGGTAATTGGTTGGCCACTCGGTAGGCAGCGGAACAGAGGACCTACGGAGTGCGGTGTGTGTTTCCCGGTCCCACTGCGCCGCCTCGCACGCTACAAAGGCGGAGGATGAACTTCAGAGGGTTTTAATGCCTGAAGAGAAGAATATGGACATTAAATTATCAGGGGGAAACAGCAGGGTGTGAAGAAAGAGCCTTCCAAAGCCGGCGAGCGCAGGGAGGAGAGAGAGAGAGAGAGAGAGAGAGAGAGAGAGAGAAAAAGCTGCACGCAGTTTTGCTTCTGACACGGAAACCTGGCCAAATTCACTGCCGCCGCCGCCTTTCTACTGCGAGCGTCACACTGATACTCGGCAGCGTCGGCCTTGTGTGCACGCACGCACGCACGCATGTGCGCATGAATATACATACGGCGCGTGCATGTGTACGCACGCATGCTTTGGTTTGTTAATCAGAATTTAAAGCGGTAAAGCCGCCGCCGCCGCCGCCACCAGAAAAAGGGGAAGGAAGGAAGGAAGGAAAAATTTCAACATACGTTAAAGACTCATGGAGAATAATTTTGGCAAAGCGTTTTCTCTGCATCCAAGAGATTAATGTTGGTGGACAGCGTGCGGCTCCAAACAAATGTGTTGGCTTTTGTTTTGTTTCCGTCCCAGCGGCAGCCTGTGAACCAAACCGGGCTTTTCGGCTCCTTGGCGGTGAAAATAACTTTGTGTTTCCTCCACGTTCGGTGGCTAGAGTGTCGGCAGGAGAAATAAATTCCTGCCTTGACGCCTTCCTTGACTTCTAAGAAAGAAAAAAAAAGAAGAAGAAGAAGAAGAAGAAGAAGAAGAAGAAGAAGAAGAAGAAGAAAAGACAAAAACCCGTCAGATAAACGCGGAAGTCCTTGGGATTTTTTTCTTCTTCCTCTAAAGTTGTGGAAGCGGAGCGGCTGCTTTTTCTGCAGGGAAACAAACGTTTGTGGTGGCGGCCCCTGAGGGCTCCTGTGCAAGGTTTGAGAAAGCGGTAAACGCAAACAAGTGTGTGTGTGTGTGTGTGTGTGTGTGTGAGAGAGAGTGTGTGTGTCACAATGTGAACTAAAAGACAAAAGCTAAATGAAAAGAATCTCTAAGGAGACTCGGAGCTCAACACACACGCACACACGCACACACACACACACACCTTATTAATCTTTAATATCTCCACTTCCTACCCCCCCCCACCCACACCCAGTTTATCTCCTCTGAAGCAATCACACCCAGGAGGACGGAGCACGGAGGACATGCTCCTGCTACCTACAGCAATAATATATCATTACGTACTTAACATATAGCAGCTACGCAAACAGCCTTTATTGCTACTGCAGGGCGAGAGAGAGAGGGCGAGAGCGAGAGGGAGAGGGAGAGCTATTTATAAACAGCGGCGTGTCACTTCCTCCCACCTGAGCCGCTGCTTCCTCTCTCTCAGCTCGAGTTGTTTTCTGCTCTCCTGGGCCTGAAAATATGAAAAAAAAGAAAGAAAAAAAGAAAAGACAAATGTGTGTTCACTGTGTGACTCTGTGGCCTGACAGTTTGTCCAGGTTGGCCTTTTCTTTTCTTTTTTTCTTTTTTTTTTGATCAGCCAGTAGCCTGACGTTGACATTAGGGGGTGCTGGAATACTTCAGAGTTGAGAGAAGGGACGCCGGATTTTTTTTTTTTTTTTTTTGTGAAAAAAGTGTCTGAGATATTTTTTCTTTCTTTCTTTTTTTTTTTTTAAAATAAAATGTAGCTGAAAATTTTTCAAATCTCCAGTTTAACTTGTTTTATGATTGATTTTATGTTTGATGCCAATAAGGATATGTGAGTTAAATGACGCACAGATTGCCACAAAAAAGTTTTTTTCCTCCTTTAAAAAAATATAAATTCTTTTGACTTGAAAAAAGTTTTTTTTTTTTTTTACCATCTTTGTTTCTAATAAGAAAAAAAATAATCAAACACGCTCAGTCTTATTTTTTATTATCCATCTATTGATTGATATTGACTCATTTACTAGATTTAGAAGAAAAAAAACACTGCCTCTGCATAACTTATTCTTAGAGCTCGACTCATGAATAACTTAAAGGAAGACACCCCCCCCCTCCTCCCCCCTTGTTTATTTATATATACATATGTATAAAATATCATTTATTCTAAGAGGCTCTATAAATCAAGAGTCTTCCCAGAGAGTAACAGATAAGTGAGGTTACTGTGTGACGGGGCCAGCTGCTGGTAATAATTTAATGGCGTTTTACAGGCGCCGTAAAGACGACAAACAGATGTGGCATTAAGGATTATAAAGTTGCTAAAACTTTTAACAAGTGGCATTTTTTTTTTTCCCCCTTGTTCTTCTTCTTGTTCTTCTTCTCCGTCGCTGCTCAGCGGCGGCAGCACAACAGCACAGCCCGGCAGAATAAAGGGAGGAATATACACATCCTTCAACTCCAGAGCTATCAATCACCCGCGTGTTATTCCCCCGGGAGCGTCTTTACATGCATATTTATCAGCTCAACATGCTAATTCCCGCCGCTATACGCCCGCCAGGCACGTCTCCAGGCGTGTTTATGACTCGTAATTGTTGATATCCTTTGATATATTTCCTCCCCCGACTAAGACATCATTTGGTTTCTGCGGTCGAAAGTCAATGAGGCACAGTGACCCGGGCTTTCAATTCAAATTTAAAGTTCAATATCTATTATCCGCTGCTGCGGCAGCAGAGAGCCGGCGAGGCGGATTCCTCCTCCTCCTCCTCCTCCTCCTCCGCCTCCTCCTCCTCCTCCTCCTCCTCCTCCTCCGAGCTCTGCCGTGCAGCACTTATCAGCGGCGGAGCTCATCTCAAGGTTAGCTAATTGATTTGAGAGGAAAAAGAAAAAAGAGAAAAAGAAGAGGAAGAAATGAAGGGAAATTGAATGATTATCAAGTTGGGTGACGGGGGAGGGGGGGGCTGAAAGGGTGGTGATGGGGTTGGGGGGGGGGGTTGCGAGTCGCACACCTCCGGCTGGCTGGGTGAAGTCAATGAAACGCTTGTTTGTTGTCAAACTTCCGTAAGTTGGACGAGGCTCACAGGAAGTTGTGAACGAGTTTGTCATCCGGTGCCAGAGGAGCTAATTGTGGAGAGAAACTTCCGCCCACCACCACCACCACCACTAACGTGTGTGTCGTGCGCGCACGTGCGTTTGTGCCATATTGTTGTGGCTCGGCTCACACAACTTTTGTCGGTGCACATTTACATGGCTGAGGAAGCGGCGGCGCAGTTTGTGGCAGATGAAGCGTTTCGGCATAAATTCAGCAGCAACGAGTGGGAGCTCGCTCGCTCTCTCTCCCTCTCTCTCTCTCTCTGTTTCGCTGTTTTTTTTTATTTTTCTTCTCGTACTTCTTTATTTTCCTTCCAGTCCCGGCTCCTCGTTCCCGCAGACACCTGCCGAGGAGCGCGGGAACCTCGGGGGAACCAACATCTGAGAAATGCAATTTGAGCGTTTGAGCGCCACAAAGGGAAGACAAACAATGCTGGAAGAACGAGGGGACAAACACGCCGCCGACTCCACGCTGGACAAACATGTCGCCGATGCAGACGGCCTCGCCTCCGCCTACGCCACCGCCGCCGCCGCCGTCACGTCAGCCGCTCGCAGGTGCGAGAAATTCAAGGACAAACTTTGTTTTTTTTCTTGTGGGTTTGTTTTTTGGGGGTTTGTTTGCTCTCTGTGTTTGTCCCACTATTGTCAAACAGTTCCTCCCTCCTCCTCCGGGGGGACGGCGCTCATTAAAAACGACGGCTGCTCCCAGGAAATTTCAGGAAAATGAAAAAACTCTTGAAAACAGCGGGAAGGTCGACAGGCCGAGTTGTTGGAGCTTTAATTCTGTGTTCCTGGACCGTGAGACGCTCAAAGATCCATTCCAGGATGGTTTATCAGGCCGACCGCAGGCATGCAAGCGCGATGCAATGTATCGTAGGTTGCACTGCAACGCGGCACTTTGCGATCCAATGTAAAACATCGGAATATCAGAGGACACGGGAAGACACGATGCGGTAGCACTGGACGAATAAACTGAATGCGATGCAATACGATGCGTCTCAATACAAAGTGAAAGAGACGATGCGATATGCCAAAACACAATACAATATTTTCCAATATAATATGATAACTACATTACAACACAACACAGCGGTGGTTCTCAACGTCCAAACTCAATGACTCCATAAAGGAAGTGAACAGGAAGTCAGCCTGGAACTACCCGACACGTCACGTCAGAAACACCTCCATTTCTCTCTGAAATATGTTTTTTAATTGCCGTAGCGGTTGTTATGTAAGGTGTTTGTTTTGGAAAAATACAACAAATGTTTTTTTTGTTGTTTTTTTTTTAAGTTTCTCCGCTTGCAACTGCACTTTTTTCACCTCCACCATTTTGAAGTTGCAGTTTGTTGGAACCTGATTGGCTGAGGCACGGCGAGCAGTTCAGCTCATTGAGTTAAAGCAGCTCTTGGTAACTTTTCCACCATACAATTCTGATTCCAAACTCAGTAAAGCGGGAGATCAAGGATTAATAGGATCAATGGTGCCGCCTCGGCAGAGAGGGAGGGGGGGGGCAGCTGGAACTGCACTGCGTTGCTTTCAAGCGCGACCCGACACGCCGGACAAACCACTATACGGCAACGTCACACGTTTATTTAGAGGCGGTCTTACAGACTACTATTACAAATACATGAGATTGTGAAATGACGGAATGGAACCCAGTAAGTAACCTCGATGAAAGACCAAGTAATGAAAGTGTTGAAGGTTATTGTCAATGTCTGTTCTGCATTTCATATCGGTGTTTTTCCTCAACACGTACGAGCGCTCCAGCGAGGCCACTGTTTGTATTTTCCCACGTCAATAAACTGGCGCTGCAGCGTGTTGACTTCCTCACTTCGCCATCTCCACCCAAAGTTACCTCGAGCTGCTTTAAAGGTCCGAGGAAAGTAGCTAGCAGGCAAAATTATTTGGATTTTAATTTAAATGTACAGTGTGTAAAATTCTGCCATTTAGCGGTCAGATTTTAAACTGCAGTGCCCAATTCGCTTAGCCTCCCTCTCCCAAGCCTGCCAGTGAACTACCGTGGCCTGGATACCTCGTCCACCATCTTCTTCGTTGGTGTATTTGAGGACGCCAGCGCTCAGCAGGAGCAGGACGGAAAAGTTTGAGGCAGCCGAGTCGGCGCTTCAGCTCGCTGCTCTGCTGCGTCGCCATCCGTTCCTCTGAGCGAAGCACTCGCGGCAAGTGGACGAATAAAAGGCCTTTTCAGACAATTTATTCAAGAGGTTGAAAGAAAAGAAAAGAAAAATAAATAAATAAAGGATTGTGTCCTGGTCAGCGCGTGGGCGGAGAGTCGCAACACTGTCAGCGACTCACAACAAGACAAATAAGTGGCTGTCGGCGCAGAAATGACTTAGCGTGATGGAGTGCACGGCCGACGCAGGTGCATGAAAAATGAGGGGGAGGGGGAGGCAGCGGAAAAATGAATTATTAATGACACATTTAAGTATTATAACAGAGAATCAATGAGCATACCTGGTGTAATTAACATGCACAATGTTTTCCATAATCCGGCGCCGTATAATTACGCCTCTCTATTCCACAACACGTTAGCATTAGCTTTTCTGAAGCGCACAACACCTGTTTGTTTGGTTTGTTCTCAGCTTGTTTTTTTTTTTTTTTTTTATTTTTCCCATCACTCCACCACTTCAACACCCACCCCCTCCCTCTCACCATAATGATAACCAGGCTGTGAAACATTTATTTCGCTCTGCTCCGACGCTGGACGTGGACTTTTTTTTTTGAAGCTGGACCTTAAGCAGAAAAATAAATAAATAAATAAAAAAAATCAAACAAACAGCTCGAGGGATCCAAACCGCGCTTGCTAATTTGGCTGTTTTTGTTGAAGAAAACACGCTTTACACAGCAGTCTGACCACAAGAGGAGGAAGAGAAGGAGGGAAAAATATATTTATTTTTAAAGCTAAAACAAACACTCGCAGATATATAAAAAAAAAAGAGCAGAAAAAAACCCACCACAGCTTCCTTCAGTCCCCTCGGCGCTGCTTCCTGCTGCCCGATCAAAGACGCTCCAGCAGCAAAAGGCGGCATTTTTTTTTTCTTGTTCTTTTTTTTTTTTATATGCGCCACCACTGCGGCTTTTTATCTGCCGACTACTGTAACATGTCCACTAATCACTGATTACCACCGTCTGTTTGCGCTGTGACCAGGGGGCAGCGTACA